>LNAC01001067.1:0-181107 GCA_002007465.1 Ailurus styani
TTAAAAAAAAAAAAGACTCATCTTCCAGCAAGCATGCATTCCCAAAAAGCTAAGGACTCAATTTCCCATTTTTGGATTTGGAAAGGGATCTGTACAGGAGAAAGGGGAAAGGCAAGAAGAGCTGGCAGCCTCTTCTTGAGAAGTAAGCAAGTAGCAAGTAGATTCCTGCCTCTACAATATCTTCTCTACCCAGTGTGGGTGGGTCAGCAAACTGAACATTATGTTTCATTTTGTCAGTCACTCCTACGGAATCATTAACAGCTTCTATTCATATGTAAACCAGACAAACACTACCAGGTGGCGCCAAACCATGACCAGGGCAGAAGTGAACCACTCAGAAGCATCCAGGGAACTCTTGAGCAATAAGTAGACAGATTTGCCCCAAATTTGCAAGAGTAGTAGACTATAGACTACTCTTGCAAAAACATGATCCTACATCCATTTTTACCAAACTGAATTTTTTGGACCCAAGTCATCACTTACTAGTATAGCAAGATTTTACTCTGCATGAACTTGAAATCACTGATAATGAGCTCTGGTGGCCAGGACCATGTTGAACAACTTCTCTGGAAGAAAGTTTCTGAGAGTTGCTTAATAATCATCTCCTGTCCCAGTGAATCATTTTGGGATGCTTCCGCTGCAAATGTGTGGAAAAACTGATAAACAGTGTCTTAAATATGAAGATCCAATTTTTCTCACAGAAGGAAAAAAAAAGCTCTTGACACTAAATACTGTATAACTAGCTTAGTAATTCAGTTCTAGTGTATCTGGTTTGGTTTGGTTTTGTTTGGCTTTTGCTTCATGAATGCAAGATTCCACTACAGTTCAGGCATTATGTTTACATTCAAAGATGGACAAGAGAGAAGGATAGTAGTGTCACAAGTTTCACTTTCACCAGGGAAAGCAACAGGTTTCCCAACAGGCTCTAGCAGATTTCTGCATGAGCCCAAGCCATCACCTAGTCACAGGGGAGCCCAGGGAATGCATGTGTCAAAAGCAAGACTATCCAGGATGGTCAGATGGTCCAGAGCAGCCACAAAGAATAGCATATCCCATCTAACATAATTTTACTTTCTGTGGTTGTAATTACACAGTGCCTTTCAAAACGAAAAAAGCTGAAAACTCCCTAAACAAAACCCTGTGACATTTTTTTCTCCCTGACAAAAAGAACGTTTTTAAATTTCAGTTTCAAGCAATAGTTTTGGGTATTTTCCTATTTAAATTGGTGTTGAATAATAGCAACTTACATATAGCAATGTTAATCAAAACAATGCCAATCTCCCCTGATGACATCTCTGTGAAGAAACGTGATAATTTAATTCAGATCCAAGGTTTCTTTCTTTGATGTAGAGACTATCCTCCCTGATTTTCTAGGACATTCTCAATTGTTTGTTGTTTCTGTATGATTCCTAATAACACCTCTTTCACTTTCAAAAGTGTCATAGCTTAGAAAATAAATTATACGATCACCTGATCCATTAGTCTTTCTATGCTAATGATTTTTAAATTTATATCATTAGACAGAATCATAAACCTGAACTATAGACTTCCATTATGAAAAACCTATTTGATATCTTCACTGACAAATTCCACCCAAAACTCAGCTATCCCAAAACAAACTTACACCACCCATTCAATGGTTCTTTTTAGTTGAGAGCCTAAAAGATCAGACAAGAAACCTTGCACTTTCCTTTAAATACAGGCGCAAGCTGTCTACTTAGCCCTCCTTCATGTGCTTTCAAACTGGGAATGCGGGAAAATCACTGATGAGGTTCTTTTTTTTTTTTTGAAAAATTTATTTTTAAGTAATCTCTACATCCAACAGGGGTCTCGAACTTACAGTCCTGAGATCAAAAGTTGCATGCTTTACTGAAAGAGCCAGGCATGTGTCCTCATTGAAGAGCTTTAAACAGGCAACATTAATGAATGATTTCCCATTGCTTTCAGAATAAAGATCCAAATTTTTCTATGGTCTACAAGATTCTTCAGTATATGCTAATCTCTTAATTGTCATTTTAAACCACTTTTCCCATATTTCTGTATCATTTAACTATCATGGACTTTGTTCAGTTCCTTGAAAACCCAGCTCTGTCCTCTGAATATCCTGTTCAGTCTTCTTGGGATAGTCTCCACATCTTCTTTGATACTTATCTTTCAGACCTTGGCTCAAACATCTTTTCCTCAGGGGAATGTCCCTTACACTCCAAAACTAACTCTCTTTTACCTGAAATATAATCTGTACTTCCATGCATTTACCTTCCCAGCATCCAACTTCACGTTTGTAAGTTTAGACTTGTGTGGCTCTTTGATCACAAATTCTCTCCTGGACTAAACACTTTTTATTGTATCTTTAGCATAGTGCCTGTTATATAGTATGTCCCCAGTAACTATTTATTATGTTCTCAATAACTACATGAATGAATGAATGATAGTACAGTACATAGAGCATGAGAGTACCAGGTTATATTTAGTCTTTATTGCCAAAAGACCCTCCCAGTGAAAGTCATCCTTCCAGAAGATGATCTCAAAGGATGAGATAATTACAATTTCCATAAAAAAATTTGTGATTTTTTTTCATTTGCTCACTTATCCAAACTTTACTCTTATATTAATTGACCCTGATATACTAAATTAATGACTCATTAACTGTGCAAAATAACACTTTTAGATTTAACTTAAAATTATTTAAATTTTACAGAGTGGTTCCTCATCCTGTGCATTCAGATTTTTTTTGAGACCTACCTTCTATGACATCGTACAATTTTAGAAATGTTTTTATATCCCTTTCTGATTACAGCAGACTCCCTCTACCAGGCAGATGCATCCATCTATCAGCCACTCTAAGCATTGTCTGCTAACAGCTCACAGATGACCCCTTCACCAGAGAATTGCCCTTGGCTGATGGGGGCCTTCTCTCTTCTAAAATAGAAGATGAAATAATGAGTTCCTGGCCAACAGGTCACCAAGTAACTAGCACATTCTGACACATGTAAAAGTACTAATAAAAGAATAACATTTCAAAAAAGCATTTTTCTTCCAAATAAAATATTTGTCATTGCTATTACAAAACTGCAAGACTTGGTAAATGTCACTTCAGAATTTAGTCAGAGGAGTGAGATTTACAAAGGTAACTCTGTATGCCAGGCGAAATTCTGCCTTCCACCTACCCCAGCCAGGTGTGGATTAAGAAATTAAATCATTCTAATTTTATGATGTGTTTAACAAATACGTTTAAGCAATGATGAGGTCATTGGTTCATATAAGAACAAAATCAACATAAAAAACTACATATTGAAAAAAAGAACTAGACAGATTTAACTGTTCAACTCCTATTTTAGAAGCCACAGGGGAAAAATAAACTAAAGGGCTAAAATATAGTGGCTCAGTCCTTCATTCTGTATCAACTACACTCAGTCACTTATAATTCTCCAGAGATCCAGTAAGTGTTCATCAGTTAAAATAAGAGAAAAAGATAAACAACTCTTATCAAGATAGCTATTAATTTCAGAAGTATAGCAAGCTACTTACTTGGTCTCAGCTTGATCCCTAGTGAACAAAACTGGTTGGTATATAACTTGGCCAGAGTTCACATAATGTGGCAGCTTCAAGTCTCAAATGTCCAAAATAAAGACTGCGGAGAGTTCTAGTGTCAGAGATTGCAGCCAAGGGTTTCTTGGGGGGCAATACTGTGAGGTCAACATCCATTGTCAAACTGAAAGAAGTCATGATGACAAATACATATGAAGTACTCTTTTCTTTTTCAGATTTTATACCACTGCTTTTATTTTTAATCCCTCAGTGTAAACCCTTTGAGCAAAACAATTTTGAGGTACCAAAACAATGTGATTTAGGTAGGCAAGCACGCTCAAGAGTTGGTTCTGAGATAACAAGTAAGTTTCATATCACACAAGAGGATTTAAGTCCATTATCTAGACATTAATGTTGTGGCAAAAACTCAACAAATAAATTAAAAATTTCTCCAATTATATTTCCTATTTTAGGAACCTATTTCAGAACCTCCAATTTTAGATCCCTAAACAATAAAAAACAAACTCTACTTTTGAATATGCTATTGATAGCCATAGAAATGTTTTATTAGATTTCATGACATCTTTAAATTATTTTAAGTATAAGAAAATGAAAATGAGGTAAGCTCATCATTGAAAGAACTTATACAATTGTCTTCATAATCTGTTTTACCATTCATACTTTATTTGATATTAACATCTATAGCTCTCTAGATGCCACCCTTTCTCTTTTGAGCATTGTTTATATTTAGAAGATCAGAGTTTAAAGTAAAGGTAACTAGAAAAAAAATTAAATTAGTAATTTTTCTACCAAAAAATAGAATAAAATTTTTACCTAAAATAAGCAAAAATAAAACTGATTCTTTCCAGACACAATGAAAATTCTTTTTTTTTTTAAGATTTTATTTATTCATTTGACACAGAGAGAGAGATTACAAGTAGGCAGAGAGGCAGGCAGAGAGAGAGGCGAGAGGAGGAAGCAGGCTTCCTGCCGAGCAGAGAGCCCGATGCGGGCCTCGATCCCAGCACCCTGGGATCATGACCAGAGCCGAAGGCAGCGGCTCTAACCCACTGAGCCACCCAGGCGCCCACAATGAAAATTCTTAAATTGAAAAACATTCTTTTCATGTTTTAGCATAAGTTTGTAGTAAGATAAAATCAAACTCATACTTATCTATTTATTAAGTTTATTTAGGTTATAAGACGATGTTCAATAAAGTAGTCATTAACTTTGGCCTTAATTAGCAATTTTTCACAAACATACTTCTAATTTAAAAATCTGGGAAGGACATATCAGTCAATGATAATATCAGTATGTATGAAGTATCATATATATTCTTCAATATTTAAAATAATAGTGCCTATTACAAGTAATATAAAATTATTATGGTGGTGTTTCTCTTTAACAACACATACCACTAAGTTTTACAACTCCTCCTCAATGTTAGAAAGAGTATTAACAAAAGAAATGTCAGTTGGGAGACGCCTGGGTGGCTCAGTTGGTTAAGCATCTGCCTTCAGGTCAGGTCATGATCCCAGGGTCCTGCAATCAAGCCCCCACATCGGGCTCCCTGCTCAGTGGGTAGTCTCCTTCTCCCTCTCCTCTGCCCCTCCTCCCCGCCCCCCACTCCACTTATGTGAGTTCTCTCTCTCAAATAAATAAATAAAATATTTTTTAAAAATGTCAGTTTAAGAGTGAAACTCATTACACTCCATACACATGGAAATCTGCTCTGCAACTGTTGCAGGGAAATAACATCTCAAAATCAAAAAGCCAAAGGACTCTTTAGCTGCTTGAATATTAAAAACTACCAGCAATGGGGCACCTGGGTGGCTCAGAGTGTTGAGCCTCTGCCTTCGGCTCCGGTCATGGTCTCAGGGTCTTGGGATGGAGCCCCACGTCGGGCTCTCTGCTCAGCGGGGAGCCTGCTTCCCCCTCTCCCTCTGCCCACTTCTCTGCCTACTTGTGATCTCTCTGTCAAATAAATAAGTAAAATCTTATTAAAAAAAAAAAAACCTACCAGTCACCTCATTTCCCAGTGAAAATCCTGGAAACTTGAGCAAATGGAAAAGAAAATGTGGGTGCAAAATAGAAACAGAAACAGCAGGAGAAAAAAACTGAAAAAGGCAAATGTAACAATATAAGTAAGAGGAGTTTTTACTATAAATGAAAACTCCATGTATGATACCTTGGAATTACCTTTATCCAAAAAAGTGCCAAATGTATCAAGAAAGAGTTTATAGTTAATAAACCTAGAAGTGATTCTGGTTCCTTCACCACTATAACTCACCGTAAAGGAAATCCTTCCCAGTCATTGTAGAAATGAGACGTTTCCCAACAGTCAATAGGAAGATAATTATCTAACAGGAATTTTCAAAGTTATAAAGGCACATTATAGTTTCGAGTAATCTTATTAAAAATCAAATTCACAACATCAACAGATCCTTCCTGTGCCATGTAATTACATTACAGACACTTAATTGAAATAAAGTGAAAATAAAACCTGGCCTAGCACAGACATGTACTGATGGTTAAGACTCAGCAGGGTGGTACTAGTTCATTAAACTCAGTCTTCGCATATGTCTACCCATTACATCCTCAGAAAATATTAAAAATAAGGACACTAACTCAACTAAACACATTCATATGTAATTTCTCTTATGTGTGTGTAAAACCTACTTGAAAACAATGATGTAGGTAAAGATAGTTTATGATTTCATGTGGTTACTTGGAGACAAAAAATTTCAGGCAGAAGAATTAAATATTTCTAATGATAATTTATGAATTTATATAAAATAATTAACAAAAAGCTCATACTACAAAAATTTCTAAGTCTTATGGTTTGATTTCTCAAAATATTAAGGTCCAGTGCATAAATTATTCCCAGTGTCACCTGAAGGACATCAACGGTCCCTGAAAGGCCTGAGCTGGAGGGTCAGAGATTATATTGTTACTAACCCAAGTACAACCTACTCTGGATTCTAATGCTCCTTAAGAAAGTGAGTCAACCAGATTTTTTTTCATATATTTCCACCTAGGAGTGTGAATTTATTCAGGTATAAATTTTATAGGTTGTTCTTTAAGTTGAAAGAAACTAACCAGGAAAGTATGTTTCTGTCTATGTTATCTGGGGCACTGGAAGAAAGGGGTCAGAATTTACAGGTCAAGATCACAAGTGGATATGCACTTGGGAACAGTTGAAGTAGATTTATTAATGAACAATCAGGGAGCAATCCCTTTATATAAATGTTGCACAATCCAAACAAGGAAATCCTTCCATGGGGGCTAGGATGCCCTTGGCCACTAGGTTTAAACATGCAAAGCAAGTGAGGTCTTCTGAAAGCAAGTTGATGGTAACAGGGGCAGGCTGAACACTAATATGAAGGTGAGAGCAGACCACAGGCCTCCAAAGACAGTGCAGATCACAAAAGAGGTACTTCACCTCCTGCAACATTTCTCAGAATGAACTATTAGGAATTTTATAACACGAGGGGCTGAATTTCAATTATACTGTTTTTGCATTTATATGAGTCAAGTTTAAATTAAATATTCAGTATGTACTATGTTCCAGTCACATTCCTTGGACCTATAAACTTCAGAAAAAGAAATTTAAAGCTTTCAGTTGTATGTAAAGCCAACATTTTATACTGCATATTTAGTAAATAAAAAAAGTCTTATAAATATATTAGCCCAAAATTACTGATAAGAAAATAAATAACATATTTCTTTGAAAAATTCTAAAGCAAAGGTTTTGCAAGAAAATCATCAATCAATCAATCAATCAAAGGCTTTTCTTTGCTATAGACTGGCCAACTTGCTCTAAAAAAGATATAAAAATTTATTGCCAATAATTTGTAAAAATTTTCTCCTTAAGAAAAGAGTTTTTAAAAAAATCTTTAAAATAGATTTGCTAGAGCATTCATCCTTCATAAATATAAATTTATTTTTCATATAGTCAATATAGTTTTTAAGAACTATAACAACAATGCATCAAATCCTGCAATATTAAGTAGGACTAATAATTAGCAGAAACCCTAAAACAAATTTAGCTCCAACATAAAGGGGACTTGGCTGGCTCATCTAACTGGTGGCCCTCACAATTGGTTTGATTCAGCACCTCACCAATGTCAATACAGAAACTAATTTATTTTTCTCTCTTTCCTTGGCATTCTGTAGAGTCAGATTCATCCTAAGTTTGGTTTTCCTTATTGAGACAAAATGGTTAAAGAAGTCCTCTAAATAAGGCACTTTCCAGGAAAGAAGATTCTGTACTCTGGAAGAATAAACAAAAGCTGTCAGCTTAGTTTTTATCACACCAGCCCTGAAAGCATTCCTGTGGCCAGAGAAATGCCATGTGCCAATTGGCTTAAGCCTAGGTTATAGAACTAATCACCATGGAAACAGGTGAATGGGGCACTGGCTTCCACAAATCAAGAGTCACTGGGGTAAAGTCAATTCCATCCAAATGTTAGTGCCTGCATTACAATGAAGGGGGTGAAAGAAATAGAAACCATTCCTTGTCTATACCAAAGATATCTCCTGCCTTCTTCGTTTCTAATTAAACTTCAATATTAGCTGGATAGTGAACAGAGATTCCCTGATTTCAGGCATGAAATTATGACCTAGATCTGACCACTGAAATGTAAGAGCCTGTTGGGAAAATACTATCTGTTTTCTATCTTTGAACTCTATCACATGAGGATGAGGTTTACAATAGCGTTCGCTATCTGGAGAATATTAAAAAGAAAGCCCAGAAAAGTCACAGATATTCTCCCTAGTACTGTGAAATTGTCATGCCACCAAATACCTGCAGAACTGAAATGCCACTTTGTTGCAGATTTTTTAAACTTTTTTATCAATCTAAGTTGGAGTGGCCTGGAAACACATATACTAATATGTCAGCACAGCACAAAAATAAAATGAAGATGATAGGTGCATGGTGATAAAATGCAAGCTTTGATCAAAAACAAGTATCAAACAAGAATTTTCTTGAAAATTCTGGAATACTTACCCTTAGGGACTATGTAACTTTTGGTGGGAAAGCAGACATATGAAGGTCTGCAGAAATAAGAAGGATAGTGCAATTCTAACAGAAAAAGCATATATTGAAACATCCATAATGTCCTTCCCAACCCTGTATCTTCAGAAAGAACTTATTCTGTGTACTGCTCAGAAGAGGATAGTCCCAGATATCATAAGACAGTCTCAGTTTTCAGACCTCAGTTGATTGGACCAGAAATGGGCAACTGACCTAGAATGAGCTAGTCCATTGGCTGGCTCAACTGAAGAGCCAATTATTTTTTTCGACCCATGAATTTGAATAATGAATTTGAGATTCTGAAAAAGTTAAACTACATTAATGTCGGAGTGGAGACAGGAGTGAAGACCCAGGAGCTCCTACTGCTCAGATCAATCAATCCTGGTTCTTCCCATTTGTGAGCTTTCTTTTAAAGCCATATATCTAGTAATATTCCACAATATTCCAACTTCCACTGAGCACAATACTTAGAACCTTTTTCTTTTATTACTGATAGTTCATTTTAACCATCTTGCCACAAAGATTTTGCATACTACAGTTCCACCATCTTGAAAAATAGGCATCTGTTTTTAAAATATTTTCCCTTTTTATTATGAAAATGTTAATATATACAGAGGTAGAGAACTACATCAAAAGCTAATGATGTACTGTATGGTGACTAACGTTACATAATAAAAAAATAGAACAAAATAAAATAAAATTAAAATAAATAAAATGTCATTTTGAGGAAAAAAAAGAAGTAAATGAACTTCATGTACTCATCATTCAGTTTCCATAACTGCCAACATTTTAGGTAGTAATGTTTTCAACTTTTAAAAATTATATTACTTTCAGTCTTCCTGAAATATTGATTCTTGACAAAACTGAAATGTTTGGGGGATTAATTTATTATCAATCAGCAGGCTAGTCTTAAAAAAATCTGAATTTTTATGAAGTTCTGAATCTTGCTTTGTTAGCATCCCAGTGTTACAGTTATACACATTTAAAAGCAAACTTACAAATAAAAACATGATTCAGCATTTAAAGGAGGTTGTTGCCTCTAGGTAAAATATGATGTTTCTGATAATATAAGCTGATATATTTTATTTTCTTACTTTATATTAACTAATAATTCAAACACGCTATTTTAAACTTAAAGGCTATTTATACCCTAATACCTTGATCCTCACCTTCCATATTTTTTAAGAGGACATATTTACAATATACTTTTTCTGGTTTTAAACATTTTATAGCAAATTTTATGAAATTTTTATTTTGCATTGTCTATCTCTGTATTTTTTATGTAGTCTTTTAATTTAAATTCAATTAGCCAATATATAGTACCTCATTTGTTTTTGATGTCATGTTCAATGATTCATTAGTTGCATGTAACACTCAGTGTTCATCACATGTCTATCTCTGAGTCCCTAAGCACTTTTGCAGGATTGGTGAGAATAAATAATGAACAACATTATTATTGCTAAAATTTAGGGCTGCTTTTTAGTATTCAGGAATAAGAAGTATCTTTCTACTGTTCTATGTACTTGCCCAGTTGACTTTTGGAATCAAGCATATAACAGTTCTGCAATCTTATGTTTATACACATGCAATTGCATAAATTTCAGAAGTTCAAAGTAGGAAATCAGAAAAGAAACATGGGTTCCAGTTCAGGATCTGCTACAAAATAGCCAATGATCTTGACAAGTCACTTTACTTCTCTTGGGCTCCATTGCTTACTTACAAAATGCACAATTTAAACTACATGTCTTTTAATTTTCTCTCAGCTCTAAAATCTGATATCTAGCTAACTTTTTCACAATGAACAAATAGATTTTTTCTTTGTTAAACACCATATTCAAAGTTAAAGGAAATCTTTCCTCTTTAGTGATTTTTACTCAGAGCATAGAAAACTTGAACTTTAAAAAGATCATTTGCTGTGTATGTACTCAAGAAATTGATGTTCTAGTGTATCTAAGTGCTTGGATTCAGACAAGATCTTCTCTACACTCCTGAGATCCTTTAACCAGCAATGTTATAAGATCTCAGCAAAAATAGAAACCTATTACACAGTTATTACCTCTTGCTTTAGAATTTTACTTATAAGAGGCTGGGTATCTTGGATTGCCTAAAAAAGCAAGGGGTCTAGAGTTATAATAATTGTTTTCCATGCAGACAGTCAATATTTGTAGAGAAGAGCTAAAGTAAAAAAAAAAAAAACTCAGGCAAAACTATTTATTTTAATGTATCATTATACTTCATGAATTTAACATGAAAGTCTCTATCACCCTCTATAATTTTTTTGTTATTATTAATTAAGATGTCTTCAAAATTTCAAGTGTTATTCCCAGTGAGAATTAGATCTACCTTTACATATGCACCATACAATATGGTACCACTTGCCACCTGTGATTACTGAGCAGTTGAAATGTGACTTGTGCCACTAAGGAACTCAGTTTTTAAGTTAAATTAAATTTAAATTTAATTAAATTTAAATTCAAAATAAAGAACTTTTTAAACATTTGTGGAACAATTTGTAGGTACACTTCTACTTTTGCAGTTATAAATTATATGAATAAAAATACAGATTAATTATTTCTGAAAAAAGTTAAGTGCCTCAGCAAAAGAAAATATCAAAGTGAAAAGACAACCTACAGAATGGGAGAACAAATTTGCAACCCATAAAGCCGATAAGGGGTTAATATCCAAAATATACAAAGAACTCATACAGCTCAATAGTAATAAAACAAATAATCCAATTAACAAATGGACGAAGTACCTGAATAGACATTTCTTCAAAGAAGATATACAAAAGGCCAACAGGTACATGAAAAGATATTCAACATCGTTAGTCATTAGGGAAATGCAAATTAAAACCACAATGGAATACCACTTCATTCCTTTTAGAGTGGCCATCATCAAAACTCAAGAGATAATAAATGGTGATACGGATGTGAAGAAAAGTGAACTTTTGTGCCATATTGAGAGGACTATAAATTGCTGCGGCCACTATGGAAAATATGGAGATTCCTCAAACAATTAAAAATAGAATCACCACATGATCGAATGATTCCTTTTTGGGAATATATCCAAAAGAAATAAGAACACTACTTAAACACACACCTGCACCCATATGTTTACAGCAGTATCATTTACAACAGCCAAGACATGGAAACAAGTGTTCATCAAGGAATGCATGGCTCAAGAAGGGGTGTGTGTGTGTGTGTGTGTGTGTGTGTGTGTGTCCATATATATATATATATATATATATATATATATACATATATATATATATATAATGGAACATTATTCAGGCATTAAAAATGAGGAAATCCTATCGTCCGCAGCAAGAGGATGGACCTTGAAGGCATTATGTTAGGTGAAATAAGTCAGAGAAAGACAAATACTGTATGAGATCAGACTTGTGGTTATCAGAGGCAGGGAGTGGGAATTGGAGCAATTGGTACAAAAGTACAAATTTCAGTTATAAAATGAATAAGTACTCAGGATGTAATAATGTACAATATGATGACTATAGCTGAAATTGCTATATTATACATGGGAAACTTGCCAAGAGTTCCTATCACAAGAATTTGGTTTTTTTTTCTTGTATCTATATGAGATGATAGATGTTAACTAAACCCATTGTAGTAATCATTTCACAATATATATAAATCAAACCGTTATGCCATGTATCTTACACATACACAGTGATGTATGTCGATTATTTCTTAATAACACTAGGGAATAATTTAGTACCTAAAGTGACATTTTTTGAAGGTGGAAAATACAAAAGAAAAAAATGTAAAATGATACCATGAATAAATCTTAAAATATTGACTATATACTATAAGGATAATATTTTGGATATACGGGTTTAAAATACATTACTCAAGTTAATTTGATCTGTTCCATTTTTGTTTTTAAGCATGAGTATTAGAAAATTTCAAGTTATTTAAAATAAAATTATGTGGCCCAGTCTCCATTTCCAGTGGACAAGGCTGGTCTGGAACACTAGGTCATTTTGAGAGAATAATTTCTAAGCAGCACCAGTCCTGTTTCCTTTGGAAACATTCAATTCTGGTAGTGAGTGAATAAAAAATAAAGAACACCTGAGCTCAAATGAAATTATTTTTGTTAAGCAGACAAACTAATTAGAATTATTTGAGGTCTGTTTCTATCTCTAGATAATAAATTTAGAATCACTGGCTGAATTTTAAATATATATCCAGAATTTTAGAATTGGAAAAGATCTTACTTTATCAAAATTAATTCTACGCAGAAGAAAGCATACTTCATCTAATATTCCCAAGTTCATTTAGAAAGTTTGTGGTCAAATCAGAATGAAAAGTTCCAATCTTCAACCTATTCTGCTTAAGGGTGAATATGTATAAGGGAATTAAGAATTTAAATAATTTCAACAAAAACTATCCAGCAAAACTCATCAAAAATGCTTTGTCTTAAGATTCTCCAAAAGTCCTTTCTGTATATAAATGGTCACATAAAAAGTTGATTTTAAAAAAGAAACATCTCTTTTTCAAAGATGGTTTACTTATTTTCTAATTAATCAGTTGTTCTGTATCACTTGCCTCAAGTCTTTTTGAAAGATGTATCCCCTATCATAAGAGCTGTACAGTCACTATGGCCGCCCACTGGAATACAAGTGGCCTAGAAAGGATTAAGACTGAGAGCAAACTTAAGGCCAAACTGAAATAAAAAAGTTGCTGATGTGAGGTACCAAGTCTCCTGGGGAAACAACATACAGGCTGCACCATTGACTTGCCAATTAATCCAAGGAGCCACATGGCCATTAGTTCGGGAAAGAGACGCTTGCTTGACTGTTTGCCTAGAGGTAAGAGCTAGGTTTGCAGCTGCCAAGCAGCAGGATGACAGAAATAAATGGTGGGAGAAATTAGGACTAAGAATATAAGTACTTCATTATCTTGGCTTGGCTTCAAAGGAATACCTGAATGTCAAACTGTGGCATCTTGCATACTATACTGTATACTGTATACATATATACAGATTAATTTATTATAAAAAGTCTTCAAAATATGAATAATTTTCTAAGTATCTTAAAAAAAAACCAGCTTCATGGTAAGTACATTCTGCTAATTCTGACAAAATTCTAAAACAAGTCTTCAAATTTAATAATTGAAAAATTAAAGGTGGGCCCACATCACTTTCTAGAGCTATAAATAATTTTCACGTAATAAATTCAGTGAAGAAGTTATTAAAACTCTGAAGGTTAATTATTACCTGTACATTAATCACTATCTTATTCATTTTTGTAATACTTGCCTATATGCTTGTATGGGGTGCAGGATTCTTTTAATGGCTACATGACTAACTTTTCTATGGAATTTCCATATATGAAATGATGCAATGAAAGTCACTGTATCACTGTATTTGATCCTGATGCTGAGAAATTTCTAACAGCTCATACCCTACTCCAAAGTTAATTAAGAACATCCTAGATATGCTCTTTGGGGAGGTATTTCAAGGTAATCCATAGGAAAATAATTCCACTGAAAGCATCCAACTAAACAGCTGAAATCTCAACTCTGTTCTTCAAACGTACTTCAGCAAAACACAAGGGTATTGGGGCATGAAATGCAACTAAATAAAGTCATTGAAACTATACTTAGAATAATATTTGTAGCTTCCTCTCACCTGCAGTCACAGAAATGTTGCTGTACAATTAACATATTATAATACCCTAAAATGTTTTCTGTCAGAGCTACATTGCCTTATTTTACATTATTTCCTGTCTTAATCATAGCCTGGTTGATGATACAATACCTGAGATGAACTCTCAGCCTCATAGAATCTAGCTGGGTACCACTTTGTACTATGCCACCCCTTTTGCACTGAATCAGAGCGAAAAGAGTCTCGGGCAGTCGACAGCTTCATCACTGCTTCCAAGTTCAGGTTGGCTGGGCTCCCAAATCTCTTGGGGTATGTTGGCTGCCAAAGCAAATTAGTCTCACTTTATCTTTGGGGCAGTGACTTTGCTAACTTTATTGGCTGTGTGGGGCCTAGGCCTTCCAACATAAGCAGGTGACACATTAAGGGAAAAAAAAAGTATAGTTAAGATATTGATCTCCTTCTCACTCAAAAATGACAGTACCGAAAGAATTATTAGAAAATCTCTGAGGGAAGAAGAATCCAGTTAGAACACATCAAAGAAATCAGGGCTTAAATTGTAGGGCAAAGTGACCAAAAGAGCAGTATAGAATCACTACAAGACTGATATTAGCACTAAATTTACAATCTGAAAAATGTTAATGCCAATGGTGAAGCAGAAGAAACAAGAGATCATATCCAGCATATCATGAAATATATGTTTTTAAAAGATAGAGGGAAAAGAATAGAATGAAAGAAGCAATCAAATGTAGAAATCACAGGGCTCCTGGGTGGCTCAGTGGGTTAAAGCCTCTGCCTTCGGCTCAGGTCATGATCTCAGGGTCCTGGGATTGAGTCCCGCATTGGGCTCCCTGCTCAGCAGGGAGCCTGCTTCCTCCTCTCTTTCTGCCTGCCTCTCTGCCTACTTGTGATCTCGCTCTCTGTCAAGTAAATAAATTTTAAAAAATCTTAAAAAAAAATGTGGAAATCACAGAAAAATTGGACAGGCTTGAATAAATCAATCTAAGAGTTATGTAACACTAAGAGAAATGTGCCCAGATAGAAATGTTTTCAATAAACTTCCAGTCTACATCTTCAGTCTCCCAAGTTAGTGGGAAAACTAGAGGTTTGTCTGTGTGTGTGTGTGTGTATGGATTTGCAAATACATAAAGAGAACTCTTTATTTCAAATATGCAGTTTATGGGACACAGACGGTGAACCTATATATTTGTAAAAGTTGTATCTCAAGTTGCACTGACCCAAGAAATGGTTAACTGCGGACTTCTCTCACTGTTAACAATGTTCTCTAGAGATCAAGGGCAAAACCTCAGAAGACTGATCGTCAGATATTCTTTTGGTGGGTCTGAGTAGGGCCCAGGATAATTTTTTTTTCTAATAATACCCATCTCTAATAGCAAGAGAAGAGACTTTCTTAGGTACCACTGCAGCCCCAGAACATTAAACAGCATTTGGCATGTGATAAATATAAACAGCTCATGAATGAATAAGGAAAAAAAATCACTAATGATTAAATAGGTGAATAAGACCTACATGATTCTGATGCAAAACTGTCCATGGACCAAGCTTCAGGAAACAGTGATCTGGAATCTTTAATTTTGAAAAACGAGGAAAATTAATATTCATTGCCATTATAGACCATTTGTGATATGCAGCATCTCGTTGATTGAGATGACTCTGGTTTACTAATTTAGGTTTCAAAAGTAATTGGTTGCTATATCAATTATTCCCATAAAGACTTTTCCTTCCTTGGAGATGAAACAACTTTTCTTCCAATTGTTAACTCACACACAAGTACTAAGTTAATTGGATAGGGTGTAAGCTTGCTTCACTTCATAGTAATCCTTTACTGCCAATTTTCCATCTCCAGAGTTAAAATCATGGATTCTCTGAACTCCCTGCCTATGTTGATAGCAACACTACCAACGACAAACGAATTTAATGAGAGTAACTAAGTACCGGCAAGTTGATAGCATGCCTACCCATACAATCTGCTCATGGTCACTGATCTCAAACATTTGTTCCATTCTCAGTAAAAGGCTAAGAAATGAAGAGGTAAGCCTTAGCAGGGCTCTGGAGAGGCCTGAAGTTCAGAATTTGGAGACTTAATATTGTGTCAGATCCCCTTTATGATCTAAGGCACAGAAGATATCAAAGGTGAAGGGTCATTTCAACCTCTTAATTAAAACTCCTTCTCAGTTGTGACAAACTTCAGTACAACTCTATCCCAAAATGGACTCCTCAGTACAAACAGTATTGTTTTAGGAAGTATTTTAACTGCAAAAGCAAGAATTCTGCCGAAGTAACAATAAGGAGAAAAGCTGCTTTTGTATCTGTTGTAAATTTTTGACAGAGAGCTAGAAGTTAACAGTCACATTTATATTTAAAATATATTACCCAATAAAAGATTGAAATCTAAAGTAGAAGTCTGTAAGGATTTGGAAGAGGCAGAGTTCAAATTTTATTTGAGGGATCAAGGAATTCTTAAAGAGGAAGTATTTCGATGACTTGCATGTAGCGGGTACTAAACAAATATTTGTTGTCAGAATATATTCTGTAACAAACATGAAATATGAGAAGCATTTATTATTAAGCAAATTTCAGAGATTACTTTTAAGATATAAACCTGAATTTTAAACTCACTGACAAGTTTCTTCATGGCCTGACTTCTGCCTACCCCACCTCCTTCATTTTTAATTATATTCTTATGAATCGGCCACAACACTTGTTAATTTCTCAAAGCTTAATATTGTGTCCATACACTATGTAATGTTTTCTTATTATTCCTTTTGACACAATATCTTTCCATTAGATGTTCTCTGTATGTATATGTCTGGAGGTCCCTTAGAGCCCCCGGTGACCAAGTGAAAGAAAAGGCATTTCCAGCTGGTATACAATACCTACACCTTTTCAGAGTCCCCACATTACACAAGGCACAGAGACATCTGGCTTTATCTTGGTATTATGAATTTTTAAATTGGCAAAGGACAAGACACATATCAGCCACCTTCACCTTCTTCCTTTTTCTTTGCAAATTCTCAGGATTGAGACATTGGGAGAAGACTGGAGATAACAGTAATGACAGTTAAGTTATTGTTTAACTTCCCTCTGGTTCTAACTTATATTTGGACAATACTGGATTGCCATATTGACCTTTTCCACATTCTGGTCTTGATTGCCCTGTGACTTAAATGCTCCAAGTTCCCGTTACTCTGACCCCTTAGAGGACCACAGCTTACAGGAGAGAAAGGGTAAATTAAGAATTCAGCTACTTAGGATGGGAAAGGACAGCATTTTAGACATGGAACCATAGGACGTTTGAGGGGGGGAGACTGAGTATATCTCTAGGTAAAGCAGAGACTTCTTTTCAAGGTGAGTTTGACATTAAGGTTTGATACACACAAGGAAAACTGAAATAATGTTAAGAAAGGTTAAGACAAAGCTATTAAAATAAAGATTCTTCTATTTTCAAGAAGTGCCCACAAAGGCAATCCCAAGTGAAGAGTCAGCTTATGTCCCTTCCCTCTTCTCATTCTTCCACTTCCCTGCTTTGAAAAACATACACAGGAATTCAATGTCTTGACTCAAAACTGCAAAATCAACTAACACATGTCATCCTATTGGAGATGACATATATCACTGACAAGGTGCAATATGGAGCCAAATGACAATCTCTATCAGGGTGTTGCATTTTTCTTGAAAGCTTATTTCCCAACAGTAACCCCTCTAGACCAACCACAACTGCATTTGCTATATGAATAATGACTTCATTTATCTTAGTAGTCTATTGTCTCAGTGGTCTCCAACAAATAGTATTTATATTTCAAATTTTTATTCAAATTCTAGTTAGTTAACATACAGTGCAATGTTGGTTTCCAGAGCAGAATTCAGTGATTCATCATTTACATACAACACCCAGTGCTCACCCCAAGTGCCTTCCTTAATGCCCAAACCTCATCTAGCCCCTCCCCCACCCACCTACCTCCATTAAGCCTCAGTTTGTTCTCTGTCATTAAGAGTCTCCTATGGCTTGTTTCCCTCCGTCTTTTTTATCTCCCTCATATGTTCGTCTCTTTAGTTTCTTAAATTTCACATATGAGTGAAATCATATGGTATTTGTCTTTCTCTGACTGAATTTTATTTTGCTTAGCATAATGCTCTCTAGCTCCAGCCACATCATTGCAAATGACAAGATTTCATTCTTTTTGATGGCTGAGTGATATCCTATTGTATATATACCACATCTTTATCATTCATCAGTCAGTAAACATTTGGGCTCTTTCCATAGTTTGGCTATTGTTGATAATGCTGCTATAAACATCGAGGTGCATATATCTCTTCAAATATGTATTTTTTTATCCTTTGGGTAAGTACCTAGTAGTGCAATTGCTGGACAGAAGGGAGTTCTATTTTTAATTTTTTGAGGAAACTCTGTACTGTTCTCCAGAGTGGCTGCACCAGTTTGCATTCAATACAAACAAATATTATTTAGAAGTACCCTTGTCCTCTTGTTTTCTATTCTTTAGAGCATGCATATATAAATCTAACTACAAAAAGAGAAATGACAATAGTTGCAGAGTGATTCAGAAATATGTTGGGCTACAAGAAAATGGATAATCTCTACCAGTAAGGATTAGGTAACTCTCAGAAAGTCTTTGGATTTTACTTTTCTCCTTTCTATTAAACCATGCTCATTCTTCACTATGCATACATCTATTTGCCTGAGAGATCAATGGAATGTGCTGTTCATACTTGGAATAACAAAAGCACTCTCAGCAGAAAAGTGAGTGTGCAATAAACCAGTTCTCTAGTCATAGCATTGTAGTAAAACTAGAAGTATTCTCACTGATTTAAAATTGAATAATAGGGTCAATGTAAGTAGTAACAGTTGTATGGTTTGGGTTGGGAGAGATACTGAAATTGTGTCAATTCAAAACAATTATGAGAATCTAAGTGAAGAACACCAATGTATCTTTTACCCCTGAAGGACCTACATCTTCACAATACTGTACTCACATTCCATGTTTTCAGCTTTGTGCTTAACTGGTCAGCACGATAATGGATTAGGTTGTTTCCTGCCACTTGTCTATCTCACCCTCTTACCCTTTCATTCTTAGGACATTGTTTCTAAGGTAATACATAATTAAACTATTCCCCTTAAGTTTCACCTGCTCATTTCTACCATATGTAGAAGTAAAATTCACTTACCATAAATACTTGCATTTGTTTAAAGATCTATTTGACCCTCTAGGCACTTGCGTTCAAGAAAATTACTTTAGTTGTTTCACGAAAGATCATAGTGACTTTCATTTTATAGGAAATATGAAGTCACTACAAGACTAAAGACTGAAGAAATTGAAGGACACCCTAGAAACAACATAAAGTAGAAACTGACTATAATTTTTTATAATAATATTTCAAGTGAGTAATATTATAAAAATAGATACTGAGAAATATTGATATTGAGAGAGATTAGGCTCATAGTAGCAAGGCTAGGTAACTGAGTGGACTGATAAGACAAAGTAACAGAAAAACCAATAGTAATTAATAAGTTTTGTTTGTTTCCTTGGGGTAATGGTAGCATCACTAACAAAATGATGAAATTAAGGGAAGAAAATGATTTGATGATGAAAAAGATGATTTTGTTTAGAACATGTGAAATCTGAGATATTTCTGGAGATGGTATATAAAAATATTTTCATTCCAGACATTTCTTCTCAGCTTCAGATCCAAGTATTTTTCTGATATTTCTTCTCAATGTCCTAGAGTTAAAGGTGACAGAGTTAAAGGTGACTCAGGGTGACCAAAACTTATTCATATTCTGCTCCTGGTTCTCTCCATTATTTTAATTCAGAGATGGCAGGTCAAAAATAAGGTTACCAGATTTGGAAAATACATTTGAATTTCATAGAAAAGACAAATAATCTCTTAGTGCATGCATGTCCCAAATATTGCATGAGACATACTCATACTAAAAGCAAAACAAAACAAAACCATTGTTTATATGAAATTCAAATTTAACTGATGTCCTGTATTTTATCTCACAACCTTATTTAGAAATCAAGATTTTATGAACACATCTTCTTTCACATCCTCTCACTGCTTTTTCCACATCAAACTAGCACCAAGTCCTGATGGCTTTACCCCCTAAATCTTTTGAATCATCAATTGAGTTCTCCCTGGTGCCACAGGCAGCAGGTTGAGCCACCATGATTCTTCACCTAGAACACCTCACTAGTATCTCCATGGTTCTCCTCTACCTGTTTGGCCTCCCTCAGTTCTTTTCTCCAATCTGTACCTAGTGTTGTATTTTCAAAACAAATATCTGTCTGTCCTATTACATCACCCCCTCAGAGGGCTTGAAAATTTGCTCATAGGATAAAGAAAAAAATTCTTTGATTTGACACAGCCTGGAGGTCAATAAGATCTGACCTTTCCTGACTAGTTTCATCTCACATATGCCACATCCACATTGGCCTTTTTAAGATACAAACCATCCAGGGCATTCCCACAAAAGGCCTATACACCCGTTTTGCCCGTGGTTTGGAATATTTGGGCCTCTTCTCACAAAGTTAACCCCTACTATCAGTCTTCACATCTCAATTTAACTATCACTTCTAACAGCAGCTTTCCCTGGTCAGATCTTTTTATCACATGCTTTTATAGCATTTCTTCTGATAATCTTCATCACTGATTTAATTTTACACTGCTTTGTGTGATCATCTGAATTTTTATTTTCCTGCAAGAACTAAAGCACCATGATGGCAATGACCATGTTGGTTTTTTTCTCACATTGAGAGCTCCAGAATTAAGCCTGGTATGGAATATATACTTACCACTGAATAAATACTGGTTGACTGAATATTATATGGGAGATATTTCAAAAAATGAATTGACATTGGCAAGGGGGGCTAGGGAGAGACTTGAAATGGTTTATTGCATAAGACTTTATGACATTTGATTAGAGATACCAAAAAGAGAAGAGGAAAGGATGATGATTTAATCACGAAGATTATTTACATTCAGAATCAGGTAACTGGTTAAGGACTATGAAGGGAAGAAAAGGGAATAATCAGAGTAAGGAATCAAAAGCTTTAGTAGGAGTTGATCGGCATTTTCAAACACTGTGGAGAAAAAAGAGAAAAAAGAATCATTACTTAATGTATCAATTAGGGGGTTACTGGTGATCTTGCATGAAGAAAAAACAAATTTTAATGGTGGAATAAACAGCCAACTGCAAAAGAGCCAGCTGTAAAATAGAGCAGAAGATGAGGTCAAGCTCCTGTTTTGAAGGATATATCCTTGAAATTCTTCATGTTGCTGAAACTGGTTTCACTTAGAATTTAAAAGGAAAACAAACAGATACTTCATGTATAACCTGTACACATGATTCTCTGTAATCATGTTAGGTATATAAGTAGAAACATTTGTAATTACAAGAGTTTCCAAATACAAGGGAAAAAGAAAAATTAAACAGTTATTTAGTGCACTCTGTGTGTGAAGATAATACACACACATTTTTTGGTAGAAAAGTAAAATTTGTCAGCCATCAGCATGTAACAAAAGCACAAGGCTACTCACCTTCTACCAAAAAAACCCCTATTTTTTTTAACAGAAATGCTCTTCAATTGTTACACAATTACAGCAAAGGGTAGTGAACAAAAGAAGACTTTCATTTAAATGGGTCCAAAATTCTTATAACACAGTAGAAATCATTTAAAGGCATAATAACTTTTAAAAATGCATAATCCTCCTTGTGTACCTGACCTGGAGTACATGTGTTTTCATAGACTCTGATGCTGAGCTAAACATAGGCACCATTCACACACTTCCTATGATTATACACCATTACAATTTTTGAAGAACTATGCTTTTTATCAGTTTCTTTCACAACTCTTTCACAAATTATTATTTTCCTTTTGCTGTTCACTTAATGCAACATATCACTTCTCCTTACTATAATTTCTTTGAAGGAAAAAGGTAGAGCCTTTTTTGTACCTTGATATTTTTTTAGCTGTTCATTAATGCAACCAGTGGAAAGTTTGGGTGAGGGGACACTTTAGAGAGACAGCCCTGATTCTCTGCCAAAGGGACTCATTCTTTGCTAAAGCCAAATAGCTTTAAATGCCAAGGATGGAAAGGCTGTGGACACTGTAGAAAAAAATGTTCATTTTGGAACAGAGTGTCAGGCTTCCCTCAAATTGAACCAGAAATGAAAATTCAGCACTACGCCATTTTTTATCCTCTTACCTATTGTTACGTGAATGAGAAATTATTGCAGAGAAAAGCATCCTGACTTTTAGTGCTATTGCCATATGCCTTGTATGAGTAAATATATCTGTCATTATACTACTGTATATTGGTGTTTTAGATGTGCTTTTAAAAAACTGTATTATGCCTTGAAAGTACATAATAACCATGTTAAACAACTTTATTTTTCCAAGAAATGGTGCATTTTGTAAGTGTTATCTACTGTAATCATTTTGCATTTAACATGAATTGAACAGGCATTCTCCTTCAGATGAACTTTCTGGTGACAAACTTTGAAATTGACAGATTAAAGCTGATTTGAAGTTGTCAAAATATGGTATAGCTATGTGCACAAAATATGCATAAAATTTTACAGATGGCGGACTGCTAGTTTACATGGCAGCTATGTTAGTATACTCACTGCTGGTTAAATTAATAGTGTCACAATCTATCTTACATAGCAGGTGTAAATGACTTTTAGCACATCAATAACTAGTTTATAATGATGTCCCTTCAGTTCTTAAGGCTTACCATTTATTTTGCATTTTGTGCAAAATAACACACATATAATCTCCATATTTTGTCGTAGGATGAGTTTTAAAATAAACTAAACGTTTACCGACTTGGGGAGACTCTATTAAAAATAGGAGACCTAGTCAATTATCAAATTATCTGCTAATCACTCCACATGACAATAGGGATTCCAAGTTATAACTTTCATCTTACACAGATTAGCATTGAAAGTGAACATTCAAGAAGACTCTGATATGTAAATGAACCCGTGTAAAAAATCTTCCTGAAATAGCTGCTATTATAATGTGGACAGTTCAATGATTTGGAAGGCATTCTATGAGGAATATTAAATTAACTGAACAACTCCTCATGGCTGAACTAGTCTTTAGTAAAGGCTACTGATTTCACGATCACCATCAACATCACCATTATTATTCATAATAATGCCTTAAATTTGTATAGCACTTTACAATCTGAAAAGCACTTTTACATGTGAAGTAATCCCTCTCCAATTTTAGTTCCTATTATGTGAGTTTCAAATATATGCAAATTTATTTCTATATATTTTTTCGCATCTACTAGAATATCAGTTCCACTCACTTCAATTGAAGATCACTTTGAAAAAGAAAACTGGGTGTTGGGAACCTCTAAAGGAATTTAAAGTGGGTTGTCCAGAAATAGAGATGCTTACAATAGAATCTTTGAAAAGATAAAGAAAGAAAAGGAAAAAAAGATTCAGATCAGAAAACCACATCAGATGAGAAAAGGAATGGAAGTAAGAGAGCTGATGACAAGAGCTTCAGCAGGAAATTATTTTAGGTGAGATTTCTAAGAATATATAACCCAGGCTACAAGGGAAGCCATTTATGAAATACCTACTCAGTAATATTGAGGAGGTCATATAAAGCGATTAAATAGTTTTTCTGCTTAAGCATCCAAGTTACTTCATCTCCCATAGTCCACTTTCAGACATGGGAGATGAGAATTAACAAACTGGAATCATAAAACTACAAAACCATTATGTATTTGTTGGAAAGACAGATACAATAGAGATTTTTTAAAAAGCTACTCAGTGTGCTTACTATGTGAAAACTGAAAAACTAATATATAGCATCTTCTTTATTTTTTTATTGTGTTATGTTAGTCACCATACAGCACATCATTAGTTTTTGATATAGTGTTCCATGATTCATTGTTTGCATATAACACCCAGTGCTCCATGCAATCCATGCCCTCCTTAATACCCATCACCCAGGCTCACCCATCCCCCCAACTCCCTCCCTTCTGAAGCCCTCTGTTTGTTTCCCAGAGTCTATAGACTCTCATGATTCATCTCCCACTCCAATTTCCCCCCCCTTCCTTTTTCCTTTCCTTCTCCTAATGTCCTCCATGCTATTCTTTATGCTCCACAAATAAATGAAGCCATATGATAATTGACTTTCTCTCCTTGTTGATGCAAAAGCTAGATATTCATCCTTTCTGATGGCTGAGTAATACAGCATTTTCTTTAAAGGGCAGAAAGGAAAGAATCTTAGGTTCTTTCACTATCAAGTACAAGATGATAAATGAAAATGGTATAGTATCCATTTTTACTATGCTAAAATGTGTGAACTGTCATTAATTTTTTTTTAAAGATTTTATTTATTTGACAGAGGGAGAGAGATCATAGGAGGCAGAGAGGCAGGCATAGAGGAGGTGGGGAAGCAGGCTCCCCGCTGAGCAGGGAGCCTGATGCGGGCCTCGATCCCAGGACCCTGAGATCATGACCTGAGCTGAAAGCAGAGNCCTGGGTGGCTCAGTGGGTTAATGCCTCTGCTTTCGGCTCAGGTCATGATCTCAGGGTCCTGGGATCGAAGCCCGCATCGGGCTCCCTGCTCAGTGGGGAGCCTGCTTCCCCCTCTCTCTCTCTGCCTGCCTCTCTGCCTCCTTGTGATCTCTCTCCCTCTGTGAAATAAATAAATAAAATCTTTAAAAAAAAAAAAAAATGAAAGCAGAGGCTTTAACACACTGAGCCACCCAGGCGCCCTGTCATTAATTTTTAATATTGATATCTTAATCTAATGCCCCAACTTTGTTTCTGTAAAAAGCTGATTGTATCTATAACTCCAAATCTCAATCCTCAAAACATTTTTATTTTCCATTTCAATTATTAATTGAAAATTCCTGAGAAAATTTTGTTAACTTAAGATTCACAACCATCTTTCAGTATAAAAGTTAATTTCTCATGATTTTCTGGATGGTTTTCAAATCATAAAAGGAAAAACATTACAATAAAAATAATAAATGAAACTAGGAAGGTTACTTTCAAACTTGATCTGCATTCAGTAGGAATTCTCATATTCTGAACAATAGTATTGTTAGACGAGTGTCCACAGATGAATCATACCTCCAGATATTCATACGTTTGTGTGGTCTCTTCCCACATTGAGATCTGCTCTCATCATGTGATTTGCTTTGGCCAATGGAACATTAGGAAACATGAAGCAAGCATGGGCTTCTCAGAGGTCTGCTACTTGGAACATACTTTCTTGGAACCCAGAAACCACCATTCTCTGGGGTAGCTCAAGCACAAAACATGGAATGGCTGGAAGACAATCAATAAATACTATCAACATTCACAGCCAAGGGCCCACGCATGTCCCATTGACTTCATCACACTACGCCTGTCTCTCATTTGATCACAACTGAAGATCCCAACATTGTAAAACACAATTTTGAGCAAATAAAATACTGTTTTAAGCCACTGAGTTTTAGAGTGGTTTGTCAAGCAGCCACAGACTTTTCATTATACTTGGTGAGTTTCAAAATAATGATAAAACAAAATATCAATAATTACAGAGGCTCAATATTAATAAAAATCATAAAATGGCCTCTGATTATATACCCTTACTCTTTAATTTTAATTGTACTTACTATTTTTACCAAAACACGGTTTCAGTTGAGTTTAAAAGCAATACCAAATATGTATCTTGCTTACTTCAACTGGCACAGATGCTATGCATAGCTTTGGTTTTTAAAAATTTATACATTTTAATAATTTGAATGCTGGCATGTTCTATTCTGGTCAAGAACATCCTTTATTCCAAAAAACAAGAGAGATTTAAATATGTTAAATTTTAATGCAAAGGACCCTAAGAATGTTTTTCCTTTGGACGAAATGACTGATATTTCAAACAATCAAATTAAAGTTTTAGACACAAAATATATGTTTTACATTTGTATAAGACACATATTTTTTCAATTATATTCACAGATATTAAATTGTTTTTGGTGGCCGATGTTGTTAAAGATATAGTGACATTCATATATGATTCAACTGTAAATATTCCTGAATGATTATCGAATAAGAGAAACTCTATGTTTGATCATATTTCCATTACTGCATAAATTACAAAATTAGAGACAAATTCTTCAAAAGGGAGAAATTTGATCTAAATCATTATAATGCAGCTAATATATTTTGACATCTATATAAAGAAAAAATAAGCCATAGTTTTTTCTTACTACCTACATTTGCCATATATTTTCTGTGATGCGGAGAGTAAAATTGGGGTAGGGTATGCTTTTTAATTTTTTTTTTTAAATGGGAAAGATCAGTGAGGGCCTAAGACTAAAAAAAATCTGTAAGATTTATTGCTGCTTTATAATTTCCTGAATCTATAAGACTGATACAGAATTTAATTGTGAGCGAAATAAAAAGTTCATATTCATATACTCCCTTCCTACCCCCCAAAAAACTTGGGAATTTGTCATCCTTATTTCTCATTCGTTTACATTTGTTTTATGTTATTTATAATGCTTTTGGGAAAGCTGTGACTTTTGACAGTTGAAAATGAACCAAGAAAGAGAGGGAAGAGGCTGCTGAATTTAGAAATATGAATTTAATCCAACATAAACAGAAGTAGAATTCAAATTCACATAATTTCACAGTAAAATTTTTGCACATTGGAGGTGCTACCTATCAATGAATATCTATATTTGTCAGGACATGTCTTGTCACAGGTAAGAGAAATGCATCATTAATAATCTCATCATTTGAAATTAAAATCAATTCATAAATAATGAAGATTATTTACTTAAGAAACTAAAGAAGCTTGCTACCTTACAGAAACAAAAATATTTTGGACAATACTTTACAACAATTAACTTTACTGAGACTGAAAATTCAGTGATGCTATGCATGAATCATTGATCCTTTATAGGCATCACATCAATATGAGGGCAATACAGTAAGTCTGTGCAATGACTTTGGTTTCTTTTAATATCACTATCCACCACTGTGGTGAAATCAATGATGGGTAATCCACAATCATCATTAAACCTGAAGAAACAATAAGGTGGACTCAACTAAATCAATTTATATGATTTGAACTAGCTTCTCTCTAAGACTTCCTGTTTCAATTGGTACAATTTTTTCATGTGTTACTATAGTACATATAAATGCATAACTATTGAATTACTGTTCCCTGTCTATTTAAGTTGTGAACTGTTTTTTTTTCCTATTCTCTGTTGTTTTTGACCTTGATATTTTTCAAGAATATTTACTGCACATAGCCTTTTAAAGAATTAAAATTAATCAAAAATATCTGACTTTTTTTTTTGCTCATCAGATTTGAGAAAACAAATTAGTAACATATAAGATTCTTATATAATGAGTTCTATAAATTTCAGGGTTTATTTTGAATCAGAACCCATTCTAACATAAAGGTCCATTTTGCTATGTTTTCTTACATGACCCTGTACAAAATTTAATGCATCTATAAATACATATATGAATGTATAAAGCATGCAGAGCAACTTAGATTTGGAAGTTTTTAGGCTAATCCTTGAGAATACTACGTCTTATGGTTTTTGCACTAAGGACAATGATAGAGAAGGAAGGAAGGAAGGAAAGAAGGAAGGAAGGAAGGAAGGAAGGAAGGAAGGAAGGAAGGAAGGAAGGAAGGAGAGACAGAAAGAGAGAGAAAGAAAGAAAGAAAGAAAGAAAGAAAGAAAGAAAGAAAGAAAGAAAGAAAGAAAGAAAGAGAGAGAGAGAGAGAGAGAGAGAGGGAGGGAGAGAGGGAAAGGAAGAAAGAAAAAGAAAAGTGCGGGCTAGGGAGACATAGTCCCGGGGGAAACCTGCAGGGTCTAGAAGCTTTGTGTTAATTCAACAGGGCGAGGGGTTCAGCAAGTAAAGGCATGGAGTAGTGAAACACTGCCTCTGGGGTAAAAGAAGAGGAGAAACAGCCATAAAAATTTAAAGGGCGCTAGAAATTTACTCAGATGCCAAAGGGAATCTGTGGAAGAATTTATTGGATTCCCTGCATGAGAAATTTAAAGTTCAAATACAGCATCTCTGGGCTTATTGACTGATGGACTAAATGAATAGGAGATGTCTTTGTGCTTTCTCTATAGACAGATGCATCATATACTCAAGAATGTACACAAATCCATATACCTCTGCATATAACAAAATAATATATGATAAATTCAAATACAGAATTCTTTTCATTTGAACTTGTTACATAAAATATAATTTTTACAGAAGCATTTCTGGTAGCTGACTCATTGAGAGTATTTAAGGAACAAACTATTACTTCATGCAATAGAATATTCTACATATTTATGAACCATTTACTTATTTGTAGAATAAACTATCATGTAACATAATGCTTGTCAAAGTCAAACCAGACAAGGGGTGCAAACCAAATTTGCACCAAAGTTAAACAGGCAAGGAAGACTTTGTTCAAGCCTATGTTCAATACGGGAAATAGCTCAGCCTGAGCTCAGTTTCACTGAGACAAAGAAATGAAGCGTTTTTAAGAGCTGAAGTGGAAGGAAGGCTAGGCCACTGGAATTTTCTAATTGGGCTTCCTCAAAAGAAAAGTAAACTTTCTCATATCTTCCTGACAAGAGGTAGTTTTACAACTTGGAGCAAATTGTCCCAAAGAAGTTAGGCTCCTACTCTCCACAGAGATTGGAAAATAGGGGTGCCATCTTCCTTAATGATATATTTCAAAGAGATGAATCCCAGGTCCTTAAGAAAGACATTTCTGGGTTGTAAAATTAGCAAGAAGCTTTTATAAAGATTTACCTCTCAGAGGGACAAAGAATTTATAATAATACATTTCCTAAAATAAATGGTCTAAGAAAAGGAAGGTAAGAGGCCTGGAATGAGGAGGAAACCTATCTGAAGTTTAGTTAAACTGAGGGGAATATTAAAGCCATCTTGGTCTTATCACAAAAGCATTTCATTTTTAAATGATAGTTTGATATGCATTTCTCTTACCTTTTATTGTTCAACCCATATTGATTGATCCTTGCATTTTTAATATGTGAATATATAAAATATTTTTTAAATTACATGTGAAAACATAATCTCATCTCAGAGTACAGATCTTTAATGTCTGGATCTATTCATACCATCTACAGATCTACAATCCTGAGAAGATTTTAATGGTATAATCACTTTTCACTCAGGTTGTGCACCGATGAATTTTTAAAAAGCAAAACAACAAACCCTGGTTCCTAAACACTTAGAAAAATTAAGAGAAGTCTAAATTATTTTTAAAGATTCTACTTATTTAACAGAGAGTGAGAGATCACAAGTAGGGGGAGCAGAAGAGGGAGGGGGAGAACAGACCTTCTGCTGAGCAGGGAGACAAAGGCAAACACCTAAGGACTGAGCCACCCAGGTGCCCCAGAAGTCTAATTTTTTTTTTATTATGGTATCTGTTTCTCAAAAGTTCTACCAGTGTGCTTATTTTTTTTAAGATTTTATTTATTTATTTGACAGAGAGAGAAAAAGAGCACAAGCAGGGGGAGCTACAGAGAGAGAGGGAGAAGCAGGTTCCCCACTAAGTAGGGAGCCCAACATGGGGCTTGATCCCAGGAGCCTGGGATCACGACCTGAGCCAACGGCAAATGCTTAACTGACTGAGTCACCCAGGTGCCCCTACCAGTGTGCTTTGAGAAATAGTTTAATTCTGAGTATATTTTCATAAGATGAACTGACAAGAAAGTCTTTTAATAAACATTATGTAAAAAATAGAAGAGATTTTTTCTTTTTTATTTTAACACTTCTTTTTAGGCATAATATAATTTTAGTATTACAGGAAAACAGGTACCTCACAGAAAAAAAATTTAAACTCCTTCAAACACATGGTTGGGTTCAAAGGAAGTTGAAACCTTATGTTTATAAAAATTACTGTCATTTATAAAAGGTATCGTACAATACATTAGCCAAATTCAATTCCTCAGGAGTCTTTCTTCTTCTCTTGGCTATTGATATCCAAGAAGGGAAAATAGAAGGTCAAGAATATCTGGGATATCTGAGTGGAATATGAGAATGGGGTCAAGCTTCTCAAACTACACAGGGCTCTCCGTTACCAGCCATTCCAATGCACCTTTGCTAAGAGGACATTTCTCCCTCGAGTGCCTTTGAAAATCACCACAAATGTTGAGCGATATTACTAAGGTTGTACTCTGCATATAAACTTTGTAGAGGTGGGGGAAAAAGAGAAATAGTATTTTAAACTAAGGGTTACAGAAGGGAGGGGGGTGGGGAGATGGGTAACTGGTTGATGGGAATTAAGGAGGGCATGTGTGGTGATGAGCACTGGGTATCATATGCAACTAATGAATCATTGAACACTGCATCAAAAACTAACGATGTACTACATGTTAGCTAATTAAACATAATAAAAATAAATAAAAATTTAAAAAATAATAAAAGAAAAAAGAGAGAAATAGTATTCTAGAACAGTATTTGGTACATGGTAAGCCTTCAATAGTCATTCTTCAATGGAGGAATAGCCTCTTTGACAAATACTGAAGAAAATTAATAGAAGTAAATCTTGCCAATTTTATTTTTATTAAATTCAATAAATATTTTTTGAACATCTACTACGCTCCCGTCGTTCTTACACATTTTTTTCAAATTATCAGGAAGGTTAACTTAAGGAGGCTAAATCAGACTTCAAACCATTGTTAAAAAAGCTAGAGTGTCCCCTCCCCACCATGTATAATGGCATGAACTTAAAGCAATCCATTTTTCTTAGTAGATAAAGTTGGGAGTCAGATTCTATGTGAAGCTGCTGATACCACCTATTCTGAAGGCTCAGACAAAGTTCTTCTCATTTTATATGGAAACCTATTGTTAATAAGCTGGCTTAGAAATCAGTAAATAATGTTGAGTTGTTATTTTAAGAAGTAGGGTCAAAGTCACATTATTAGAAGGGATGTACCTTTTTCATGAGATCAGACTATGCTGACGACTGTTATAAGCAAACTTGATTTTAAATAATTTTTACAGAAACTTACCAAAGGCATTACTAGTCTGTTCACTTACCCCTGTTATCTTACCCTTGACAGAATAAGTGTTCATTTAAAAAAAAAAAAAAGGAGAGGGGAGACTGAAGCCTATGGCAGTGGACAGCAAGATAGATAGGCATATTTTTGAGGCAAGGAGTACTGGCAAAACCAAAACTTAGAGGTCAGAGAGGCTCTCACAGGAGAATGAAGTGTGTGAGTGTGTGTGTGTGAACACATGCACACGCATATGCAGACAGGGTAGAGGGGCATGGAGATTTGAGGAATAAGAATAAAGATCTGTAGGGAATACATTGTATGTGGAAAGGTTAACATTTATGAACAGCCCCCCAACCCTCTTTGTTATACGAGAATGCATTAGGTGGTAAGAAAAACCTTGGCCTCTCATTGTTTGTCATCCTGCCATATATACCTATCAAGGTCAACCTGAATTCAATTTGAAGAGATAGTTGGGAAATAGATGATAGCCACTTCCTGGCCACTTTGAGTGGCACCTCTTCCCCCCAAACTGCATCCAGGTGAAAGCCTGATGTTAAACAGATAAAGGAGAATCTCCACATTTACTAGATGTCTTTCAGGAAGTCCAAGAATAAAGAAAACCCTATGTTAAGGGAAGGAAAGGTGAAGAAGGAGAAGTTTAGCAGGGAGTCTATAAACAAATGATGCTTCTGATTAGAGGTGCCTCGCCAGCCCTGGCAACATTCACCCTTTGTTTTTCTTCTTTGTGCCTACAATCCAGAGTTTCTCTCCCTTCTTCTCATCTGGTAACATAATCTCTAATCTCTGCTTGGTGTTGAAATGATCTAGACAAAGGATAAAAAATGGATGATCTACAGTTCTGGCCTTCCTAGTGGTTATTTATAATCCCAAAAGAGCTTGTTAAAACAAAAGGATTGAGTTGCCAATTGGAGGAAACTGTGAGCAAGAAATGTATGCTCTTTTTCCTGTTCCTTTCCCCTATTCCTAAAACTCTACCTCTTAACTCACCAAATCAGCTCACTACGGGTCAAGATGTTTCCTAGCAGCTCCTAGCTACAGACCACTCAGTAACCCTTCCTCATATACTCTAGGGTCTCATACAAGAGATACAGAATTTCTTTATAGAAATTATATACATTGAGAGAATTTTTTTGCAGCAATTCAGAATTGGGTCATAAAAAATGTAATATAAAATCATTTTTAAATTGATGCATAAGTATGCATAAGTGTAATGTGAATTAATGAGAAGCAAAAATAAATATCAGAAAATAAACAAATATGACCTTTCAATAGTTCAAAAGGGTATAAATCCAGGGTGGGAACTGAATGATTAGGAAATTCTTCTCTGTAATGTATCACCGTAATATTGTACGTGAAGCACTTTGGAAACCACAAAACATGATTAATGACTTTGTCATTATCTCATCTTTTAATTCCATCAAAGCTAAATTCTTATTCCTTATTTTCACTTTGATCCCATGACCAGTATTTTACTCAGTTATTCATTTCATTTCAACTGCTCTTAGTTATCTATCCCTAACCTGAGGTATACCTGAAATAATCTTTAAGAAGCAGCTGCACATTTGAACCAGTGGTGAAACTAAGTATCTTTTAAAGAAAATCAGTAAAAAATAGATGTATCCCTTCTCCTACCAATGATTATATATTCTGTTTCTGTCTCTGTCTCTCTATATATGTGTGTGTTTGTGTGTGTGTATATATAATATATATATATTAGAATTCTATTTAGTACTTTATCATGATGGTCATTAAACATTTAAAAGTATAAAGATATGTAGCATTTTTGTTATTGTCTTTGTTTTTTGTACCTCAAAAGTCAACTCACCATTCAGTATTTTGGTATGTATCAAGTTTCCTTAGACATCGTACTTTAAGAATATCCTTTTGCTTTGTTTTCTTCTGTTTGTAAATTGACAATAGGTACCAATCATTATAATATAAATAATATATAAACTCATTGAGTGTTTGTGATGTCCCTTGAGCTTCATGTATTAAATAATTTAATCCTTACAACCATCTTAGAAAATCAGTACTACTCTTTCCCTGTCCTGCATATGAGGAAACGGGGCCCTAAGAAATTAATTAAAATTCCCCCAAGTTCCCACAGCCAGCCAGTAGAGAGGTGGGGTTTCTAAGGCAGTGTGGCTCCAAGCCCAGTCTCCTAAGAGTTATGATATTTTGCCTCTTGTATTTTATAAACAATAGACTGTATCCTGGGAGAAACATGACTGTGTGTGGGAAAAGGTAGGAGACTTTGCTAGATAATGCATTACAATATAGGAAATGGTACATAGTGGTGGAAGCAATGTTAAAGGAAGTTGAATCAGAATGGTCAATAAATAGATTTAGATATTTTTCAGATAATATTTTGCACTTGATCCAAAGGATAATTCAGAAGAGTATGCCGTAGCCAAGCCTGCATGTTTTGCAAAGTGTTCAGAGTAATGTATATAGAACAAATTATAGATTGGTGAAAGTTTAGTAGATGTATAATTCATCTCATCTCCACATCATGGAACCTCAGTCTACAAAAAGGAGTTGGGATAGATCATCTATATGGTCTTTTTTAAATTTAAACATTCTACCTTCTCATACTACAGGAAAAGAAAAGAAAATTTGCATTAAAGCCATTCAACAAGTACATTTGATATGTACTTGTTTGATATGGTAGTTTGATAATCTTGTGTCTAAGTATTTCTTTAATGATAATGGAAGTACATAGAGCATTTTCCATTTAAATTTAAAAGCAAAGATTAATAAAGCTAATAAAATTAAGAAGAATATAATTAATGAGCAGATAATTATTGAATATTTATTATGTGCAAAACACTACCTGATGCTGGGAAACAAAATGATTCTGAATTATAGGCACTACATTATCAGGATTTTAAATTTTGAGTAGAGATTTAAGATGAACATGCATGAAACAACAGTTTAAATATCATTTAACAGTTAAGATGCTTTAATATGCAAGTAACAGAGAAGAATTCAAAGTAGCTCAAGCAATGTAAATCCTGCAGGGGAAAAGAAAATTTGCTTGAATAAGTAAGCAAAATGGGGCAAGTTTATAGAGGAGTTTGGATTTTAGTCTGGACACAATTTGCCAAGCAGCAGTGGGATAAGGTGGAATGTGTTAGAGTAAAAAGAGAAAACCTGGGATTTGGGACAACAGGTGTAGGAGATGGTTTGGGAGATGGGTACAAAGATTTTGGCTTACAGCTCGAAGAATGAAGTTATTGCTGGAACTCAGTGCATTCCACAATCCATGCCACCTCTATGAGTTAAAAAAACCTAGAGTGAGCATGAGGATGTGTGATGAGCAGAACCATTTGTGAGGCCAGAGTCATAACGGAGGACCACATTGTCTTTTCTGCCATGGAAGCTGGCAAGAGATTTCAATCATAAGTTCCATATCAGGGACTTTCCTGGAATGCTCATGTGTATTATTAAAAGTATCCAAAGAGCCATGAGTTCATATATCAGCCAGTCTCATGTGTCCCCAGTGGATGCACAGACTATTCAAAGACAAAACTATCAGTTCATATTGTTTTGGGTTTAAGAGCAGGAACATATGTTGTTCCATGTGCGTGCACTGCTGGCAGACAGAGGGCCATGGAAGGGTGTGTGGTACTGGAGGAGAGACTAGAAGTCTGCTTCCTGAGGAAACCCCTGTTACTTAGAGAAAGTTGGAAGCAAAAGGACTTTGGTTCCTCTTTACTTTCAGAGGATGTCTGTTTTCTGATGTAGAAAAGATTTCTTTGTAATAAGAAATTTTAGATAGGAATCAAGAAAAAGTTTTTTTTATGTCAATGTTGATCTATGTGTAACCTTATAGAAATGACTTTTGACTTTAAAATTCCATATTCCCATTTTTAAAGCAGGAATACTATGTACCTCTCACAGAGATATGTAAGTTTTCATAAAATAGTCACAGTACTATACAAATATATTACTAAGAAATATGAGCTATATAGATTATCTTAAATACATTTTTTTACTGAAATCTACATTTCCTTATATACTTAATTTTAAATTAAGCATGACTGGTACAAATTTAAAGGGCATGCTTAATATTTCCTTCACAAAAAAAAATTGGAAAAAATGCAAAACCATCCCTCAGATTCTGTATTTGGTTTGGAAGCATATTCTATAAAAGAAAATATATTCTACACTCCCAAAGAAAATGCCAAAAGACAAGTAAAGCAGTCATGCTGATCCTACCTTTTATATAAACAACAAGAAGAATAAACCTTCTTGCTTTCAACCAGTTTTGAATACAGGAAAGCAGCGGGGCCTAGAATCCTCTTTCATCACCTCAGGGTGTGACATGATTATTCAGGAAAAATCAAATTGACTTTATAACTTCGGAAAGGTACATCTACAAAGAAAAGAACAGAAATGAAAAACTGTAAATTATAGTTCCCTACTTGAAAAGGCCAAATAATTCACCCTGGTCTTAGGAATATCTCTTATGCTTCAGGGATGGAAAATGGTTTCTGTGAGAAAATCACTGAAGTTCAGTGACTGCAGCTAGTAGGGTTTTCGTAATTCCTTATATTTACTTGGTTTTTTTTTTATTAATAGGAACACTAGAAATAACTTGAAATATTATCTATATGTGTGTATATCTATATCTAGATTTCTCTATAGAGATCTACAGAGATTCTACAAATAGAGAATCCTCATAGGATAAAAATTATCCTTGCATCTCATAAATTTTGAAGAGATTATTAAAACAATTTCTTTAAATACTTTTTCCCTTAAATCCATAATTCAAATCACGTATGTGAAAATCACATGATCTAACCACACTGTGGTTTTTATAGTGGCTTGCAAGGAAAGATGCCGACTGGAGAACAAGTGCCCTTATTTTCTTCACATTCTAAGCTTCATGTATTTTGAGTATGCCAATAATGGCCCATAAATCCTAATAGGAGAAAGCAAGCTCATTCTCGGAAGAGCAGATAAGAAGCTCAGTTAAAAAATCCCCTTCTCACAACACTTGTTGATTCAAGTGTGAGGACTTAGATTTCACAGCCATTTGCATCCATGAATAAGATTACAAGAAAGAATACTCCCCTCTTACATTTGCACTGTCACCTCTTCAAATGGTGAGTGACTTGCACAAGAAAATTCTAAGTTATAGCCTCAAATAATTTAATACTGCCCTCTAGAGGCATTATAATAACATTAAATTTGCTCCTTCTGGTGTGGTTTTATTAAATTTATTTCCCTAAATTTAAAAGCACAACTTTTTGAAAACTGACAGAAGAAAAATTAATGCAACAATTTTCTAAGAGTTACAACTATTTCATATTTAATTTACAAGTATCAAATTCCTGCCCAAGTGGCAATATATACATTAGAGCGCCTCAGTTGCTACAGCTTTTCCATGAACCCTGAACCACATGGAAATGCGTGGTCAGTATAAACAACCCCCACCACAAGAATACCTTAATTAAAATGAAGAACTTGAAAATGAGAAACATTTCCTTCCTTCTAAGGAGAAAGTAAAGCAACAAACTAAAAGCATTCTCCTCAATACAGGAGTTAATAGTCAATTTGATAAAATATGAGTCAGTGAAGAAGAAAAATCAGACTGCTTTTAGAACTGCATCTCTGGGAGACTTATATGGGCAGATAAATAGATTAGGCAAAGTTAATTTTGTTTTACCATAAAAAAAAGTTAGAAAATGTATTAAGAGAGAAGAGGATATTCAATATTGGTATTTCTGTGAGAGAAAAAAATCCAAGTAGCATTAATTTTAGATACTGAGAAATTGATAGAAGTTGGAAAACTAAGAAATTTTGAAGAGTTTTATCATAAAACATCTGGAGGTTTGAGAACAAAAAAAAACTGGTCATAGGGTTCTTATTTTAAAAGAAAAGTTCCATGTTTTCCACATAGGCCTGAAAGAAGAAATTTTACTTGATAATTTTTAGTCTTAGGAAGTGGTGTGTAATGCCTGTTGTCTTTCTTCTTGGCACAGAAAAAGCTCTTTGGGAATAAAATTCAGTGTCTGTTTTCTCCAATAAAGACCATTTTCTGAAGTGCTTACATTGGAAATGTTGTTCGTTATCGTACAAAGTAATATATTACTAACTACCACATCGTATAGCAATTTCAAAGGAAGTGCTTGTTGAAAAAAGATTACTTAACAATTATCTGTAAAATAAGTTACTTCCACTCATTTTTCCATCTCGTTGCTAGAAATCAGTAATCCATCCCCATACCTGGAAAATTACAATTTTTGCATATCAGTAAATAATGTACACAGAGTGAAGTATAATTACAAAAATAAGTATTCAGAGTTAAATTTTGTCAACTTTAAGCAATTTGTGCTAAATACAGGTATACACTGAGGGAAATTTATCTACATTTGCAAATATATTCTTATTCATATACAGGTTATAAAATCTATGTAACATATAATTTAAATTACACACATAATTTAAATGACTTTCAAAAATGGAAATAAATAACTTGTTTCTTTGAAAGGAATAATTACTAAATTATTGGAATGACTTTACAAGAATTTCAGTAAAAAAATAAATGCATGAAGAAATATTCTGGATTTTAGTTAAACTATTTAATTTTAGAGGACAACGTCAAGGTAATAAAAAATATTTATTTCACAAGTTTAATTAAAGTATATACATTCATGTTTTATCTCCCTCCTGTCTGGATTGCCTTAAATAACCATTCAACCAGTATGGAAAGGTCTAAGAATGCTGCAAGAGATATAAAACTATAATTACTAATGGAAGTCAGGCGTAAACATAACTATAACATATCATTTATTTAGTAAAGTAAAATAAAGAAAATTACAAATAATTAAAAGCAACCTGACTAGCAAAAGAGTGTTGGCAAATTCAATTATATTTACATATAGGTAGGATAATATCTAACATAGGTTAATCACATTTTTTTAAAACTGGAGAATGTAGGCTAATTCTCTACAAGTATAATGAAATGATGCACGCAACCACTAGGTGATTATGCTGACAGGATGGAGTGTGGTTGGCGGACAGGCATTACTATGTTGTTACATACAATTTTGAGGGTGTATGACACAGAGAAGGGAGTGGGAAAATACAGAAGAAAAAGCTGTGTATTCATCCCTTGAACATTCCAAAGATTTCTTAAGAAATAATGAATAAAATAACTACCATCAAGACATTCTATATTCTTCCAAAATAATTCTTAAAACTACATAATAAGACCTATGGGGTAAAATTACCAAAGCAACCATTTTATCTGAATGAGACAATAGAGCTTACCAGTCAGCCAAGATAAAATTCCTTATTTGAAAATTAAAATGTATGTTCACTTATAGGAACAGAAGAAAATAAAAACAGAGAGATTATCAAGAACTGTGTATTGGATGGTGGGGCGATTATTTTTTATGTATTTTCCTGAAATACATTGGTCCAGCTATTCAAAAAAAATGTGATGACATTTCAGAATTAGTATTAAAATAAGCATTAAGGTGCTAATTCTAGAGTGGTATCTCAAATACTGCAAATATACTTTATTTTCCATTATAAGTAACATACAAACAGTACTTTAAAAAAATACAATTAGAAGTGTTTCTAGACATCAAGTATTTTATTCTATACTGTTCTTTCATGTCAAAAATTATGCATTGTGAAGATCTTACTTCTTAATTTATTTTAATTTTTTTACTTAAGATCTTAATTTTGACTTATCACTCTATGTGCTAAATGCTAACAAGCAAGAGCATTCATTCAATCAAATAAATAATTTACATAATATTTTAAAAGGGCAATTGATTGATATTTTTATATATTGCTATGTTTTGAAAACTATTTGGACACTCTCCTTAATACTGACAATTAGGGAATCCTGTCCTATTCTTTAGATGTGCCAACTATAAACCTCATTATCCTTCAGTCTGATATCCTCCGTATTTTTTCTTCTCTTAAAAACAAGCACAAGTTTTTGTCTGTAATTTTCCCCCATCTCTTTCCTTTGTCTTTTTTCTCTCCCCCGTGTTCTGCTGTTGCTATATGTGTGTTCCTGCCTTGCTTTTACAGCTCTGGGAGCCAGTGTATTATGAGTACCCTAAGGAGCACTGGACATCCAAGTTCAAATTTTGGATCTAGAGCTCGGCCAAGGGAGAACTGGCAGGTTTCCTGACTCTCTCTGCCTCAGTTATTCTGCAGACCAATATATGTATTCTAAATGAAATTTTCTCTTCTAATTTCATTACAAATATCATTATATGTTGGCTACAAAGTGATCTGCTTTTCTCAAAATATCGTAGTAAGTGCTATTTGGCTTTTAGTTTATTTTTTTTAAAGATTTTATTTATTTATTTGACAGAGAGAGAGAGAGATCACAAGTAGGCAGAGAGGCAGGCACAGAGAGAGGAAGAAGCAGGCTCCCCACTGAGCAGGGAGCCAGATGCAGGCCTCGATCCCAGGACCCTGAGATCATGACCTGAGCCAAAGGCAGAGGCTTTACCCACTGAGCCACCCAGGCGACCCTGGCTTTTAGTTTATAACTCTAGAAAACTCTTCTTCCTGAGATCACTGACTTCCTTCTAATTTTAAAATTAAATCATTCGATAGCATTTGACTCATCCTTACTTAAAATTCTCTTTTTTCTTGACTTCTGTGATACCATCCTGTTTTAGTTTTTATTTTCAACTCTAAAAGATTCTTGTCAGTCTTCTTGTCCTCTTATCCCAGGTTTCTATTCTTACTTCGTGTCTCTATGTCTCAATGTTGCTACCGCTGTTGCCTTTCTGAATGTTTTTTCAACTACAGAGGCCCACTTCCTAGAGTGAAAGATGTAACCCAGATATCTTGCTTGACTTTCAGCTGCATAAAAGTATCTACTGATCGTCTCCATTTGTATGCGCCCCCAGATACCTCATATTAAATATGTCAGAACTAAATTCTTTATATCCTCCTAAGTCATCTCTCCTGTGTTTCTAATGTCTTAATGGTTCCACCAACCATTCGATGCTGAAATAATCCAAGACTCTTCCTTTTTAACTTCCCTCTACATTAGTTAGGGATCTCAAGAGAAACAAAACCAAAAAGATACATAATATAATAGAGAGATTTATTTTAAGGAATTGGCTCACATAATTGTGGAGTCTTGGCAAGTCCAAAATCTGCAGGGTAGGCTGGCAGACTGGAGATCCAGGGAAGAGCTGCAGTTCACATCCAAGTTGGCTGGCAGAATTCCCTCTTCTTCTGGGGAGATCAGTCTTTTTTCTAGGAAGGCCAACTGAGTGAATGAGGCTCACCCACATGATGGAGGATAATCTGCTTCACTCAAAGTCTATTGATTTAAATCTTAATCTCATCTAAACAATGCCTTCACAGAAACATCTAGAATAATGCTTAGTCAAATATCTGAGTACTGTGGCCTAGCCAGGCTGACACATAAAATTACCCATCACACTCCCTCATGAAAAAATTGATTACCATTTCCTACTTATTTTACATATTTGTATCTATCAACTTTCTCCACTGTCTTCATCTCTTTACCCACTGCTCAAAGCCCAGGCTTTTATCCCCTGCCTTGACTATTGCAATATTCTCTTAACTCTCTGACTCCAACAATTTCCTTCCTAATCCACTCTCCACACTAAGTGGAATGATTATTTTCATTATGTTAATTCCATATTTAAAATTATTAACTATCTCCCCTTGACTTCCTGGAGAGTCCAACATCACCAGAATGATACGTAAGTTCCTCATTGATCTGATTATTGAATGTTTCTAATTTTTCCTTCCACCATTCCTCCACATACCCAAAGCTCCAAATATATTAAATTATTTGTAGTTCAATGTACTGGCTAATTTATGCATCCATATATTTGCAAATGCTATTCTATTTAGACTATGTCCCTAGTGCTTCTCTGATTCTTTTTTTGGCCTTATTTATGCTTTAAGATTCAGCTCAATCACCACCTTCTCCAGGAAGCCTTCTAAGGTATCACAGGGATTAGGTAGCTGATCACTTATTGAATTACAGGAGCAGCCTGTGTTCTATTATTAGCTGAGTTAATACACATAAAATGCTTAAAACAGAGCCTGGAATACAGCAAGTGCTTTTTGCTATTAGCTGCTATTATTATTAATAAGAGTATTTATAGCAGTCACATCAAATTGTATGCTGGGTGATTTGATCATTGCTCTAAAAATTACCTTAAAGGTTAATAAATTTTTCCTACCCTTGTAAATTCTCAGTTCCTAACACAGGTGTGACACATAGTAGGTAATAAATATGTGTCCATGAATGAAAGAACTCTTCAATACTAGAGACATATGATGTATCCTGAAAAAAAATTCACTTGTACAAAAAATCTCAGACCCAATGCCAGATGTCTTAGACTTCAAAAAAGGATAGGCGAATTTTTCAATGTGATTTTACTAAAAGCCTTCATAAAATTAAAACAGAATTAATCAGGTATATGGACATTTTGACATTATTTTTTGCCAGTCATATATCTATAGAATATGTGATGTATTACTAAGAATACTTCGGGAAATGGCTACAGAATAAAATGTCACTAAAATTATCCCAGTCTTCTTTCTGAACTTTCTAGGTAATTTGCAGATCACTTTATTCAAAACCTTACAATACACATTGTTATTTTCTTTCCATCTAATTGCACCACATTTTAACTTTACAGAAAACTTCTTGTCTTTTATAATTTATCAATCCTTTTTCCATTTCTGTCTCCTAAAAAAAAAATCTTACAAAGAGTTCAAATCAACTTTGACCCATGCTAATGGCTTAAAAAGACAGTGAGTGATAGGTGAAATGTAGCAATCAACTTGTAGTTTCTTTTATTTTAAAATAAATGGGAATAGCCTTTAAATATGGAAGTACGTTTATTTTTTATGATTATGAAAATTAGATTTTCTTTCCATGTTATTTAAAAATAGGTTATTTAAAAATTATATAGAGGAAAAAACTGCATTTGTGTCTTTTTTTTAAACTCCCAATCTGACTTATATATTCTGCTTGTATATTTTTGTGTTTTGAAAGTTCATTATATGTTCTGAATATATGTTCCAATATGTTTATTAGACATATGACTTGCAAATATTTTCTCAAATATTTTCTCTCAACAATTCACAGGTACAGAGTATAGGGGTTTATTTTTAATGATGATGAAGGAGCAATCCAACCAAAATATATGAGACAAACGTTTTGCAGTTAATGAATGGTCTCAAAATTCACAAAGAAAAAAGTGACCTCAGAACAAGGAGAAGCAGACCAATCCAAAACCAGAGTTGAAAATTTTTAAATTTCAATCTTTATAACTATTAAAACAAAGATATAGAATCAGTAGAAATATATCAAATAGAACAAAAGGACTAGCAAAGACCTTATTTATACCTACAAATCTGTTTCTAATTGTACTTTATTTTCAAATGCACATGGAATATATATAAAAATTTAATATATATGGACCATAAAAGTAGTCTTAAAAAATATCAAAGTACTTAAATCATACATCCATATATACTTATTTAGAACAAAATGATAATGTTAGAAATCATTTTTTTAACTTAGTCTAAAAATTAACATGTTTAGATATCAAAGAACACACTTCCAGAGAACACACAAAACTAACCAGAAATCATAATTGAAGTTATAAAATATTCTGAACTGAATTACAAATATTGCATATCAAACTTTTGTTATGAAGCTATAGATAAGCTTAGAGACAAATGTGCAATATTAAGTGCAAAAAAAAGAATCATTTATTGTGACAACAATTTCAAAAAGTTAGAAAAAGAAGAGAAAACTAAACCCACAGAATGTACCAGAAAAGAAATAACAAAAATAAGATGAGAGGTTAATGAAGTAGGAAATACGTCAACATTAGAAAAAACTTAAACAGCCAACAGTTGGTTATTTGGAAAGATTAAGAAAACCCAGAAATAGTGATTGAGGGGGGGGAAAAAAAGAGAAATCACAAATATCCAATGTCAAGAATCAGGAAGAGAATATCATCACAAATATAGAAACATTACAAAGATAAAAATAGGATTTATGACCAATGATATGCCAGTAAATTTGAAAACATAACTTATCAAAACTGATGGAAAAATAAGTAATCTGAAGAGTTTTATAGCTTTTAATAAACTGAATTCATAAAGAAAAACCTATGCACAAAGAGAACCTTAAGGGGGTAGCTGGGTGGCTCAGTCAGCTAAGCGTCTGTCTTCAGCTCAGGTCATGATCCCAGGGTCCTGGGACTGAGCCCTGTGTCAGGCTCCCTGCTCCCTCTGCCCCTCCCACCCGCTAGTGCTCTGTCTCACTCTTTCTCTCTCAAATAAATAAATAAGATCTTCTTAAAAAAAAAAAAAAGAGTGAGAGAGAGAGAGAAAGAACCTTAGGATCAGATTGCTTCACTGGTAAAAATTTTTCAAATATGTAAAAACAAACATGGAAATTTAAACAAACTCTCCCAAAGAATAGGAAAATAAGAAATACCTTCAAAGTCACTCTATGAAAGCAGCATGACTCTGGAACCAAACCTGGAAAAAAAAATACCATTAGAAAGAAAATTACAGGTCAATTGTTTTTGTGAAAATGATCCCAAAATTTTAAACAAAATAATGGAAATTAAATCTAGTAAAAATTTAAAAGTATTATACATCTGGACAACGTTAATTTTATTTCAAGAGTGCAAGATTAGTTTCATACTAAAAAATAAATATATGAGCTAAGGAATAAATGAAAAAATTCATATAATATCTCCATTGACACAAAATTGATTAAAATTTTTCACCTAATCAATATAAAAACAGCAAAGTAAAATATGAGAATTCCTTAATCTAGAAGATATTTCAGTACATATATACACACATGCAAAATATGAATAATCAGAATATACATACACTCCTAAAAATTATAGGCAATATGATATAAAAAATAGGCAAAAGATTTCTTGAGTAGACCATTAACAAAACAGTACGCCCTAACATCCAATAAACATGAAAGGGCGCTCAACCTCATTAGCCACCAGAGAATGCAAATTAAAGTCATGTCGAGATTGCCCTATATACCCACCAAAACTTCTAAAATTAAAAATTGTGAGAGTACACTGCTGGTGAGGATGTGAAGCAAGTAAAATTCTCATGTGTTGTTTGTGGGAAAACAAATTATCTGCTAAGGTATCTGTTAAACTTGAATACATACAGACACACACATATGCACACATACACATAATACATATATTCCTCTAACACAGTAATTCAATTCCAAGTTATAAACACAACAAAAATGCACACATATGCACACCAAAATATGCATTTGAAGTGCAAAAATAATGCAGATAATCTAAACAGTTTACCCACCATTACCCATCAATATAATAGGTAATTAATTGTATAATATTCATACCATGGTGCCTTATAAGGCTAAACAAACAAACTACAGAGATGAATCTCACAAAAACAATGTTGAGTGAATAAAGCCAAAAAGAAGAAAGAAAGAGAAAGAAAGAAAGAAAGAAAGAAAGAAAGAAAGAAAGAAAGAAAGAAAGAAAGAAAGAAAGAAAGAAAATATAAGTAAGCTTAAAATTACTGAATTCATACAAACTCTGTTCTCTAATCAAAATGGAATAAAGTTAGAAGTCATTTAGCAGGGCGCCTGGGTGGCTCAATGGGTTAAAGCCTCTGCTTTCGGCTCAGGTCATGATCTCAGGGTCCTGAGATCGAGGCCCGCATTGGGCTCTCTGCTCAGTGGGGAGCCTGCTTCTTCCTCTCTCTCTGCCTGCCTCTCTGCCTACTCGTAACCTCTCTCTCAATCTGTCAAATAAATAAATAAAATCTTAAAAAAAAAATAAACTAAAAGCCAAATAGCACTTACTATGATATTTTGAGAAAACCAGATCACTTTGTAGCCAACATATAACCAGGCCCGCATCGGGCTCCCTGCTCAGCAGGGGGACTGCTTCTTCCTCTCTCTCTCTCTCTTCCTGCCTCTCTGCCTACTTGTGATCTCTCTCTCTCTCTCTGTCAAATAAATAAATAAAATCTTAAAAAAAAAAGTCAGTTAGCAGAATGAAATTTGGGAAACTTCACAAATTTGTGGAAATTAAGCAATATACTCATAAATAACCATTTAAAGATGATTATCCTTAGGTGCCTGGGTGGCTCAGTGGGATAAAGCCTCTGCCTTCGGCTCAGGTCATGATCTCAGGGTCCTGGGATTGAGGCCCACATCGGGCTCCCTGCTCGGCGGGGAGCCTGCTTCCTCCTCTCTCTCTGCCTCTCTATCTACTTGTGATCTCTCTCTCTCTCTGTCAAATAAATAAATAAGATATTTAAAAAAAAAGATTGTTCTTTCTTGTCAAAAAATTGCAAGAAAAATTAGATAATACTTTGAGAAGAACAGAAATAAAAACACAGTACAAATGAATTTATTTGGTGCAGCAAAAATAGTGTTCAGAGGGAAATTTATACCAGTAAATGCTTGCATTAAAAAAGAAGAAGGGTCTCAAATCGATAACCTAAAATTCCATCTTACAAAACTAGAAAAAAAAAATCAAGGTCATCTCAAAGCAAGCATAAAGAAGCAGATAATGAGGATGTGAGGAAAAAACTGAAATAGAGAATAGCTAAATAATTGAAAAATAATAGCAAAATCAAAGGATGGGTCTTTGAAAAGACCAACAAAGTTGACAAAACTTAGGCTGACTAAGAAAAAAAGACAAAATTCAAATTATTAAAATCAGTAATAAAATAGAAGACACCACTACTTCCTTACTGAAATAAAAATGGTTAAAAGAGAATATTTTATGCAAAAATCTTAGCTTTATGCAAAAAAAAATAGCTGAATGAAATTAACAAATTCCTAGGAAGACACCAGCAATCAAAGTGGCTCATGAAGAAAAAGAAAATTTGTATGGACTTATAAAAAAGAAAAAACATTGAGTTGCTACTTAAAAAACAAACAAAAACCAATTTACCACAATGAAAAGCCCAGGCCTGGATGGCTTTACAAATGAATTTTACCAAACACTTTAAGAAGAATTAATTCCAATCCTTTACAGTATCTTTCAAGAAACAGAATAGGGTAGAACACTAAGACTAATATTACTCTGATACCAAAACCAGAAAAATGAAGCACAAAAAAGAATAACCACTGACCAATATCCATTATAAATATATATGTAAAAATCCTCAACAAAATAGTAGCACACAAAATCCAGCTATATATACAAAGGATTATACATACCATGACCAAGTGAGATTTATCCAAGAATACAAGGTTTGCTTTAATATCTAATACCAATTACAATAATACACCATATTAGTAGGATAAAAGGCAAAACCACAGCATAATACAAAGAGAAGCAGAAAAGGTATTTAACAAAATCCAATGCACTATAATAATAAAGAGGATTCAACAAACTAGAAGTACAAGAAAATATCCTCAATCTAATAATGAGAATGTGTGAGAAACCCACAGCTCACACCATACTTAATTATGAAAGACTGAATACTTCCCCCTTAACACCAAGAGCAAAGCGAAGCTGTCCTCTCTTACCATTTCTTTTTAATTCTGTACTGGAGGTTTTTTCTAGGGCTATTGGGCAGGAAAAGCAAATGCACCCAGTTGGAAAGGAAGAAATAAAACCTTTTCTATTCTTGAATGACAAAACCTTATTTCTAGAAAATCCTAAGGAATTCACACAATATACTACTATAACTAATGAATGAGATCAACAAAGTTGCAGGATGCAAAATCAACATACAAAAACCAATTGTAGGGACACCTGGGTGGCTCAGTCAGTTAAGCAGCTGCCTTCAGCTCAGGTCATGATCCCAGGGTCCCGGGATTGAGTCCCACATCGGGTTCCTTGCTCAGCAGGGAGCCTGCTTCTCCCTCTACCTCCACCTGCCACTCTGCCAGCTTGTGCTCTCTCCCTCTCTCTCTCTGACAAACAAATAAATAAAATCTTTTTAAAAATTTGTATTTCTATAAACTAGCAATGAAAAATATAAATATAAAATCAGAATAATTAATAGCAATTTATAATGACATGAAAAAATAATAAATATGTAATGGTAAATTTAATAAAAGTAGTATACTTTTTATTGAGAAGTATAAAATATTATTGAAAAAATTTAAAGGAGAGTTAAGTAAATGGAAAGCAATCACATATTCACATTCATACAATGGAGGATTTAAATTGTTAAGGTAGTGATACTTCCTAAATTGATCTGCAGACTCAGAGAAATTCCTATCAAAATCTTAGATGCTATTTTTGCACAATTGAAAAACTGACCCTAAAATTCATACAGAAATTCAAGGGATGCAGAATAGCCAAAATAATCTTAAAAAAGAGAAACAAAGTTTAAGGACACAAGCATTCTGATTTCAAAACCTACTACACTGTTAGGATATTCAAGACAGTATGGTATTGGCATGAAGATAGACATATAGATCAATGGAATACAATTGAGAGTCCAGAAATAAACCCTTATAATTATGGTCAATTAATTTTCAACAATGGTGCCAAGACAATTAAATGGGGGAAAGAATGGTGTTTCAATAAAAACTGCTAGGACAAATGAATACTTACATGCAAAAACTAAAGTTGGATTCCTATCTCACACCATACACAAAAATTAACTCCAACTGATCACAGACCTATATAAGGGAAAAAATTATTAAACTCCTAGAAGGACGCAGAAGAGTAAATCTTTGTGATCTTGGGTTAACAATGATTTCTTAGATAGGCCAACACACACACACACACACACACAAATATTAGATAAATAGGAATTCACTAAAATTGAAAAATCTTGTGCTTCAGAGAATACATTTAAGAAGTGAAAATAAAACCCAGAGATTAGGAAGAATATTTGCAAATTATATATCAGATAAGGGACTTGTATCAAGAATATATAAGAAAATCTTTCAACCCATCAATAAAAAGATATTCAAATTAAAATCAGGAAAAGATTTCAAAATATATTTATCAAATTAATAGATATGTATGGTTAATGAATACATTAAAAGATGCTTAACAGCATTAGTAATTAAGGAAATGGAAAGCAAAACCACAATGAAATACCAAGTCAGGCTCATTAAAATAGTTAAAAAAGACAAACAGTAATAAATATTGGAGGAGAAGTGAAGAGATTGGAATCCTTATAAATTGGTGGTGGGGCTGTAAAATGATGTAGTCACTTTGGAAAACAGTTTGGTAATTTCACAAAATATTAAAATAGAGTTCCCATATAAGGCAACAATTTCATTCATAGATATATACCCAAGAGAATTAAAGATATACATCCACAGAAAAAAATGTACACAAGTGCTCCTAGAAGCAACAGTCTTAATAGCCAAAAAAATGGAAACTAATAAATCTCCATCAACTGATGAATAGATAGCCTAATGTCATATATCCATATATCCATGGAATCTTATTCAGCCTTAAAGAAAGAATGAGTACTGATACATACGACAACATGGATGAACGTTGTAAGCATTTTGCTGTGTTAAAGACACCAGTCACAAAATACATATAATATATGATTCCATTCATTTAAAATGTCCAGAATATGTTTATTCGTAAACACAGAAATAGATGAATGGTTGCCAGGGAGTGAGATGGGAAGGGCATAGGGAGTGATATGGGTTAGTGGATATAGGTTTTGAGGGTGATAAAAATGTTCTAAAATTAGATAGTACTGATGGTTGCACAACTATATAACTGTAATAAAAACCAATAATTTTTAATTCTATCAGGGTATACTTTATAGTACTTAACTTATAGCTCAATACAGATATTATAAAGATAGAATAAAAGCAATTCATTTTATATAAGAATCAATAATTTAAAAAACAAATCTATTATCATAAAAGGCAGGATAGTGGTTCTCTGATGGGGATAGGGTGGAATAATGAGCAAGGTTCCTGTGTGCTGGTCTTATCCCATATCATGAGATGTGTTGTGCTTGCATGCGTATGTGTTATACTTGTAAAACACCATGAACCTGTTTATTTAGGATGTGTGTGTGTGTGTGTGTGTGTGTGTGTGTGTGTGTGTGTGTTTAAATTAAAATAGTTTACTTAGGGGTACCTGAGTAGCTCAGTTGGTTAAAGATTGACTCAGTTTCAGCTCAGGTCCTGATCTCACGGTCATGAGATCAAGCACTGCACTGGGCTCTGCACTGGGCATAGAGCCTGCTTGAGATTCTCACTCTCCCTCTCTCTCCCTCTCCCCGCTCATTCATGCTTACTCTCTCTCTGTCTCTCTCTCTCTCTAAAATAAATAAATAAATACAAATAAAGAAAATAAAATAGTTTACTTAAGATTAAAAGTTAAAAAAAAGTCTGCAAGAAAGTTTGGAAAAATGGAATGCGAGAAAATGTGAAAATGGAGAGAGGAAGTCTGAAGAGATCCTGCAGGTCACTCCGTAGAGATAGGATCTCTTGTGGGTCATTTAGGCCATGGCCAGGAAATAAAAGGGAAGGAAGAATAAATGATAAGTTTTCAAGGCATTAAAATAGTTGATAGTATTAAATATTTGCAAATTATATATCAGATAAGGGACTTGGAAACAGTTTAGCAGTTTCTCAAACTTTGGAAACAGTTTAGCAGTTTCTCAAAAAGTCAGATATAAAACTATTATATGACCCAGCAAAAAATTTACAAACTAAGGGCAGCATTATTCATAATAGCCCCAAGCTGGAGACAAATTAAATGTCCATCAAGTTGTGAATAGGTAAACTAACTGCCATACATTCATACAATTGAATGCTATTCAGTGATAGAAAGAAATGAACTACTGACATGCTATAACATGGATGAACCTCAAAAACTTTCCACTAGGTAAAAGAAGTCAGACATAAGAGACTACATATCATGATCCCATTTATGTGAAATTTTCAGAAATGACAAATTTGTAGAGACATAAAGTAAATTAGTGGTTGCCTAGAGGCTGGGTGGCAATAAGGATTCACTATATATGAGTATAAGGTATCTTACTGAAGGAATAAAGATATTCTGAAACAGATATGTGGTGATGATTGTTTTACATTGTCAAGTTCCTAGAATTCATGGCTGTATTCTTAAAATGTGTGGATTTTATGTTACATAAAATATGGATTAATAATGTTAAAATACTTATAGTAATACTCAGTCTCCTCTGGTTGGTAGAAAAAACTATTGCCACTAAAAACAAACAAAACACAATTAAATCATTTTTGCCAACACCTGACCAACTATTCCTGGAATGGTCTATACAGACTTTTTCAAACCTTGACTAATGGACAATTATTATACACAGCTGAATAAGAGCTAAAAGCAAAATCAATAAAATCAGATGGCTCTGATACAAATCCCAGATCTCTTATTTGCTGCTTATCTGCCATGAGGCAAATCACATAAGCTCTGTAAACTTCAATTTCCTCACTGTAAATCTTGGATAATAATAGTACTATGTTATAGGATATCAAAAGAATTAAATGGGGTAATTTGTGTAATTCCTAGTACAATGCCTGTTACAGAGTAGACAATAAATGTTAGCTTCCTTTATTATCACTATTACTTGGGGAAATAAAATGATTCCCACACAGGAAAAGACCGTTTCAGAAAAAACCACTGAATTTACCACACAAGAGTTTGTTTCTTGTCCATGACAATGAAGGAATAAAATAATATAAACCATAGGCTAAAAACACAGTGAAGGAAGTGACAGAAGATATAAAGGATATTAAACTTTGGCAGATGGAAAGCAGATGGTTTATTCAGCCAAGTAGAAAAAGCTAAATCTGAGGAAGGGTATCCAGAAGAAGTGAACCGATTACACACTGAGAGAGGCTCAGAATGTGGAGATACTAGCTATTTTTGAAAGCTAGACTTAAAAAAGACGAAGAAGGCCAGAGTATACACTTTGGAAAGACGAAACCAAAGAGCAGAGGATTTGAAGATGCCAAGGGATAGCAAAGAACAGGAGTGTGAAATACTGTATTTGGAAACCAAGGGATTAAGGAAGCTCTACATGCTGGAACATCAGAGCCTCAGATTCATCTCTTCCCTCACTATGGTCTAGGGCACCCACATCTCTGACAGCAAAGTTTTTCACTTCCCACTCCTCCACAGTACTGAAGGGTAAGGAAAAAAATTAGCAATGTAAACAAATGGAAAGGTCATTTAGTGGGAAAGAATCTTGCCAAACATCTTGATTCCAATCCAATCACTCAATAGTGAAGGCCAGAATCAAAAGTTCTGTGTCATGCACAGAACTTCCTTAAGAGCTTCGCTGTCACACAGCTGTAAAGAAAGTCTCAATAATTAAGATCATCAAAATACTTGAAAAGTTTCTAATTTGAAAGATAAACATCAAACTCACAAACAAAAAAAAATGGAATGCAAAGAAAATGGATAGTACAAATAAAATTTTAAAACAGTATAATACATCTTCTTAAAGAATTCAGGGAAAATGTTGCAACCATGAACTCAGAATAATATTCTATAGAAATGAATGTTTGGAGAGCCAAAAAGAGCACTTGGAATTAAAAATAACACAGAAATAATATTTTAGCAGAAGCTCACAGGAAGAAAAGAGGGAAAAAAATTAAAGATGAGGAGATAGGGGCACCTGGTTGGCTCAGTTGGTTAAGCACCCAACTTTTGATTTTGGCTCAGGTCATGATCTCCAGGCCTTGAGATCGAGCTCTGCTTCAGGCTCCGCACTCAGCAAGGAGTCTGCTGGAGATTACCCCCTCTCCCTCTGCACCTCCCCCAATTTGTGCTCGCTCTTTCTCAAATAAATAAATATTTTTAAAAAATGAAGTTCAACATTTGACTCATAAAAGTCAACAAAAAGAGAAACAAAGAGTACAGAAAATTGGACAGAGAAAATTATCAGAGAAATAATATTTGAAAGAAAATCCATACTAAAGGGTGTAAGTTTCCAGAATGAGGAGACAAATTACTTAGGGCAACACATTAATTAAAAACACCAACATAAGAAATATTTTGATTATATTTCAGAGTACTAGGTATTAAAATTTTCCAGAAAAAAAATGTACATCAACACTAATGAAAACTAGACTACCTTTAGATGTCTCAAGACTAAGAACGAAATCAAAAAGAAAATAAGAAAATAAGAAGAAAATAAGAAATGCCTTCAGCATGGGGGAAATCATTTCCAACCTATAATTCTCTATAGAGGATAAAGTTCAATTAGCTCTGAAAATAAATTAAAGGAATATTCTGATATGCAAAGTCTTGATTTCTTTCTCAAATTTTTTATTTCCCATTTATACTTTGCAGAACACTATTGGAGAATATATTCTATGAAAATAGAATGTAAACTTAGAAAAAAGAATATGGAAGATAGGCTATGGAAAACTAGGGACCCAACACATTATAAAGGCTAGAGTTTTGTAAAGATAGTGCTTCGGTAAAAATTCAGAACGACAGATCTGAAGCAGGCTTAAAGGCAAAGAGCTCATCTTAGAACAGAAAAATGAAAGATGCTGTGAAGTATTTATCCAATTTAAAAAATACTGATAGAAACACCTAACAAGCTTAACCACACTGATAAAGATTTTACAGTTCTATTGGAAATGTTGAATAGTATTAGTAATAAATACATTTTTTTTTAATTTTTTATTATTCGCCCCAGGGGTACAGGTCTGTGAATCATCAGGCTTACACCTTTCACAGCACTCACCATAGCACAAACCCTCCCCAATGTCCATAACCCATCCACCCTATCCCTACCCTCCCACCCCCCAGTAACCTTCAGTTTGTTTTGTGAGATTAAGAGTCTCTTATGTTTTGTCTCCTTGCCGATCCCATATTATTTCATTATTTTTCCCTTCCTACCCCCATAACCCCCCGCCCTGCCCCTCAAGTTCCTCATATCAGAGAGATCATATGATAATTGTCTTTCTCTGATAGACTTATTTCGCTTAGCATAATACTCTCTAGTTCCATCCATGTCTTTGCAAATGGCAAGATTTCCTTTTTGATGGCTGCATAGTATTCCATCATATATATACCACATCTTCTTTATCCATTCATCTGTTGATGGACATCTAGGTTCTTTCCATAGTTTGGCTATTGTGGACATTGCTGCTATAAACATTCAGGTTCATGTGCCTCTGAGGGTCACTACCTTTGTATCATTAGGGTAAATACCCAATAGTGCGATTGCTGGGAGTAATAAATACATTTTTAATAAGGAATTTAAAATTTTTGAAAATTGGTTAGCTCTAAGGAAAAAAAAGTTTAACGGATCTTATAAGAAAGGAAATACAATGATGATGCACTTTATGATTTAGCTGGGAAAATATTTATATAGAAAAATAACTTAAGTTGTGGATATTTATTTAACCAAAAGTTTTGATATAATTCTATTTGGAGGGTGAGATTATAGCAGTTACAGAAGTGGGTTTCATATTATTTTTCCTTTAGAACTATGTATATGAGCTACTTAACCTTTCATTTTTTAATCAGATCCCAATATTGTTTCTACTGACTTCATTTAAATCTTCATAATTTGTATAATTTGCAATTTCTCTCTTTTTTTTTGGCAACATCGTATCATTAAGTTAAATAAGCAGGACTCCTGTTGTGAAATTATTAAATCAACCTGATCATGTTCTCACTTTCCTTTTAAGTCCCATTGGTGTGTATACCTTTCTCCCCCAGTTCCCATTCCCAGGTAGAGGCTCAGGCAGGCTCCAGGACTTCATTGGTAACCCTAAGTACTAAGTTTCAACTCATAATTTAGAATGCTGAGAACCAGATAATAATTGAAACTTTCAACTTAATTTAAAGTTAATCTTTCCAACTTCTAGATATGATAGAAGAAAAATTCTGTAGTCTCTTGAATGTGCATGGCGTAAGTTTCTTTTTCCCTCTTTCCTCATATGGTATCTATATGACATGTTTATATCATTCCTATTACTAACAATACTTTCTGCCATTTCCAATCAAGGTTAAAGAAAATTAAGTTCAGAGAGATGCGGGGGCCAGAGAAAGCAAAAATTTCTCAAATGATTGTTCTTCTTATAGAATGGTTTCAAGCTCTTTGTTCCAGGAAAATGCCTAAATCTAACACTATTTTCTGTGTTTTAGAGAATGCTCTTGTGGGATTTCTCCAATTTTATCACTCATAACACAATCACCATAATGTTTTGGCTCATGGCTTAGCATTCCCCCTCAATTTCTGCATTGTTCTCATGCTGTGGCAGAAGTCCTCATGTGACTCCCTCTTCTGACCCAGGCTGCTTTTGCCAGACTCTTGTCCTTTAGTTCCCCTTTCAACATGAGTCAGACCTCAGCCATTGTTTCCCTGTATTATAAGGAACACATTTCAAGCTGTCCTAGCAGTCCAGCTGAAAAGTCAAGGTGAGGAGCAGTACATCTACCTATATCCCTTTGTTTGGGATAATTAGAATCCCAATCATGCTCTTTCCAAAGAAGTCATCCCCCTCAAATTCTTTACAGTTTCCTACAACCTGACCCATTTATAGTCTTGATTTGTGTAATTAATCTAATTATTTTTGATCATCTACTTTAAATTTCTATTACCATGTCTCAATCAAAATGAAGACAACAATAGTCCCATTATAAACATATAACATCTGACAATTACAAAGATAATGAACTATACAAATACAAGGTAGACATTAGGGTTAATTGTTGGGGGAAATGCTTCAGTGGACACTAATTTCATAACTGATTGGTCTATTTGTGAATAATTTTCAGATTATAATGACTTTTGCTTTGATATCCAACTTTGCATATTAAAAATTCAATTATACTAAAAGCCCAAGTAAATAGGACATCTTGTATTTTAAAAAGGACAAATGACAGACATGGCAGGTATAACTCTTTGTTGGCTCTTCATTAATTCATAGTTTTTCCACATAAAATGTTGTCAAAGCCAAGTATTTGATCTCTCCATGGTACATTCCTCTCTTATGTCAATGTTTTATATAATCAGTTCTATTGATACTGTAAAGGCAAAGGTATAGTTTTACACAAGAAACCATTCAAAACTCTCCTAGCTCACTTTCTTACGTCTGGATTCTTCCCTAATAATCCACAGAATGGGCAACTGCTGACCTAATCTTCCTAAAGTACAACTCTAATCAGATCAGACCTAATCAGATCATTACACAACAGAAATACTTCCGTGACTCCCTGCTGACAATAAAATAAAATTCTAATCCATTAACCTGGCACCAAAGCTCTTTAGGATATGACCATCAATTTCTTTACCAGCCTAGTATGTTTCTGCAGCCTTTGCAATTCTCACAATCCTCTATGCCAAAGTTACACAACCACTTCCAGTTCCAAGAACGTGTTCAACACTTCTCATACCTTGGACATTACTTGTTTGATCTTCTAGGACTGGAATGCCTGGAATGCACCCATGCACATACCCTTCTCTATTATACAGATATGTAAAAAATTAAGAAATTCCTCCACATTCTCACCACTCATAGATAACTATTATTGACCATTTGATATTCATTATTATGGAATAATTTCTATTTCTATATATATTCATAAATCCATAAATATTTTATGAAAACAGAACACTTAAAACTAGCTTTTTTCATTCAATAATGTCATGTGTCTTCTATATAAATACACTTACATCTACTTCTCTATCTCTGCCTCTAAGAGAGAACATAAAGAAAAAAAAAAGAGAGAACACAAAGGAATAATATGCAACATAATACATATACCTACTTAAGTGTGCAATTAAATTTTTTAGTATAAATATATAGGAGTACAATTTCTATATTAAAGTTATGTACCATTTTATGACTATTGATACCTATCACTAAACTGCAACAGTATAAAATAATGTTCACTTCTCCATAATTAAAAAATGTGAACATTAATATAACAAATTACCAATTTGATGGGAGAAAGCTGGAAATTTAATAGGTATTTAAAAATGTTTTAATAGGCATTTTTATTATTGAGATTAAACATTTTACATACATTTATGTTCAGTTATTTTACTGTATAATTTTGCCTCCAATGAAAAGCAAACTGATTTTAAGCTAAAGTTACCTATGTGTTTACCTTTCAAGGACTATTTCTTTCTAAATTATAGTATGCAGCAAATAAATTAAAAACAAAAAGTCAACAAGGTTATTCTGTCAGAATAAAACATCTTAAATAGAAGAAAAGGTGAAGCCAAGAGAACCACCAAGTACACAGTGGTTTAGAGCTACTCACTATAGTATATTGAAACACTCACTATAGTATACTGAAACACATACGAGCATAAACACAGGACTGAATCATCGAAAATGTTTAAATTAGCTTAATTTTAAGAAGGAAATGAAACTGTATACTACATTTAAAAATATTTTCATCTAAATTATTAGTACTTGGTATCTGAAAAAAATATTCAGTAGTCTGGAAATTTCACTTATGTGAATGCCTTATTCCTGTGGTAAAAGATAAATAAAGCATTGCTTTATTATTTTATTCATTTGTTATGCAATTGCTTTGTATACATACAGCTCTATGACCATAGAATATAATTTTTGGTACATTTCAAAACAATTTGGACTTTTCAACTCCCATATATTTCCTGACTATTATAAACAAGAATACAGTACAAACTGTCGGCTCCAAATTACTTATTTTTAACTCTGAATTTGTGCATAGTATTTCCTTTTAGCTGAGCAAAGAGGCAGTAATTTTCTAAAAAAGGAAAAAAATTACTGAGCTTTACTATCATGGTAAAAACATGGCTCAGGAGAATATCTAATATAGTAGAAACCCAAGACTTTTGTTGAATAAATAACACTTAAAGCAAAGGGAAATGTTTATTAGTTTTATGAACAAGGACATGCTAAAATCAAATAATTATTGTGTCCTTCCCCAGCCCATCTTGTTACTGGGGGGTGGGAGGGTAGGGATAGGGTGGATGGGTTATAGACATTGGGGAGGGTTTGTGCTTTGGTGAATGCTGTGAAAGATGTAAGCCTGATGATTCACAGACCTGTACACCGGAGGCAAAGAATAAAGAAAAAAAATAATTATTATTGTGTCCACTCAAAAAATACTCATTAATCAAATATTTGATAAAATATTTTGTATATTTTTGCTGATATAATAAATAAATTGCAGAATGGAGATGAAAAGACATGCAATATGATCTAAAGAGAAAAATCTTAGACAAACATTGAAAACACCTAAGCTTTAGTCCTGTGGCTCCTCTAATAATTTCATAATATTAAACAAACCACTTGACCTTCCTCGGTGTCATTTTCTCCAGCTGTAAGTGGTATAGTAGTAACTCCCTATGAAGCACAGATGGTTGTTGTAAAGATAAAATGAGATGATAGATATAGAAGTGCTTTCAAATATAAAGCTTATATAAATGTAGGATATTATATAGATATATTCAGACAAAAAGAAAATCAGAACAAGCTCACAAAGGCAGAATAGCTAAATCTCACTGCAATACTTTCAACTCTCAATAGTGTTAGATAAAGAAAGATAACTGAAATAAATTCAAAAAGAATTAGGTTTTCTTCTAAGAACAGCAATGTGAAATAGATATCCTCAAATGTCCATCACGTATTCTGGATACTGGCCATAGATCCACAGTATTTTTAAACAAGAAAAGGTGGGAGAATGCATGTTTGAAGCCTATGCTTATTTTTTCTTACAAGGAGAGTTTATCCCCTCATCTCATAAATAAATCTACATTTATCCAACACAGGAAATCTAGAGTTAGAGTATAGTGATTTGGAACAACTATTTTTCTTAATTTCTCAAGTTTTCATTTTTCACACAAGAGTGAAGGTTATGTATATACTATTTTCACAGAGACATTTAGAATTAAAGATGTACATATGTATAAATCATGGAGGCATGCATACATGTGAAAACTTTGTAAATATGTACATTATAACATTCAGAGATACAAAAATCCCAGTCTCTTAAGCTATTCATTTAGTACTATTGTTGAGTAACTAAAGTTGTCAAACATTGAAGTTGAACCTAACAATACAAAATAAACAACCAAGGTTCTCGGATGTCTATGGGAGGGGATATTTAAATAAACAAAAAAATACTAAAATATGTACATGATTGATGAAATATATATGAAATAGGCTCCAGTCTATGGTTCTCATCACTTAGTCCAACAACATTAAGATTTAACACTTTCAAAGAATTAAAAAGTTTGGGGTGCCTGGGTGCTTCAGTGGGTTAAGCCTCTGCCTTCAGCTCAGGTCATGATCTCAGGGTCCTGGGATTGAGCCCTGCATCGGGCTCCCTGCTCAGCAGGGAGTCTGCTTCTCCCCTCCCTCTGCCTGCCTATCTGCCTACTTGTGATCTCTATCTCTGTCAAATAAATAAATTAAAAAAAAAAGAATTAAAATATTTTAAGTTGCTTTTTAATTTATAGGAAAATAAAGATTTAAGAGATACTTTCAATATTCAGAGGGAAGGCAATATGTTCCACTGCCAATGGACTGAGACTGTTGACACTGTCTGTCCAAATGCTTAATACCTTATAGTTTTTAATATAGTCCCAAATTTTTGCCAGATTTTATAATAGGTATATACCAGTTGAGTTTGATTCTATTTAAATTCTGGAACTAGAACCATACAAATCGAAATTTTTCAAAAAATAACTCCAAATAAAAAATTAAACCTGTTAATGTTGGCGAGGATGTAGAGAAAGGGGAACCCTCCTACATTGTTGGTGGGAATGCAAGCTGGTGCAGCCGCTCTGGAAAACAGTATGGAGTTTCCTCAAAAAGTTGAAAATAGAGCTACCCTATGACCCAGCAATTTCACTACTGGGTATTTACCCTAAAGATACAAATGTAGTGATCCCAAGGGGCACGTGCACCCAAACGTTTATAGAAGCAATGTCCACAATAGCCAAAATATGGAAAGAACCTAGATGTTCATCAACAGATGGATAGATAAAGAAGATATGGTATATAAATACAATGGAATACTATGCAGCCATCAAAAACTGAAATCTTGCCATTTGCAACGACGTGGATGGAACTAGAGGGTTTTATGCTAAGTGAAAGAAGTCAACAAGAGAAAAACAATTATCATATGATCTCACTGATATGAGGAGTTTGAGAAACAAGATAGAAGACCATAGGGAAAGGGAGGGAAAAATGAAACAAGATGAAACCAGAGAGGGTGACAAACCATAAGAGACTCTTAATCTCAGGAAACAAACTGAAGGTTGCTGGAGTGGAGGTGGGTGGGAGGGATGGGCAGGCTCGGTGATGGACATCGGGGAGGGCATGTGCTATGGTGAGTGCTGTGAATTGTGTAAGCCTGATGAATCACAGACCTATACCCCTGAAACACATAATACATTATATGTTAACAAAAACAATTAAACCTGTTAAAAACAAAGTTAAATTTCATATACGAAATGATTCTGTTTTAACAACGTTAGTCATTCCTTACCTCGCTAATTTCTCTATTATACTAAGATATATCAGTTTTATTGACATCTGGAATCAATTCTTCAGTTTTAAAAATGTTGTTTTGTGTTTTTTAAATAATTTTCAAACCAAATAATCTCCAGCTTACAATTTTTAAAAGTGGTATTTTAATCTCCTTCTTAGCAATTGTTTTGCTTGTGTTTTCTCTCTACAGTTATTAATAGTAAGACTGAAAAATATTGGCATTGTGTTATTTTGAGATCATTATGGTTAACATTGTAACTTAAATTGGGATTAATCTCTTTGTGTCTCTGATTTTTTTTGATAGAAATAGCTAAAAGTATCATGGAGACACTGGTGTTTCACATTCTTTATAATATACTTTCAAATGCATATAGATTGACAATATAAAAACAGAGCTAAATGGAATATTCCTTAATTTTGGAGCATAATTATTTAATTTATTTTCCCTAAGGCTCTGGAAGAATCAAACTTTCTTTCTCTTCCTCCTCTGTAGAAGTATCTAGTTCCTTGCTCTACCTAGACTTCTCCACTAGTGTCTCAACACTAAGCATTCAGATTTTCAGAGCTAACAGAACGGCAGATAAGATACTCTGAACAAGTAAAATCCACGGAAATGTGCAAAAATTGGTGAAAAGAGGAATTTAGTGAGCTAGATCTTTCCATGATATATGTTGCCAAATCCAGATTTCCTCAATTTCCCACTGATAGCTGCACAGGGTGGGTAATGGTATATAAAGCCTAGAACCTGCTAAATTAGGGAATATAATAAGATAACCTCCTCATCTCAAGATGAGGCCTTAATGGACATACCATCAGTGTAATGATGAAGCAAAAACAAAGTTGCCACGGAGGAGAGAAGAACAAGAAAAGTGGCCTGTTTCACACTTGGCACTCAGTGAAGGTAACAAACAAAATGTCCCCCTTAAGTATTTGTTCTAATCATATTATCATGTAGTAACGGCTGTGTGAAAAACGTCATGAGGAAAATTTAATTTTCAGTGGCTCTGGTTTGGTTTTAAGGGAATCAACAGGAGCAAGCTTGAATCCTCTGGAAGAATGTAATTTTAAGCCAGCAAGAATGAATTTTCACACAAAAATTTCTAAGGTAAACAAGCAGCTTACATTTGTTTAAAAAATTACAAAACACACACAGGAAAAAGTCACCAGGAATGTTATCTAAGGGAATCGACTAACGGCAAATTTATATCCCTAAAGACTTTAGACATTAAAATCATTGGTGAGCAAATATAAAATAAGCGTGATTATGTGTAAGAGGAAATAAAAGATAAGCTCAAAAACACAAGCAAGGAACGAGTCTATAAAGGGATACTAACATACTGAAAATGAATAAAATATAACACAAAATGTAAAATGTAATTAAAATGTAAAATTAATCGGACATATTAAAGAGTATACTATACATTAGTGAAATGAGAATTATTGATTTGAAACATAGATCAAAAGAATGATGTGAAACATTCAAACAGACGAATAAATGGAAAATTTGGAAGATAATTAAAGATGGTCTGTCATACTAGAACTTGGAGATTTTGAAGAAAAATATGAGAATAAGGAAGAAGGCAATTATCAGGGACAATGGCACAGAATTTTTCAGGTTATGGGAAAGCATTAACCTGAGACCCAGGAAGCCAAATGAACCTCAAGCATTATAGATGATAATAATCACATCTGCATCATGGTGAAATTACAGAACATCAAGGACAAAAAAAAAAAGAGATAGAAAATGTAACCAGAGACAAAATAAAAAATCCAGTATGAAGGAAAGCAATAAAATGAACAGCTGACTTTACAGCAGCATCCGTGGAAAAAATATGGAATATTTTCAATCTGTCCCAATGTCTGTATCAAAAGAATATACAGTTTTCTCTATTGCAAGTGAGAGAGTCAAATGGTACAAAAAGTTTAGAGAAGTCTTGGACAATTTATTTTACAATTAAATGTATATCTATTTTATGACACAGAAATTCCACCTCTAAATAATTAATTCAAGACAGTGAAAATATACAAACACCAACAAAACTTGCACACAAGTGTTCATTACAGTCATACATAAAAGCCCAATACTTCTGGAAGACCAAAGACAGTGGTAGCTACGTAGCTTCCTACCTCCTAACATAGCTCTGAACAATAATGAACAAGAGGAAAAATTAAATTCCACACAAAACTATGTCCTCAACACCAACTGAAGACAGACAATACTGAAGTGTCAAAATAAATACAAATAATAAAGAGAGAAATCACCAAATTCCTGCACACCGTCTCTTCTGCTCTCACTCCACCCTGGCTTTGCTGCCCTACTTCAGGACTTTAAGGCAAAGAAAAGCAGACCAAAAAAAATTCAGGGAGGAAATAACAGGGAACTAGTGAAGGGACCTGAGGGGGATCAAAACAATGGTCAGGAAGATTATGTTTAATCTAAATCTAAAAATATTTAAAAATGGGACACCTGGGTGGCACAGTTGGTTAAGTGACGGACTCTCGGTTTCTGCTCAGGTTGTAATCTCAGGGTCATGAGATTGCGCCAGTATCAGCCTCCATGATCAGTGTGGAGTCTGCTTAAGACCCTCTTTCCCTCTCCCTCTGACCCTCTACCAAAACCACCCACCCCCTGGCCTAAAGCTTTCTCTCTCTCTCTCTCTCAAATCAATAAATCACTTTTAAAAATAAATAAACAAAAAAAATATTTAAAAAGTGTTCAGACAGATCACAGCATGGACTATAGGGAAGGAATTTCAAAGAACATGTGATTTTAAAAGGTCAGGCTCAATTTAAAAGGGGGGATGTTTCAAAATGTATAGCTTCTGGGGAGTAAAACAGAACAAACAAGAATGGGGAAATCACTCCTTAGCAAGTGGGCAGTGAAGGGGAAAAGCAAGTTAATTAATTAATTAATTAAATTAAAAATTTAAAAAGCATATATCTATAAACTTATATAGCTAGTTTAGAGTAAAATAATTTTCACTATTTCCCACATAAAAGTAAATTCAGCCAACTGAAGTATCATACAACCAAAGGGACCTGCCTTCTATGAAAGTTTTTCTAGATCTGCCTTTGCTTGCCTCAAACTCTGCCCCACCAAACTCATACTACATACATACATACATAAAAGAAACAAAAAAACAAAGTACACTGACTGTGTTCTACTAATAGATTAGACTGACATTAAAGTAGTAATCTTGTTAAACAGCATAGTACCATAAAAGTGAAAAGGAAGCTCTGTAAGTCCATGTTGTTATTGAAAAAAATTAGGAAACACAATGTCACATTGACCAAGTGATTAAAAACTATCCTCCTGCAAAAACAAAACAAAACAAAAATCAGGAAGCAGAGAAAAACAAAAAATCCATATTATAAGTATGATTAAAATACTCAATCCCAGGGCCCTGGAATTGAGCTCCACCCGTTGGGCTCCCTGCTCAGCAGGGAGCCTGCTTCTTCCCTCTCCTCCCTGCTCTTGCCATCTCTGTCGCTATCTCTGTATCTCTCTCTCAAATAAATAAAATAAAATCTTTTAAAAAAATAATCTCACATTTGAGGATATGAAAAACACAATTCACATTAGAAATCCAATACAATAAACATAAACAGACATAAATAGGAAGAAATGAAAAAAGTTTAAAAAAAGAAGTTGATTGAACACAGGAAAGAAATGAAAAAACAAAAAGCAAAATTAATTCAGAAATAAAGAACAAATTATTAGGTGCCTGACGGTGAACGACTCAAATAGAAATTGAATAAGGGGCACTGAAGACAGATAAGAAAGCAACCAAGAAAATAAAAATGATACAACGAAAAGTAAAAAGGCTTAGAAAGTAGAAGAAATGAAAGACCAGCAAAGAAGGAATAATATTCATATCGCCTGAGTCCCTAAAGGAGAAACACAAAATGATGAGTAGAGCAAAAATTTAAAACCATAACCCAAAATAAAATTCTTTTCTTGTTTGTATCATTTCTTAAATGAGAGGCCTCCTTCCCCCATGGTTGTTATACTTCAACTGGTTGCATTCACTTTTATGTTAGAAATAGGCAAAAATTATTTTACTCCACCAAATAAAATGATAATTCCTGTCTATTTAGAAAATCTTATGTTTTTCAAAATACGTAAACATTTGGAAATATTGCCCATAATTCTGTGAATTAGAGAATGGCTATTCCAGCTGAGCAAGGTGGGGAAGACCTGGCATGACAGAAACTGTGCTTCAGGTCCTCAGCAAGACAACTGTGGATCACTTCTAGAAGTCATGTGTTGAACCCTGCTCCCTACTAACCCCTACACAACTCAGATGTAGTCACTGCACTGAACTGGTCAACATCTGTTCAGTTTCCACAATGTGCTAGCAAGTGAATCAAGTCACAGACTGATTTCTCTTCAAGGATCCTTCTTGTGTTCCCATACAGGTACATTGATGGTGCTCTTAGTGCACCTTTGTTCCGATTCCTTTCTAAAAAAAAAAATGAATACTGTAACCAGAAATTTTAGCATCTCATTTTCAGGCACTTTTCTCAGATTTGTCCCCTATGGCTGGAGAAATTTTCCTTGCAGAAAACTGTTTTCCCTCTACCCTCCCTGATTATAATTGGTATTACCAACTAGAGCAGGGATTAAAAAAAAAGATTCGCCGTTTTTCTGGTCAAGAAAGAGTTACTCAATTTACCAGAATTAATTTAAAAAAAAGGCATTATGTTTCTTTTTTTTTTCTCACCTGGCTGGGTTACAACAATTACATATACGCATGTATACGAAAACCTTTGTCTCCAGTGTATTTTTCTTCATTCCTACAGTCTATAGGAGTTTTTTTTAAGCACACTATAGTGACAAAATAATCAGCCTCTATTTTAAGAGTTCAATCTATGTTATCACCTACTTAAGAACAAATTAGCTACTATATAATAAATGGGAACTGAAATTTAAGATGTACAGATTTCAAACATCTATTCCTGCTGCTAACCAAATGTGAGTTCCTACTGAGATTCCCACACCATGTGGAAGAAAAGGTGTGGTTTTCACATAAAAAAGTGGCTTCCGTATACAAAAATACAACTCAACTCAGTCTGAAATCTTTATCTTAAAGAACAGTTCTGAATTTCTACCAATCTAATAGATAGGTTCTAATGAATGCCCCACTATTAAATTCAATTGTATTTCCATCTCTGAAAATTAACTTCATTTTTTGATTGACCTGTTTTCAACTCAAGGGTCTAGTCTTTGATTTACTTGGGCTCAGAAGCTCAGAGAAGTCACGGGCTCATCCATATTTTCATCCCCTGCGTTTAATCAGTAACTGTGTCCACTGATTCTCTTTCAGATGCCTCTCAGACAAACCCTTCCTTTTCATGACCCCCTTTCTAGCCCTCACTGCTTCACACCTGGACTCCTATTTCATTGTTCTAGTTTCTGTCTCTTTCTCCTCCAACAGATCACAGGCATTGTCACAAGATCAAGACCAATGTCACCAAGACACTACTTCCCCTTTGTCTACATGATGCTGCTCAAATGCCTAAAATTGGAATTCAAAACCCTTGTAGTCCAATTCTAACCTGCCTTCCTCAGCTTCAACTCTTATGTAAATTCTGACTAGACTCAGACACTTAAACCAACTTACTACAATATGTTTCACCATAAACTTTTTTGTACCTAGGATAATTTCAGCTGCTAGCAACTGAGTACTCATATTAAAATTGCTTAAATAGGAGGTGGCTTATTTCTTAACCTAGCAAAAATTCTTCAAGGTTTTTTTTTTTCAGCTTTGGTGTTTTAATAGCTTAGTGATATCATTGATACAAATTTTTTCTAACTTTCTGTTAAGCCATGTTTGGTATATTAACCAAAACCTCCACAGATTAAATTGTATCAAGCTCCAATCTCTAAATCATTCACTTGGTAAAAATAATGAGATCACTTGTAAGAATTTTCAGACAAATCAAGATTCGCCCATTGTAGTTGGGGAGTTCCTTGGATTTTTTGAAAGATAAAGACACTAGAAAGGCAAATCAGGGCTCAGTTACCAAGAATGTACAGAAAAAATGCCTTTTTAGAAAGGCTAATATCAATTTGCAACTGAGTCTACCTCCCCCAGAAATCCCTGTGTCCGTTACACATTTACTGATTAATATTTTAAATAGTTAAATTGGTTTTAGCTATTATACCAGTAGACCACCTAGAGACAGAATGTATTGTTTGTAGCTGCACAATAAGAAAGAGTTAAAGCTGATTAAAACTGTTATTACCTATTACCACCAAAATGAAGAAATGCACACATACAACTAAACAAACAAACCAACCCACAGAGATTTATAAAATCTAGCCACGTTCACAAGACATACTATGCCATGTTAGGGCCCTAGATGAGTTCAGTCTGAATGAAGAAACTAAATTTATAGGAGCAAATGGCAGGCAGGATCCCAGTAGAAGTACTAGAAGGGCACCTGAGAACAACTTAGCCTCCCTTATAATTCTATTTGCAACATAACTGTTTGCTTCAAAAATAAATCTGAAGGCACTTTCTTTCAAGATATTTTTTTTTCCTGTTAAGGCCAACTCTGTTACTTCTCTTACACATTTATTCTTTTATTTTGAGGATTGCGTTTTAAGAAAAATTCAGTACTCCCCAGAAAATTCTTTAACAGTAAAACCTGTCAGCATGGGATCTTGTCAACATGTCTAGCTGGGAATAGTGAGCCATTATTTTGCTATCACCTTCTTTATTATTCTAGATGAGAATGTTTTGTAACATATAAGTAATATGAGCTCATGGGCATTACGAAGAGAAAGATCTTATAAAAGATCTGTAAAAAAGGTCTTATGTGGATATAGCTTTTCCAGGAATTAAAAGTAAAAAAAAAAGAGAGAGAGAGAGAGAGAGAGAGAGGGAGACAGAGAGACAGAAAGAGAGAGAAAGCCCCTAAGTGGAAAACGTTGCATGGAAACCTCTTTAAAATTAGAGTTATAGTGGCGCCTAGGTGGCTCAAGTCATGACCCCAGAGTCATGGGATCGAGCCCCACATTGGGCTCCCTGCTAAGCAGGAAGCCTGCTTCTCCCTCTCCCACTCACCCTGCTTGTGTTCCCTTTCTCGCTGTGTCTCTGTCAAATAAATAAATAAAATCTTTAAAAATAAATAAATAAAATAAAATAAAATTAGAGCTGTAAACAGCTAAGAGATTTTTCATTGTTTCTTTTATCTGTCTCCAGAATTCCTGTAGTTTTTGTTTCTTTGCTCTTTTTACTTATTTTTCTACAAAAATAATGCATGTACCCAAAGCCTTAGATAAAAATCTGTGGGGAAAAAAACAGGGGCGCCTGGGAGGCTCAGTCGGTTAAGCATCTGCCTTCAGCTCAGGTCATGATCTCAGGGTCCTGGGGTCAAGCCTCGCATCCAGCTCTTCTTGTGTTTGCTCTCTCTCACTCTATCTCAAATAAACAACATCTTTAAAACTACAACAACAACCTTCCACTCCAATAAATGTAATGTTAAAGAATACCGATTATTTTTAATTCCTTCCTAAATGCTAGTCATTGCTGTGTGGACACATGACATGCACCTTCCACATCTCAAGCCTACTGAAATTATGCTCCAGTATCTGTAGATGAATGAACTCTGACAACAAGACCCAAAAATATGAATTCTTTTTTTCACTATTTTTGTATTATTATTTGCCCCAGGGGTACAGGTCTGTGAATCATCAGGCTTACACCTTTCACAGCATTCACCATAGCACATACCCTCCCCAATGTCCATCACCCAGCCACCCTATCCCTACCCTCCCTCCCAAAAATATGAATTCTACCACCTCAATCTTCCCATGCCTTTCTCTGTGATGTTCTCATTTATTTGACTCACAAATGGATGCCTCTCTTCTGTGTTTTCGCTCTCTAATTTTTCAAATCTCCTTGACTGCTTACCTGCCTCTACAAATCAAGCTGTTTGTTGGATGCTCTTGTGTCCAGCGGAAGATAGAACTAAGGGGTAGTTCTCTGGGCCAGATACTTCAGCGGGAATTCACAAGCAATTGCTGAAGCCAACTGGATGCTCTTTGCACTGAAAATTTATCAGCAGGGCCACCTACCTCAGTGTGAGAAGCACCAATTTCTGTCTGTATGACGTTTCATCAAGGGCTACCCCACTGCAAAGTGGCCTAGATCCCAAAAATTTGTAGCCCTTCCAATCCACAGACAAAGCCATTTCTCAAGAATGTACAAATGTCAAAGGGATGGTGGGTCATGATGAGCCCGACTGTCAGCAAGATGCTGTGTGAGAACTAGCCCTCCCCTCTCACATATAGGCCTTACCCTGGGGCTCGCTTTGTCTATCAGACTCTTTATGATGAGCTGGAGGAGCACACTGTACTTTCAGTCCTGCTTTCTTTGGGATACCTTTCTTTAGGATATGAGGATACACCTGATATTTTACCTTTTCAAAACATAACTGTAAATAAAGACATGGTCTAACCTTAGCTTCTCACAGACACAGTTCAAATTCAGCTCAATCTCTTTGTGACCCTGGATAAATCATTTGCTATTGCAAATCCTCAGCTTCTGTGTATGATTATGCAAAGTGATATGTTTTTGCAGAGCTGTACAGATCGAACACAATGCATACTGTTTCTAACACAGCCTCTAGGATATCCTAAATACTAAATTTTATGTTCTTCATACTAGAAGCTTCCCAAATGCCAATGAAATTCAGTGATGCAAGAGCATGTAAAAAGAAAATAGGGCAGTATCAGATCCTTTTTACCAAAAGTGTCTGTGCTATGTACCTGCCCAGAAAATATGCCTAAGATGTGCTGTCACAATAGTAGATAGCATGAATTACAGATTGGTTTCAGTACTTAATTGAGATTTTAATTCTACTGGCAGATTGGTTAACAGTCACTGTAATATTGGGTCTATTTGAAAGTAGAAATATATTTAAGAAATTTTAAGGATGTCTAATAGCAGTACATTAAACTTTCTTGGCTGTTGTATATCTTTAAACATATATACTGAAGTAACGGCTATTCACAGAAATTAAGAAAAAATCAACAATAATGAAATGTGTGAACCCACCAAAACCATTCCTCATTCCTTTATGTCACATGACCATTCACTCACACATACACACACACCCACTTGCATGAAACTTCATCATTTACACATGATCTATTATTCTTCAATGCTAGTTAATTAGGTTTCTAAGAAAACACACCAAAAATATTTAAATAGTTGCTTTTAAAATTATCATTAATATTGTTGTTGACTATGATTAGGAAATGTGCTGGAACATGGAATGAAGTAACTAACAGTTCCACCTACATTCTTGCTTGAGCACCTTAATTTGTGACACATCTAGTTTACTTACCTCCAATTCATAGGATTATTTTTGTGTATCTTTTTTTTATTTGTTATAAATTCTTAAAGCAATCAGGTAAGACCAAAAAGCTGGTAACTCAAGAAACTGGCAACAAAAAGAGATAGAAAGGAGAAAGAGGGAGAATAATCACCAAGAAAAACATGTAGTCCATCATATTTATGAACATATGAAGAATGCTGGCAAATATGGAGCAATTATGTTTCGGAAACATATAAAATCAGGCAAGCCAGGGAGATCCCAGTGGAAATAGGATTTACCTGTCAACTGTCTTTATGAAAATGGGGGTAGGTCTACTAAAATGTATATATTTGGAAGCCATTTTGCAATTGATCCTCAAAATTGAAAAGTCCACATCTTTTAACTCAAGAGTAATACTCGATCCCACTGTCTAGAGATTTTTCTTAAAAAGACAGACTTCCAATTTTGGATGTAAGAAGTATTATAAATCTGATTACACATTTGCCATTATTTACTCAATGATATGTGAACTGTACTTGGAATAAATAATATTTTATTCTCAATGTTGAACAATATTATTTCTGTGGAATTTAATCAACTGTTACAAAATACATTCTTATTTATACCTGTTTGACTGTACTGTGTCAGGTAGAGCCCATTTTAAAGAGAGAAGTTTAAGAAATCTTTTTAAATGTTAACTTTCCACCTTCCATCAAAGTATTTGAACGGTGTTACATTATTAGTATTTTTATAACTCACCAACCTAAAAGCAAGCTCTCATATCTGTCCAGTTAATAAGGCTCTGTAGAAATATATACTATTTCCCCTAATACAATCACAAAAACATATTTATGCAGCACCGCATTTTAAAATGCCCACGATTGATTTCTCCACAGGGCTTGCTTGTCACAGCGCTTTGTTAACGTACCCACTACAGTACAGTATATCAGACAACTTTGCCTTGCATTGTCAATTAGAAAAAAAAATAATAATAACCAAAGTAGTTTGCCTTCCAAATTCTTAGCTGCCCCAATGCTGAAAGCCAATGATGTGTAGAAAAGAAAAACCCTCATAACTCCTTGCCTGATAAATGAGTAGGGAGAATTTGACAGATCAGAACGAGATGAAGCAGCCTAAAACATTTGGCACAATGTGCGTCTGGCATACAGAGACTGCCTGTCAAATGCCTATGACTCCATACAGCAGCTAGGGACCCTATGGAGCAGCAGATGGGCCATTAAGGTAGTATTAATGTAGATGCCATCAGTTTTCAGTTCTGACTGGGACATACTCTTTAGAACTATGAGCAGCTGCTGCCATTTATTGTGACAGCTTCCTGCTAACTTTTGCCAACTGGCACAATCTGACTCTTTGTACCTGAGCTATTAAATGTGTGACTTCCACCATTTTATTCCTCCAGAGAACGCTTTTAATAATCCTCTAAAGAAGGAATGAAGCATTTATCACCAAAGTGAATATACATACCATGCAGCTCTATTGTACCAGACTCCTGCCCAGTGTACTTTATAGACCTTATATTAATACATTCTTATTAAAACTAAGCATAGATCTTTTCATATATATGGAAATGCTAAATTGAAAATGATCATTCATATTAAGTCTAAATCTTTAATGTCCTATTGATGTACTTAACTATTAAGTAACTGGAACCTTCTAGCTCTTGAAATACTATTTCCCTGATGAGCAAATTTTTTAGAAAGTCACGTGAAATACAGTAGTAATAAATTAACAAACCAAAAGTAAGCTATTTCATGGCTCTCTAAATATAGGTAAATATTTTCATCTCAAAATGTTCCGATACACCTGGTGGTTTATTAAATATGTGTAAAGAAATTTTAGGTGTATGAATAGATTTAAAAGCTCTATATCTGAATACTGTCTTTACTAGAGATCATGAAGAATGCATTATAAATGATGGTAATTGTGTATTTATCACCTGCAGAATAATTCCCACAGAATATGCAACCAAACTATTGGCAGAAGCAGCACTCTGCCGCCTTCTTTTCATCCAGCTAGACTTCTAGGGATACATTGCATCATTTTTTATTATGTCGAACAAGAAAGCTCACAGTACAGCACAGCATACGGTTTGTCAGACAATAAAAACTGCAGCAAGTCATTATAAAAATGGCTGGCAGACATATTCATTATGCCGAGCTAACGTCTTTTCTGCATCAAATATCTCTACAATCTGACCAGCAATCTATGTATGAGATTTCTAAACATATCTAACCCTCTAAATACTATATTTCATGGGCAGGTCTGTCTACTTGTACATGTACACACACACACATGCACATGTACATGCACACACACACATACACACACATCAATACACAGACAAATACTAAATCTTAAGGCAATTAAAATTCCTAAGTTTACTTTGATATGTATAATAATGAGAATGCATCTATCAGAATGCATAATAGAGGAAAGTTGCAGAGCTGTTGACATTGATCACACAGCATTTGAAGTGCTTTTACGATACATGAAAGAAAAACTGCACAAAAAGCCTTTAAGATGTCCCATGTTACATGTAAAGGAAACACGTGAAATAACGATGATGCAAATAGACCAAAGAATGGTAAATGGCATCTCAACGTCAAGGCACTCTCAGTGACTCCCATGTAATCTTCCATGAATAAATGTACATTTGTCAGAATTTCAGAAGTTCTTTATCACTACCTGTGAGTGTCTCTGTGTGTGTGTGTGTGTGTGTGTGTGTGTGTGTGTATGTATGCCCAGGTATGTTTATATGCATTGACTTGCCTTTCCATATTATTTCTAAAGGAATTGCAAGGTCTTTATTTTTGGGAAACTCCAAAGAACGAACCACGATAACATAGAAATGGACTTAAAGAACAATATTACTGAAAGTAAGTGTGATTTAGAAGAATGCAAAAAAAAAAAAACCCACAAAATAAAAACACCATGCTAAAATTACTGTGCTAAAATCCAAAGCTTGACTATAAAAAAAGACATGTTAAATTTTTTATTTATTAGTTAATTTTATTAGTTATATTGATCTATTTTAAAGTTACATGGTGTATTTTTGTTGTTTTAATATTTCAGCTTTCACACAGTATTTTTCACTTCACCTAAGTGCACTGAAATCATAATACCACGTGAACATGTCTTGAATGTACACATGTACACACACACACATGCACATAAGTGACAAAGTGTTTTAACAGTAGCTACCTTGTGTAAACCTTTTATAGGTTAACAAGAAGGAATCATATTCAACTTTGTAAAAAAATCAGCAAAATCTAAACTGATTCTTGAAAATTCTCCATTACTTACTTTGACTTGGTACCAAATTAAAGATGCCACTCTATGGCAAACATTTTGAAAATAACTTAATAATGTCCCTGAAAAAAATTAATGTAAAAACATGAGTATTGTTCACACTTCACACCTGTAGCAATGTTCCTTTGGGGGAGCATTTACCTGGGGTTTGGCAAGGAAGGTGGATGGTTTTTCTTCATGGGGAAACCAAGGTCCAAGAGATGAAACTACCATACTGTCTCTGTTGGACAAAAACAAATAAATCCATTTAAAAAAAAAAGAGTCTGGAGAAAAATACTTTTACAAGGAATTGAGTTTTACAATACTTTGCTACTACAATAAATCTAGAATGGATGCCTGAGAATTATAGTACACATGTATTTGTAAGGAGAATTAAATTCAGAAAGAACTACATGAAGGTTACATTATTGGTCTTACTTTAAGGAGTGGTGATTTTGTATTTTTAAAGATGTGTATTAGATAGGTTATTTTCAAGGAAAAAATCTAAATAAAATATTTTTTACAAAAACCAAAAGACAGAAAGGATGTTTGTCTTTTAAAATAAGTTATTCAATAGTTACTTATAAAATATAATTCTAAATAATACAATGGTGTCTTGATAAGAGCCTTCGTGTTGTGACCAGGACTAGAAAGTGTGCTGATATTTTCGAGACTCATGATTGAAAATGTTTATTGAGGAGCAAAGAATAAAGAACTCTACCTTTCAGAGTCTATCTGCAGCGATAGTTTTGTAAGGCACTGCCGCATCCCATGCAGAAGTGCCATAAAATCAATGAATATATGTAATGTCAAGGATATTTATCTATTATGTTTTTCAAACACAGAGGTAGTGAAAATGTTTTACTAAAAATCTATGCACAGAATCTACAATCTTCAAACCTCTGAGGCACCCTCCCGGAGAGGAACCACTTGTATTTCTAATCTGGTTCAAACTGCCATTGTCACTATTATTTCCATAGAAATATTTCACTGAACTATGAAAAGCATGTAAAGAGCTAAAATCTTAAAACCCTAAAGACAGAATATACTTGAAGATTTATCATTTTTAATAAAAATAAATGAATCTCTATTGTGACTTTTTTAAAGTTAGCAGAGAAGGACTGGAAATCAATAGTCTTGAAATAAATGAAATCAGCCCCTATTCTTCAGTTTTATTATCTACAGGAACGGGAAAACTCCATTGCCCATCCTAGATGCTTGTAATAAATTCAGATCATATGATATTTGAATATAACATGTGACAGACTAAAGGTCAATAATATTGTAAGTACCGAAATTATAAAATATATCCACAACCTTACTCAATCCATAAATTGGTATTGTTGATTTTTTAAATGCCAAAATATATTTTTAAAAAACTGCATCTTTTTATAAGTGTGCATATTTTATAAATTTTACAGGCATATCAGTAACCTCTGTGATTCAGGTAAAGTAAACAGAAATAATTGGAATGGTGACACTTGAATTATTACAGATTTACTTAGCAAGAACAGTACACACTAAGTACAAAAGTTTCCATTGGTAGTGATTTCTCAGAAAATTAATAATGTTACAATGGTTGTTTTTTCTTTGCCTTTTAACCTTCATAGAAATAGTTTTTCTAGAAAAGTGTTATTAAAAATGTACAAGAACTGGGCGCCTGGGTGGCTCAGTGGGTTAAAGCCCCTGCCTTCAGCTTAAGTCTTGATCCCAGGGTCCTGGGATCAAGGCCCGCATCGGGCTCCTTGCTCAGCAGAGAGCCTGCTTCCTCCCCTATCTGCCTACTTGTGATCTCTCTCTCTCTCTCTCTGTCAAGTAAATAAAAAATAATTTAAAAATTTAAAAATGTACAGAAATCTTAAGTTAAAATCAAATTACACTCATTTGCATATTTTTACTTAGCTCTTCACTCTTACCTGATAAGCACAAAAATAAAAAATTCTCAAATGCCAACAAAGGAATTTAAGTTATGATATTATTTTCCCTTGAATTTGAAAACTAAACGGGGCTTTGAGGGATTTTCCTTCTTCACAACAATCACAGGGCAAATGTAAGCACAAATACAGATAAAGGGGAATAAACCTGAGATATCTCCCAACGATCTTTCACCAAACTTTTTCAGTCCCCATTTTTTCTTCATAATTCTGCTTATACCATACTTCCCCTTGAAACCTTCACAGACCATCTTAACTAGTCTTCATTCAATTTACAACTCAATCATGTAGAGAAAAAATTTTTACTTAGCCTAGAACCAACTAGTCTTCCTCCTAACCCCAAGTTTGTGGTTATCAGGAAAAAATAAGCAAGAAATTAAAAGGCTGTATAAATACAAAGAACACCTTGATGTTTGCCAGAGTGACAGGGCTGGGGAGATGAGCAAATGGGTAAGGGGGAGTGGGAGATACAGGCTTCCAGTTATGAAATAAATAAGTCACAGGAATAAAAAGCAACACATAGGGAATAGAATCAATGATACTGTAAAGGAACCTATCATGACAAATATAGCTACACCTGTGGGGAACACAGCACAATGTGTAAACCTGTCAAATCACTCCGTTGTACACTGGAAACTAACGTAATATTTTGCGTCAACTCAAATAAAAAATAGTTAAAAAAATAAAAGGTGCTGTTTAAAAAAAAGAAATAAAAAGGCTGATTTTTAAAGCCTAAACTAAGTAATGAAATAGTCAGCTTAAGAGGTATTTATTGCCATAAATAACAATTCTGCTTCTAAGCCTCTCCACTCCATGTTTTTCTTTGTAAGATTAAGTCCAAGTGTAGCGAAGAGTCTGGGATCTTAGGCAAGCCAGGCACTCAGGTGAAAAGTCCCCTGTCACCTCCAGGCCCTTAAGGTATATGGGTGTTGCTTGCCCAGAGGCCTTGGAAGGGGAGAGTTCCGATGGCATGATCTAATCTGACACCTCAGTTTCTGTGGATGGGGGCAACAGTCATGCACTATTAGGCTTCATCTAGGCTCAGACTGGTGGTACAAGAATTTTTTCATTTACTCTTGGACAATCTAATCTGTAGCCCTCCCACAGCAAAGTCTTCTGGTGAGCCCCTGTCAGGTTAGTCAGGTTTCCCCTGAGACAATTTTGCATACAAAACTCCTCTCCCACATCTCAGTGTCATACAAAAACAAACATTTATTTTCTTGCTCGAAGGTTCATGGTTTGGTGTGGCTGGCTCTGCTTTAGGTTACAGATCTGGTTCAGATTTTTTCATGTGTTTTTTGGTTTGTTTTTTGAGAATTGGTCACTATCTAGAGTAGGATCTTTTCATGATAGATAGAAGAGCAAAAGGGGCCAACAGAAACATGCAATGCTTCTTAGAACAGGGGTGCCTGGGGGCTCAGCTGGCTGAGCATCCGACTCAGTTTCAGCTCAGGTCATGATTTCTAGGTCCTGAGATCGAACCCCATATCAGGCTCTGTGATCGGTGGGGTGTTTCCTTGAGGATTCTCTCTCTCCATCTCCTTTTGCCCCTCTCCCCACTCATGCGTGCTGTCTCTCTCTAAAATAAATCAATCAATAAATCTTTAAAAAATATATTTCTGGCTCAGAAATAGCACACTGTCACTTCTTCCCAGACCCCAGTGGCTAAAAAGTCATGTGGCCAAGCCAAAATCATTGGAGGAGGTGTGTACAATCCATATACTAGTGTCAGAAGCGCTGATAATTTACATTAGAGAGTACAAATACATACTTCTATGACAGAAGCTAGTGAGATATCAGGAAGAGTAATTCAATTCACCATACCTCCTCTGGGAAACTCTCTAGATTGATTTTCATCAGGCTCTTCATCTTAACCTGTGCTCTACTAGCTAAGTTCAGGTCTTCCTGTTACCTGGCCACCAGGAACTGCTATGCTGATGTAACAAAGCCCCTGCCCTCACCTCTCCACACATTTACTGAACGCTACTTTCCCCCTCTCTAAATCTGAGACAAGAGACACTTTGGTTCATTTTCCTGTTTGTTGTTGTTGTTGTTCACAGTTTCTAATAATGCCACATTCAACTAGAAAAGAAGAAATTTCCACTATATCATATCCTCTTTCTTTGCTACTCCAAACTCCTGGGAAACAATATATGGTAAAGAGAATATTTTCTTTATGTATTAGAAGAACTCCATGACCCAGACCTTCCAGGATCAATACTACATTAAAAAAAAAATAAGAGAATTTGTAAAATTTTCCCTCAAGACAATTGGCCTGATTGCAAAGCTAGTGACTGAATCTGTAATCCTATTTTTAAATATCAGAAGCTAAATACCTACTAAGTTTTTCTCATTACATTTCCTTACAACACATAATTATCTAGACACTTGATGGCTAGGGAGAACATTGTGTTTTCTAAAAAGCAAAAGATTCAAAAGCACATTAAAGTTTTATATTGACATTATATTTACATAGAGGTTATTTTCTTTTTTCAAGTATCAACTCCTTGAGGGTAGGATATATTGTATACAGGTTTTTTCCTTGGCAATAATTAGAATAACAGTTAGAGTGAAAATCATTAAATAATATAAGACAAAAAAAATATTGCCTGGAAGTTGATTCCTGGTAAAGAAATACTGTTTGCAACAGCACTTTCACCCTCGTGCTATAATGAGGTGTGCAAGAGGAATAAGGAAAAATGAAAAAAGGAATAAGAAAGAAATGATTCTAGAAGACCAGCTAAGGCAATAAGTAGGGAAAAATACAATCACTTTGCTCAGAGAAGACACATTTTAAAAACTGAAAAAATACCTTAATCTATATTACAATATACTTACATATATTTAAAAACAGATAGGGTAATGGATATACACTATTTGATACTACAATCCTGAATACATGTCATTAGACATTTGTCCAAACCCACAGAATGTACACCACCAAGAAAGAACCCTAAAGTAAAGAATGGATTTGGGGTGACAATGATATATCAATGTGGTTCTGCAATTGTACCAAATGTATTACTCTCTTTCAAAAACTAAAAAGTCTTAAAGAGAAAGAGAAGTAAAACAAACAAACAAACAAATAAATAAATATAAAAATCAGCTTTACCCATCAGTTCAAGAATCTGTAAATAATAAGTCGTGTTTTGCATTCTTCAACATTAAAAAATTAGGCTTGTTTTTAAGGGAGATGGTTATGAAGAGATCTTACACGCCCAATTTCCTGGTTATAAAAAGCATTATTCTGGGAACCATTACCATAAGAGAACAGCCTGATCTGGTTTATATAATATGCCTGAGTAAAGTCCAAGGTAATGCTGTTAGGAGAAAAATATGTTTGTTTGTTTTTTAAGATTTTATCTATCTATCTACTTTAGAGAGAAGGAGAGTGAGCACACATGAGTGGGCGGAGGGGCAGAGAGAGAGAAAGAGTGGGAGAGGAGCAGACCACACTGAGCGTGGAGCCCAATGCAAGTCAGGGCTTGATCTCAGGACCCTGAGTTCATGACCTGAGCCGAAATCAAGTCAGACACTTCACTGACTGAGGGACTCTCAGGGGAGAATACTTTTTAAATACACCTGCTGGAATATCCAAAATATTTCATTTTGTTAAATTTTAATTGGTAGTACTAAACTTCATTCAGAATATTAGTATTGTAACTCAATCTACTTTCCATTTCTATTGAAGGTTAGGGTTTACTATGTATACTGTGTATGATGTGATGTCAGTAATAATTTGCCAATGCCTATTTACGATTAAGAATCTTTCTGGGCGCCTGGGTGGCTCAGTGGGTTAAGCCTCTGCCTTCGGCTCAGGTCATGGTCTCAGAGTCCTGAGATCGAGCCCCACATCGAGCCCCACATCGGGCTCTCTGCTCAGCAGGAAGCCTGCTTCCCTCTCTTTCTCTGTCTGCCTCTGCCTACTTGTGATGTCTCCCTGTCAAATAAATAAATAAAATCTAAAAAGGAAAAGTATCTTTCGATATAATGATCAATACAGAAGGAAGTATTATAAATTACTAGGTATAAATATTACTGAATTCACAACATAGAATTAAATTCTTATACTTGTTATCCAGTGCTCTCTTTTTAGAAGCTAGGAGAAAGCACTATTTTTAACAGACCACTGGCCACCCCATCACACCTGTGATATGATTGCTGGCAAAAGATCTTCCCTCAAATAAGCAACACATTTTGTTTTTAAAATGAATTATTTTGAAATACTCAAAAATACATGTGACATTAAAATATGAGTATAATTTAAATTTGTTTTATATTTTAAATGAATCCAAGTATTTTTCAAAAGTTATTTTTAATACTTCAAAGTTTTTTTGGCACTTAGTTCATACTGGTGACATTTAATTATAGATAAAAAATGTTCTGTAAAAAAAAAGACAAAAACATATGTACAAAGACAGCAATCTATCTTAAAAATCTTTTATTTTTGTTGCTTTTTTCCCAATAATCAACATGTTACTATAACCTCTGATATCTATTTGAGTGTTGTATGCTCCAGAAAAATTCTTCAGAATTGTAGCAAGAAAAAAAATGAATGTATGTCTCTAGAAAATGATGTCTTTAATAATAGATTTGTTCTCCCTGGGCAAAAGTTTCCTAAATTCTAGGACTTTTTTCTCCTCCAACTAGTGAACTCTTGCTACATATTGGAAATTCATTCTAGACCACTTACAGTTTTATAAGGGTTATATCACTGCTCTCCCAATCCATTAATAACAGAAAAAAATCCTACTTTTTGAGCACTTGTTATATGCTAGATACTCTGTCAAATGCTTACCATGGCTTACCTATTTTAATCTTCATAAAGACCTTATGAAATAGGAAACCAAAAAAAAGGAGAGAGATTGATTATGTTACAGCAAATCCAATAAATTATTACACCATTTGAACACTGTTCTTTAAAAATGCCTTGGTGGTGTTTAAAAGCCAGTGTGACAGTAGCGAAGGAGGGAAATGTCAGGAGGGAAGAAAGAGGAAAGGCATGAAAAGGATGAGAATGCGAGCCTTAGAGAGTATCTGAAAAGGAATGAGGACTTTGTGGGGAAGATTTTCTGCCTCCTCTGATACTACTCAAGAACCTCCAGAGGTATCGCTCACAGATATGTGTTTCAATGTTGTTATCTAGAGTTCTTTCCAGAAAGGCATTAGATATTTTTAAGGAAAATACTGTTTTCTCTATTTTGTCATGTGTCTGATAAGAAAAAAAAAGACTTTTTAATATTTTCACTCTCCTAATCAGAAGTTCAATGAGACAGAATTCTACCATTGATGGAAAAACAAGGTGTCCATCCTGCTTTAAGTAAAAATCCAAATAAGGAATTTGGCCTTATATATATCAAAACCTTAACCATTCTCATGCCCTTTCAGACAACAATTAAATTCTCAAAAATCTACAATACGAAAGTAATACCAATTCAGATGAAATTTTATATGCAAAAGTATTTAGTATATTTTTATAGAGAGCAGCAAAGCACTGGAAAAAGACTAACTGCTCAAAACGGCAGGATGTTCAAAAATATGTAATAAATATAAATGTGATATATGTAAAAATAACATGTATATGAAAATTGCACATATAGAAAGATGTTTTAGAGCCTTAAGGAATTCACATGGAATCATATAACATTATGTGGAAATCACAAGATAAAATATTGTATAAAAATTGAGATGGCTATAATTACATAAAACATAAAACAAAAACATAAAACATAAGATAAGGAACCTACTCCTACATCTTTGAGGAGCTATCTCTAACTAAGGGGATCGTGTTTGTTTTTTTCCCTAGTATTTTTCTGTTTACTTACTTTCTGTATTTTCTACAATGAGAAGTTACTACTTTTGCTTTTGAAAATGACACTTGAAATTACCAAAAAAAACACCTTAACTTGCTGTCCCATGTACCCTTTATGAAACTAGACAAAATAATTTTCTTGAATAAAAACAAAAGAATTCACCATTTTATAAGTGATTAGATCTTCTAGAATTTTTTCACAAATTACTTGCTAATATCAATGATATTTTTGTATTTTAGATACTTTAATAAATTTTAAAATGATTGAATAAAAATAAATACTAATAATTGACTTTAACACGCAGGAAATGACTTACTTAGGATAATATTAGAGAAAAATAAATATGATTGAAATATACTTAGGGGCGCCTGGGTGGCTCAGTGGGTTAAAGCCTCTGCCTTCGGCTCAGGTCATGATCTCAGGGTCCTGGGATCGAGGCCCGCATCGGGCTCCCTGCTCAGCGGGGAGCTGGCTTCCTCCTCTCTCTCTGCCTGCCTCTCTGCCTACTTGTGATCTCTCTCTCTGTGTCAAATAAATAAATAAAATCTTTAAAAAAAAAAAAGAAATATACTTAAATAGCTATCATAAGTAAAAGAAGATCGTCTTTAAAAGTGTGCCTAAAAATGCATAAGTAATACATGTACTGAGACCTAGCTTTACTAAGTGCTCTATCATACCATTATAGAAAAGCCCACTAGTAGAACACCTTTTTGGCTAGTTTTGGATACTGGATATTTCTTGAACCCTGAGTCTCAAGGAAGGTGTCTGTGAAGAAAGGACTAGGTTTCGAAGCTGAATGTTAGAGCTACGCTGCCTTATCTTTATACAGCGTGTTATATTTTCAGTGACCTACACTCAATTTCTAGTATACTTACAATGCCAATTGGAGGTATACAGGCCAAATAGTAAATGAAATTTGAAGAGTTTTGTGGCTTCCCCATCGCCCATTGGGCCCAAATCTATCTCCCATTCCTGTGTTTTTAATATAACGTCCTTTTTCCTTCTAAAGGCAGTTCTTAGAAACCAGGTAGGAAAGGGATGCTGGGCAATAAGATCTCACTACGTGAAGCGAATTATGTCAGGTACTTGACCTTCTTTGTTCCAACAGGGGACAGAAGGGGGTGCCTAGGTGTCCCAGTCAGTTAAGCATCTACCTTGGGCTCAAGCCATGATCCCAAAGTCCAAGCTCCACGCTTGGGAGTCCGCTTCTCCCTCTGCTGTGCTCGCTCTCTCTCTGTCAAATAAATAATAAAATAAAATAAAACATTAAAAAATAAACAGGGGACAGGAGGTTAAAACTGGAATTTGTATGCATATAAACTTGACTGTATCCTGTTTCTATTTCTGTTTCCTTCTAGTTCCTGTCTCAGATCATATGGTCCTCATCCACCATTATAAAGCAAGATGCCTAGAATGTGTCCCTCAATTGCTCCTAGAGTGTAGAAATTAATGATTTCCTTGTCACTAGACAGTTATAAAAAAGCCTTAAATAATATTTTGGCTCAGAATTCTCAATCAACATTTCGCTCAGCCACTTTCAACATGCAGATTCATTAAAATGGTCTAAGAGGAGTGGGCACGGTACCATGTGTTCTGAAGTCTACTCCTGGCCGTATAGAAAATGCACGTTGTATTCATAAAGAAGGTGGCTAAGGTTATTGTAGTCAGAGTTACCATTTCTCTTCCTGCTGTGAAGGAGCAGATTTGAATTTTGTTTTGTTTGTGACCATTAAAACATTTCAGTGAAATAACCATCACAAATGTTGTTGAGTAAAATAAAGTGAGCCAGAGACAAAGCCGACACAAAAACTGTTGCTTTTGAAGTTTGCTGACAAGTAGGCGATGTCAGTCTTTGCAAGTATAGGACTTTATGGATCAGTTAATAAATTTCCAAATGCTTATGACTCCAGTGATTAGGCATTAGAGCTAATTACTCCAAGCATTTTTTTCTTCAAGGCTTACTTCCTACTTTTAGTCGCTCAAATGAAACAATTAGATTCACCAAGAGAAATGGATAATGTCTTTTCAAACCATATTTCCCATAACACTTGGTTTCCTGCAGCAAATCATTAAATAGTCAACAGATGCATTGAGTTTGCAGTCTATACAACTTCAAGCAATTATTGTGAAGGGCAAAAGTGGCTTTTTTTCCCTTTTGCTACCAAATATCTTCTCCTGCCCCCAATTAGACACAGGTTATTAAAGAAATTGCTTTACTTCTGTGCAACTTGCATACTACTTTCCATTTCAACATACTTGAGAGTCGATATCAAATGCCTTGAAAGGTCTTGGGGCAAGGAAGAGGAGAGATTTAAAGTTCACTTTGTGAAAAAGGAAATGACTGATCGTTGATGTATGCTGCAAAGGAACCATTCCTGTTAATAAGGGTGAGCACTTAACAATTATATCACCTAGGAAACTATATGCTCCAGAGTTGACAAATTATTGGGAGCCCCCTCCCCCACTGCCTTTTGTTTCAGCCCCCAAATATAAAGCAAGTGTACTTTAGTGACATGATTTTTTTTTCTGGCACCTTTCCATAGCCAGTTCCATTCATGCAGAAAAAGGATGAAATTCCATCATTCGAGCATGACATCTCAAAATTCAAACTTAATGAGAGCTTTGGCAGCTTCTGTCGAAGGCAGACAGTGATTAACAAAACACTTCAGAGTACAAGGCACAGCAGTGCTCAAAGAAAACAGTGATGATCTCCACTTAATTGTAGAAAAGCCCAAAGCATCTGCCAGCCGAGGAGAGCTGGAGCCATAAGGAGCTATTGCTCAGATAGGCTGTCATCTCCAGAGATCAACAACCATATGCTCAGCTCAAGCACAAACTCCAAAGAAGTTAATTTTCTGACAAAATACAGGGATAAATATGACATTCAAACAAGTGTGCTCACCCATCCTGAACACACGTTCATCTGCACGCATCAGATTTATGCATCGTTTAAACACAAGCAAATATAATTTGTTTGGAACACAAACATTGCTGCATGAGTACAGGTATAATTAATCTTTGTCTGCTCCACAGGTTCTTGTGTTCTACTGGTTAACCACGCTTTCAACAAACTTTCGATGAATGGAGAAGTCACTTGTTGCTTCTTACCTAAACGAATACCACATTCATTCAAGCTCTTGAAATGAATGCAACTTACTTAATTCAAGATGAAAACTAAACCTTATTATAGCTATGATTTGAACTGTGTACTTATATGTGTGTACATATATATGTATATATGTGTGTATATTTATACACACACAAAGATCTATCTCCCTGTCTATATGTTCGTCTGTCCTCTCTCCATGTCTGTCCATCTATCTATCTATCTATCTATCTATCTATCTATCTATCTATCATCTATCTTTCTGTCATCTATCTATCTATCTATCACCTCTGAAAGCAAAGCTGACATCTCGGTTAAACCTTTCTGAGACATAGCCCTGCAAACAGAAGCAAGGGTTTCTACCTGAAAGGAAGACAATTTCTCAGGATGAAATCACCAGGATAATTCCTTTTTAGTACTTGTGGTCACAATGTATTCTCATTGAAAATAACACAAAAGTAAAAACAAGACAGTAAACAAGAAATGAATACTGAACATAAGGGCTGCAAAATGTAAAAAATAAGAAGTTGCAACCTAAAAATGATAAAGTATAGAAAGAAAAACTGCCATATTCTCCCATCACTTATTTTTTATTTTTTTTAAAGATTTTATATTTATTTGACAGAGAGAGAGATTACAAGTAGGCAGAGAGGCAGGCAGAGAGACAGGGAGAGGAGGAAGCAGGCTCCCTGCTGAGCAGAAAGCCCGACGTGGGCCTCGATCCCAGGATGCTGAGATCATGACCTGAGCCGAAAGCAGAGGCTTTAACCCACTGAGCCACCCAGGCGCCCTCTCCTATCATTTAGAAGTGGAGATTCTTCTTTGAGGTAAAACCTCCTTGAAAAATGCAACATGTAAAGTCGGCAGACTATCAGCTGTGCATGTCTTGAAAACAGATGTTTGATTTAGCATTTGCAAACTAGCCAAACAGTAGTTAATGGTTCAGAGGTAACAACCACGGTCCTTACAAAAACTAAAGAGAAGCATCCGGTGGCAAAGTGCTTCAGCACCAAACCTCCATCCTGTTTTTAAAAAACTCCTAACGTCCTTCACGAAAAGAATTTGATTTCTCCTTTGCCTGTGTCATCAGCATCTTCCAAGGTTTCACAAGGAAATTTAAGCATTGGCTTATTTCTAGCTGTCACCACTATCCACATGTTGAGAGTACAGTAGAAAATGTCACACTCTCACATCTATGTATAAGCTTTGTCAGAGTTCAAGCTAACTGGCTCTCTTCTAAATTTGTAGTTTTGATGTTATCATGGGTTCATCATTTTAAAATATGTATTTTTAAATTTTCTTCAATTATAGAAGTAATTTATGCTTATAAAGAGACTCTGTAAAATGCAGGCAGGTACAAAGAGGAAAGTTCAAATCATCTTTAAAGCCACAATTAGCAAAAAGCAAAACAAAAACTAGTTAATTTTGATAAAATTTTCACATATACCTAACAGTCATGCCACTGAACTCATATTAAAATGTGTAATTTTTGAATTTCCCTCCTTACACCGTACTCTGTACTTTAAGCATATTCATATCACCGTAAAGATTTGAAAACATTGTCAAATAGCTGGTTAAAATTCCATCACATAAATGGACTTTTTTACTATGACTTGTTTAACCATTCCCCTATTTGGAGTTTTCTAATTTTTCACTATTATAAGTAGCACTCTAATAAAATTCATTCTTAAATTATCTCAACTGGAGTTTCTAGATCAATTTATAGGATTATTTTTAAAACTCTTGATATGTGTTACTAAACTTTCCTCAAGAATGCTAATGACAAATCTTTACTGGTTATACATGAAGATTACATTAAATGGCATCTTCATTAATAGGCATTCCTTTTAATTAAACCATGTTCTAGGGCGCCTGGGTGGCTCAGTGGGTTAAAGCCTCTGCTTTCGGCTCAGGTCATGATCTCAGGGTCCTGGGATCGAGGCCCACATCGGGCTCCCTGCTCAGCGGGGAGCCTGCTTCCCCCTCTCTCTCTCTGCCTGCCTCTCTGCCTCCTTGTGATCTCTCTCCCTCTGTGAAATAAATAAATAAAATCTTTAAAAAAAAAAAAACACAAAAAACAAACAACCATGTTCTAGGTTACTATATCAGAGAAAAGGGCTTATGGTCTGGAGAACAAAGCTAAATATGACAAAATTGATTAAAACACTCCAAATTGGGGTGCCTGAATGGCTCAGTTGGTTAGGCATCCAACTCTTGATTTCAGCTCAGGTCATGATCATGGGGTCACAGGGCCAGACCCATGATTGTGTTCCACACACTCAGTGGGGAGTCTGCTCTGTCTCTCCCTCTTCTTCTCCCTCTTCCCTGCTCTCTCTCTAAAAATAAACAAATAAATAAATCCTTAAAATAATTAATAAATTAATTAATTAAAAAATAAAACACTTCCAAATGAAGATGATTTGGACAGAAGAATATTCATTATTACATTTTAATTAGAAAACTATAAGAAAATTCATAATTTTATTGTAGAATTGAAAGGTTGTAATTTTGGATAAAAAAATACACTTTTTAGTCTATAAATGTAACAATAAGGGAAGTAAATAAAAGTTTATTAATGAAGAAAAAACAGAAAAGGGAAATAGTTCAGAGACAATAGTTCAGAGACAATCTAGTAAAAGAAATACTCTTGACCCATAAGTATAGTTTATCTTTAGGTCAAAAATATATAGTGATTTAAGATTTTTATACTTTTTCAAGTCTGTATTCAGGCATACACATACTTCTCTTGAATAAGTGCTTGAACATTCTGAACCCTTGATTTTTTTCCATCAGTTTGTAAAATAAACAGCCAGAACCATACTGCTTCTAGTTCCTCACCATTCTCAGCCTCCTTAGTTGATTTGACTTCCATGGCCACTATTTCACAGAAAACACGTTTCTCAGCACACCATTATTTTTCTCATAGAATGTCTTTGGATTATTTCTTGCTTTCTCTCGTCTTTGGGTTTTCTTCTTATCTTTAAAGATTTTATTTACTCATTTGAGAGAGATACAGAAGAAAGAGAAACATGAGCAGAGGGAGAGGCAGAGGGAGAGGAAAACGCAGCTCCCCACTGAACCGGGAACCCAACATGGGGCTCGATCCCAGGACCTAGAGATCATGACCTGAGGTGAAGGCAGACGCTTAAACATTTGAGCCACCCAGGTGCCCCTGGATTTTCTTCTTCTTCTTCTTCTTTTTTTTAAAGATTTTATTTATTTATTTGACACACAGAGAGAGAGATTACAAGTAGGCAGAGAGGCAGGCAGAGAGACAGGGAGAGGAGGAAGTAGGCTCCCTGCTGAGCAGAGAGCCTGATGTGGGCCTCCATCCCAGGACACTGAGATCATTACCTGAGCCGAAAGCAGAGGCTTTAACCCACTGAGCCACCCAGGTGCCCAGATTTTCTTTTTCTTGAAATCATTTTCTGATATGCATTCTCCCCTCTTGGTCCTTATTCTTCCTTCCTCTGCAAAAGACCCCTTCCCTTTCTCTATCTACACTCAAACTGTTTCTTTAAGGATTAGTAAAATCAACATCTTTTGCAAACAGCTTTCTCTCATGGTTCCAACTCTCCATGGCACACATTGATAACATATCACCCACTATTACTCACAATAAATATTAAACTGCTTGAAGGGAGAGTGCCTGTGGATCTTGTATTTATGCGTTTCTTTGCCTATTAATTTGTCCTTGTTAAAGCCATACTATTGACAGAGACCCATTATCTTATGAGTACTAGATGACTCCAGTATGTGTAATAGTCTATAATGGAGACTGTCTCCTTAGCAGCCAGCCTTCATACTTTCCAAGCCATGTGATGCTTGTCCCATCATTCTGACATTACCTTGAGCCTTCTTTTGTAAAATAATGAGGTCTAAAATATTTGGGCACCTGGGTGGCTCAGTGGGTTAAAGCCGCTGCCTTCGGCTCAGGTCATGATCCCAGGGTCCTGGGATCGAGGCCCACATCGGGCTCTCTGCTCAGCGAGGAGTCTGCTTCCTCCTCTCTCCTCTCTCTCTGCCTGCCTCTCTGCCTACTTGTAATCTCTCTCTGTGTCAAATGAATAAATAAAATCTTTTAAAAAATAAAATAAAATAAAATATCTAACATAGGGTCCAGAATATAGTAAATACTCAATAGAGTGGTATTGAGTATCTTTCTTGCTTCAGTATTCAGTCCTTATTCTATTTTCTATGGAAAATTGCCATTTATTGGCCTCCAAATATCTGACTTATCTTCCTGTTTGTGGGAATCACTTTCCCACAATGTGTTGTACAGTTAGTTCTGCTCTGACATGACATACGTATTCCTGAAAATTGCCCTGTTATGCAACATTATACAATAAAATCACTGGACTTACAAGAAAAATAGAGCCAGGGGCACAACTTCATCAGTGACGTATTTAAAAAAAAAAATAAAACTTAACATTACAGTAACAGAATTTTACATATGTCAAATGGTTAAAAAATACATAAATACTATAATAAATATGGTACTTTACCTTAATAAACACCTGAGGTTTCCTTATGAGTGAATCGTGGCAGGTATTCATTGTGAATTATTGTGAAGTGAATTATCTGAAGCCAGAGAGAACACTGTTACACCAGACGCGGATGGGTATGGTTTGTAGTGTGATTGTGGCTGGGTGAGTATGTTTTGTGTATGCCTAAGTGGCTCAGTTCAACTGAGTACAGTTTTCTGCATTCTCCTAGTCTTTCTCACAATCATAATTATAGAGACATTATGCACAAATTGTCTCCCAATACATCAATTGAAATTTGTGTTTTCAAAGTGTTATATCAGAACTGCATGCATATGCCACATTTAGAAGTGCTTTTCTATCCCAATTACTGAATGCCCCACACACTGCCAGCTTTTTGTGAAACTCAAATTAAGAACAGGATCTTCAAATGTTTCAGGTTCAAAACAAGTAGTTCTGTCCTTAGGTCCTTATGAATTGGTGGACCCATTGTTACTTTCCATACCTCAGGTGGGCAGTTTGCTGTCTAAGACTTATTACAAAAGGGAATCATATCAATGTCTCATGGGGCTTAGAGTAAAATTGTGTCTTCTGAAAATAGCTGTTCTCTTTTTGACAAATAGCTCTTGACTTCTTCTACCCTTCACTGTTAAACAGCAGATAACCATGTGCCCCTGAACCGGTTAGTGTTATTCAAAGCCATGAACGCCAGTATACTCAACATCCATTAATTGCCAAGTGCAAGTTTTGCCTATTGTAAAGACCAGGAGGGCCTGAATGTGCAAGTAAGTTGCAGGAAAATTTGACTTACACTCTGAACATGACAATTCCTGCCATGCTGTTACTGATCTCTCAATCCCTAATTATGGACTTTAGAGGAGTTCCCTATGTTAGTTAACTGAAGAGGAAAAAACTGAATTTGTCTTATAGGTGTACCATATGCTGACGCCAACCTGAATGTAGCTTAAGAACTAGCCCTGAAGGTTAGGGAAGAAAATCTAGGAGGTAGAAATTTGTATGACACATCTCATTGCCCTCTTTGCCTGGAAGGAGAAATAGTCTGATATAAAGCTTTACACAACACATTGATAGTGACTAAGGTTTGGTCAAATGGTCACAAATTCAAAATACTTGAGGATTAATAACTAACTGGTTTAGGCAAAGGTATCTGGGCAGATATCTTGAAAAAGTCTCAATGTGGTCTCAATGTTTGCATTCTTGAATGCTTACCTCCCCAATGGAAGAGGTTCCCAATAATCAGGCAGACAAGATACTCCTCTCTGTGAATGCCATTCAGCCTCTATTCATGGTAACCTCCTTAAGCCAGTACTTTCACATAAATAAATATATAATAAATAGTGCTCACAACAAAGTACTGGTATGGCAAATACAGAGGCTAACTATGAGCCCAATTAAAAGGACTCTTTTTCACCCAAATTAATCTGACCAATGCCCCTGCCAACTGTCAAGATTCCAACATGAAAGTTGAACCTGAAACTCTCAAATTTTGCCATAAAGGCTAAAATCTATCATTCACTTGATGGTTTGTTATACTATTTCCATCATGAAGAAAGCAGAGATTTGACTCACAAGGAAAAAAAATACTTTTTCTGGATTTGGATTTTCCCTATCTACCATGTTTCTGCCAGAAAATCATCTGATTACTTACCAGATGTCTCATACATCATCATCAAGTTATTTGCTTCATAAATAAGGAAGTAGGTAAAGAACTGATGTCTGTAAGTCTCACATTCTTACCATATGCATTACCCAGAAATAGATGAACTCACAGAAATGAAAGGTGACCTAGTAAATACAGAAGTGTCTGTAGGGACACAATGCCTTGAGCCATTGAATTGCTGTTCTACATGATGAAGTACTTGTTCTGAATCAGCAACAATATATGGAAAGATGGAGTTACTAATTACTGAGATGGGAAAGACTGGGAGAGGGTATAGAAGGGACATTCAGAATTTCTGTTTTGATACTTTGAATGTGTTTTCAATTTTTTTAATTGAAAAAATTTTTATCTATCTGTATCACTTTAGAAATTTTTACTTTAACTTATTTTTAAATAATTTTTATTGAAGTATAATTAACATACAATGTTGTATTAGTTTCAGTTGTACAACATTTTGATTCAACATTCGATATATTACTAATTTGAAGTGCCTATTTGATATTAACGTGGAGACTTATGGGAGAGAGATCTGGGAAGGATGTATCCATATGCGAGTCATCAACAAATGGATGGTGTTTAAAGCTAGAAGTCTAGATAAGTTCACCTAGGCAGTGAAAGTTGGCAAAAATGAGATGAGGTTCAGGGAGCTGATGCCTCTCCAGAATCAGTCAAGGAGACAAAAAGAAGCAGCTGCTAAGTAGGACCACCAAGAAGATGGTGTCTTAAAACATTCTGAAGAAACTGTTTCAAGAAGAAGATGATTAGTTATGTCAAAAATGATGCACAAAGTAAGTTGTAAAGCACTCACTCCAGCAAGCAACGTGAGGTCACTGTGACACCAGCTATTTCAGGGGAGTGATAAGACCAAAAAGCCTGATGAGAACATATTCGAGAGAGCTTGGAGGAAAATTCCTGATAATACGTACATAAGATTTTTGAGGAACTTTACTATAAAGGAAAGAGGTTGAAATAAGGATGGAGATATGTATAATACCAGTTCCATGATAACCAAGAGAAGGCAGAACACAGACACACATTATAGTGCACTGACATATGTGGGAGTGTGTGATTCTCACCTGTTTCTGTTTGCTCTGTGAGATAGGTAGCAAGGTCGTCAGCAGAGCGTGATGATATGGAGCTAGGTAAGAAGTTTGAGCAGAGGAAAGAAAATAGGAACTAGCAGTCGAGGACGGGGAAGAGCACATGACTTCAGATAAGTCACCTTGTATGGATCCATGACGTGGATGGAGAGTTATTGAAAAAACAGGTAAGGATTTGCTTAGCCACTAAAGAAGTAGGGAGAGTTAAGCAATGGGAAAGGTAATAGGGCCTTAGAACAATGGCCCCTGATATCTAAGCCAGGAGAAGAGGAAGTAAGGAACATATTGATCTCATCCGGCTGGAACCACTTAAATTCCTTAGCTTCTGCTCTATTTTTCTGGGCTCCTAACAAATTCAAGTTCTTCTTTTCATTTAAGTATTTGTGTGTGTGTGTTGAAAAGTAAAAATAGCAGGATCATGATAACTCAGTAATAAATGTGATCACTGGTTACTTTCTACTTTTAGAAAGAGTCATTTATTCTATTTCTGATCCACGAAGAGTAACAAAAATTAGGTGGTGGGCTTAACTATGGAGCAAAACATTTTTACAAGATAACAGAGCAGAGAGCAAATTCTGAACTTTGAAAACATGTAGACCTGGGTTTGAATTCTGGGCCAATCCCTCCTATGGTTTCTGTCACCAGCACAGGAAAACAAACCTTTATGAATCTGAATTTTCCCATCTTTAAACTGAAGATAATATCTGATAAGTGCCTTTACAGTGAATGTCAAACAAGATAATATTTTACATCACTTAATACCTTGTAGGTTGGTTTATTTTAAAACGTAGTTACTTTTCTCCACTGCCTAAATTGTGTTATATGAAATGCTAGTTTCCCTGGGCACTGTGTAATAAAGTGATTTCATGGTCAAATACATTTTAAAATGCTGTGTCAAGCAAAGGTAAACACTTTTCTTAATTGTAGCCCTTCTCAAAGGTTTTTTTTTTTTAATTTTTTATTAGGTTATGTTAGTCACTATACAGTACTTCATTAGTTCCCAATGTAGTGCTCCATGATTCATCATTTATGCACAACACCCAGTGCTCCTTGTAATATGTGACCTCCTTAATACCCATCACTGGGCTAACCCAACTCCCAGCCCCCTCCCCTCTGAAACCCTCAGTTTGTTTCCCAGAGTCCATAGTCTCTCATGGTTCATCTCCCCCTCTGATTTCCCCTAATATGTTGATATGTTTTTGAAATTTGGGAGTGGGTTGGAGCACCTGGGTCACTCAGTCAGTTAAGTGGCTGCCTTCAGCTCTGGTCATGATCTCAGGGGTCCTGGGATGAAGAGTCCCACATCTGGCTCCCTGCTCAGTGGGAAATATGCTTCTCCCTGTCCCTCTGCTGCTACCCCTGCTTGTGCTCTCTCATTTGCATGCTCTGTCTCTAATAAAGAAATAAAATCTTTAAAAAAAAATTTTAGAGAGGGTTAAAAACACCCAAAGGGTCCCACACATATTTGACAGGAGAATCCATTTTTTTCCAAATATTTAAATAGCCTATTTCACAAGATATACTATTGGGAAAAACTGTTTTAGACACTTCTCTGCCTGAATTTCTACTCTGAGAAGTCGTTCAGTGATAACTAAGCTCTATATCCTCTATTTGGCAGGATCCAGTAGCCTTTTCAAAGGCCATGCCATACTTTAAAAAATCTAGCATAGTTATTTTTCAGTGGTAAAATTCTATAGCCTCTTGAGGAATCAAATTAGAAACCTAATTTTTTTTAGAAACTAATTTTAAGAATAATTGTCTTTTTTCAATTATCATATGATCTCACTGATATGAGGAATTTTAGAAACAAGATAGAGGATCATAGGGGAAGGGAGGGAAAAATGAAACAAGACGAAACCAGAGAGGGAGAGAAACAATAAGAGACTCTTAATCTCAGGAAACAAACAGGGCTGCTGGAGTGGAGGGGGGATGGGAGGGATGGGGTGGCTGGGTGATGGACATTGGGGACAGTATGTGCTACAGTGAGTGCTGTGGATTGTGTAAAACCGATGAATCACAGACCTGTACTGCTGAAACAAATAATACATTATATGTTAATAAAATAAAAAGGAATAATTATCTTTTTTAAAAAAGATTATATATTTATTTGAGGGAGAAAGTACACAAGCGGGGAAGTGAGGGCAGAGGGAGAGGGAGAAACAGAAGTAGACTCCCCGCTCAGCAGGGAGGCCCAACACAGGGCTCTATCCAAGGACCCTGAGATCATGATCTGAGCCAAAGACAGATGCTTCACCTGCTAAGCCACCCAGGTGCCCCCAAAATAGTTGTCACATACCTAGCTAAATCTTCTGTATTTCAAGTCAGTCCACTTCTTCTTACGCAACATAATTTTGTTAAAATAAATATTTGCCACACCCATTAAATTTGAAAGTTGGAATACAACCATTTCATGTCTTCTTTTTTTTCCCTAGCTCAGCAAGTTTTCATATAATACAATTTAACTATTTTCTAAATAATAAATCTAAGTAAATATGTTGTTCTCATGTCCTACACAGAGAAAAAAAGTCGGATAACAACTGGATATATAGTTGTTGGAGATCTTTTAAAAATCCCCAAGCAAGGAATATGTAGGATCATACTGGCAGGAAAACAAATTACCTGCTCTTTTTTCATCAAAATAATGGCACTCATTAAGCAAGCACATGACAAGGCTTTATTTTTTTTAAAAAACTGAAAGCTTTCTCTGTCTCTCTCTCTTTCTTTTTTCCTCCTAGAATTCACCTTATTGTGCTAGTAAGGACCAGAAAGTTACTCTTTCTGTGTCTCCCTGATCTTTTACACAGTTAACCAAGAAGTGAACAAATAGCAAATAAAAGATCATCAGTCTTTTACATAATCATTTTTTCCTGGGACTGCACACACATCTCTGGTCTGCCTTAACCACTGAGAATTGACATTTCCTATATCCTCGGGTTAGTGTGACATTAACTGGTGCATCACATTCTGCTAGTATCTCTTTCCCTTATTATTTTTATGCATTTTATGCTATTTTTAAAGTCATGCTGCTGAACATGTCATGACTGAATATGAGTGAATCCAAATATCAGACCTTTTAATATGAATACAAATGTCAGACTGCAGGCAAGCCCTTGTTGGTTGAATTTGATAACAGAGACCACTTCCCATGTCCAGTTAATGCTAGAATGTCATCTCAGCCCAGTGTCCTTATAAAAGTACAAGCATAATGGCACTGACAAATTTTAAATGAGTTCAGAAAAACATAAATGATACAGGTTAATTTTGAGAAGGAAATAAAGCCTCAAATACATATCCTGTGTCAACCTAAATATGATATGAAGGAAAATTATAACTGTGTCTTTCTAGGTAATTGAACTATCAGCTTCAGATTGTTAGTGACTAGTTTGGATGTAATAAAATGAAGACAAAATAACATTTGTCCCCCCCCTTTTTTTGTTGTTGGATTTTACATTTACTCTACTTATTGGGTAATGTGTATAGCCAAGTCATTTAAATTTTCAGTAATCCATTTCAAAAAGTGACCACAGGTAACAGGGGGCCTTTTGGCATTCATCTCTTTAAGTTTTGATGCTCACAGTTGTTGAAGGAAATCACTAAAAGCCAGATGACCCTGGGGTCCAGAGCCCTTTGACACAACATAGTTAGAGCATCAAACACAGGTGCATGCCAACCAGATTCTAATTATCCTGGGCTGCCACAAAGAAATCTCTTTTTACTTCATTTTGGGCTAACTTTCATTTTGCCATTCAATTGAATATAATAATACTTAATGTGAGCTATATAAAGACTTATTTTGCCTTTGCAGCCTCCTGTGCTCTGAGCAATGTCAATCTATACTTCTTTTATTTGGGCGAATCACTCTCTCTTTGAGTCTGTGGAAGAACACCAGCAGAGGGAAGGATACTTCGTAGAGTCGCAGCATATAAATAGCTCTGCCGAGAGCATTACAAAGGCTCTGTTGTGCTATCACACAGCAGAGCCAATAACGTACAATATGAAAAATCCCTGCCAAGTGCACAGAGAATACAGACAATGTTTGCCATTTCTCTGATCGGTTGTTTGTTATGTGTTGCAAGAGTTATAGCGATAGAGTCAGAAAAGTCTACCACACCCCAAAGTCTTTCTATTAGAACAATAATAACAACAACATAAACCATAAGGACACACACACACACACACCCCACACACACACTCCCTTAAAGACATCAGAACAGCACCAACAACAACAAAAAAACAGTGGGTGGGAGTGGAATTCAAACACAAACATTTCTATAGAAAAAGAAATGGAGTTTTCACAAAGCACCAAAGCCTTGTATCACCACCACTTCCTTAAAGATATCTTCTGTTTTCTGAAAGCACATCAATCCACCAATTTGTAATCAGAAGATCAGGATTTAATAAAAACACATTGAAAACTCAGGTATGAAAGTCACATAAGAACTGAGTACCCATTTAAAAATACTAAACCAAAGCCATTTCTTCTCCATGAGAAGTTAGAATTTTATTTTCAGAAGATGGGCTCCAAAATCAGCATCACTGCTTTTTGTTTTCAAATTATGGTTCAAACACATAGCAAGAGAATAAGATACTTGAAAGCTACCACTTAAGAATCTCTTTAACTTTAATCTCCTGTATTTGGAGATGTCATTGTTATGGACTTGGAAGGGAGAAGAAAAAAAAAAGCATGTTCTCAGCATTCTTGATTTGAGCTACTTTGAACAACCATTTTCATTTTTTTCTGAGAAAATTTTCCAAGAAAATTATCACGTTATTATAATTTTATAATGAGCCTAAGATAACCATGCAATAGAGGCACCTGGGTGGCTCAGCCTGTTAAGCATCTGTCTGGCTCAGGTCATGATCCAGGGGTCCTAGGATTGAGCCCCGCATCGGGCTCCTTGCTTAGCAGAGAGCCTGCTTTCTCCTCTCTCCCTCTGCCTGCTGCTCTGCCTACTTGCACTCACTCTCTATCTCTCTGTCAAATAAATAAATAAAATCTTCATAAAAAAATAAATAAAGTTGCTTTTGTCTTCTTACCCAAATCTCTGTTCTGTTTCCTTCATCATGATTCCTCGTGTTTTATTTCAACAACAGCCCCCTGATCCCTTCTCTCCTCTTGGCTTCTGTCTTTCCTTTTTGCAGTCACTTCTAAAATCATTATTAATCCTTCTTTTCTTTTATCTCTATTTTACGTATACCTACTTTTAAATCTCCCTCTCCTTTCTTGATATCTGGCTCCCTTTTTGCTCTCTTTTCTTTCCCTATTTGCTCTTCCCTCCTTCCCTCTGTTTTTTACTATTTACCACCTACCCACCCCACCTTCCAAAAACATAAGGCGGCAGAATTTTTTTTTAAATAAGACCTTGTTGGTTTTCTCAAGTTGTAGAGAACAAAATGTCCAAGCTGAATCATCCCAGTGTACCCCAAGTTTCTGTAGTAGAATCCAATCATACTTCATAGATCAGTTCAATATTCTCCTACTCTGTGAAATCTTTCTTTCCTTCATTGGGAAAAAATGTTCTCCTATCTACCCCCCAAAGAACAGTTTACAGGGTTATATTTTAGAACTTGCCATAGTATATTCTAGGAGGTAGTCTGCATATTTACCCGGCCTACAAAAGTGTGAACTGCTTGACTGGAAATGTATGTTTTACATATCTTCTTATTCCCTACACCTAAAACAATACCTTAAACTCAGCAGGTCCTCAGTAAACAAAAAGCTGAACAAACACGTGAATACAAACTGTTCTGAATTTATAGCCTGCTTTTCATTTACTGAGGAAGTTACTTAACCCATAAAAACTCATATTTCTAATTTATAAATTATAAATAATTATTGGCTGGGCATAGTGAAATAATGCATTCAAACCACTTAGCACAGTACCTGGCACATAGTAATTGCTCAGTTTGTGTTTGCTGTTTGCTCCTTAGGAAGATGGACCTCTCCTAATACCAATAGTTTTATATGGTTATAGTTTCTCTTAAAATAAAACTGCTAGAATTCTTCCAAACACTTTTTTTTTTTTTGGTCAACATCATCTTGCAAATGTGCTGCTGGATGTCTCATTAAATGATATATAGATTCCCTAAAGGTGAAGTTGAGGACTTGAAACTTTTCTGTAATGGGCATCACTAGGGAGTAAGAACTCCAGATGGTTCATGGCAGAGCCAGCTGTCCAGGGACACTGCTTGACGAGAGCTATGGCCCAGAGAGAGCAATGAAAAGGTAAGGACCCATCTGAAAGTCTGGCTCAGTGGCCTAGGGTAAGACTATGTGCACGTCAAGTATGAGAGCCATCATTTGATCCATTCATGAGTCGTTTATTATTATCCCATTCAATGTATTGTACGATTATAAATTTGACATTAGAGAACTAGCTGATGCTTGTTTTGTATATAACCATCCATTCCTAGAAAAACCTTATTATTTTTAGTACCCATGAGAAAAAATACAAAGTCACAATATAAATTGTAACCAAGAACATGATACTGACTCCTGATGTTCTGCCTGAAATAAACATATCTATGTAACAAACAATTTCTTGCACACTGCTCCTGACAGCCTATTGTTTGTACTATGGGTAGAGATGGGAGAAAATTTCAGATTTTTTTTTTACTTTCTTACAGTTAGGAAATTCACTTCTATTTCTTGCCTCACCTATGTAACTCATTTTCAAAAATGTCCCTAAATCCTCAAATTTCTGAAACTGCCTAAAATAATCCAGATTTTTCCTCCACCCTAAAGGCCTTAAATATACAGACCTTTGTTGAGATATTTCCCAAATCTATTTCCAAATCTATTCCGTTCACCTTTGTCTATTTCTCTACTCTGTATTTGTATTATTGTCTTCGCCCTAAAAATACCACTTTGCCCTTAGTGAACTGAAAATCATCCTGATTTGTTTTGTAAAATAATTTTGTTTTCCTCAGGGTCATTTGTATTTCCTGTGATTTTCAACTCATCAGCACTTAACGCTCTGGACGTATGTAGTTCCCAGTACATTTGCAAGAAGTGCTCGCTTCTTTCCCTCTCTTCTCTAAGTGCACTTACACTTCCAGAATTACCAGGGATCACCCTTTGTGGTCCTCCAGGTCTCTGTGTGGGTTTTCTTCTGGTCTTACCTTCTTTCTTATCCAGTCAAAAATCCTCAATCACTGACTGAAGTCTTTCTGTTGGCAACATCTCAAGTCCTCTACTCTACCCTGTACATGTTCAGCCCTGGGTAAGCACAGTCATCCACTCTCTTCACTTCTTTGTACTGAACAGGATTAGAGAAAAATCACAAAGTCATGGCGTTTGGGGCTTTCACAAATATATGGCTTCTGATGTGAACAATGCCCTTTAGGTGGGTAATTTTTAATGCCTTTTATTAGTATTCTTTTTCATTTCCAGAGTATGTGTTCCAAAACTTCATTATTCCTTTGAAACCAGTATGAAACATTTTCCTATGTACCCTTACTATATATCTGCCTCCTATTTTGCAGAGAAAACCAAGATCATCTAGAATTGATTTTCTCAACTTCCTGCCTATTACTTTTTTTTTTCAAACAATGATTCACTTCTCAAACATCATAATCTCATCCCATGCTGCTTCCAGGAAAGAAATGGCCCTTATTCCTATTCAAGAACAGACCTTTGCCTCTTATCTAGATCAATATTTCTGCTCAATAATCAAGTTTTTACTGATCAACATCATAATAGAAAGAGAGTTTTTCATAAAGTATTTAATATCAAGAGATATTCTGAGAGATACCCTTCTGCTTCTAGACATTAAACATCTCATTTTATAAATGAAAAGTGATATTACAATTTATTTCTTTAATGTTTTCCTCTCAGCTGAGTTCTTTTAGTCATCTTTCATTGGAAAAAGAAAAGATGAAAAATAAATTTAGAAAACATTTTTCCTTGCCCACTCTCTTTGTTACAACTTTATTTTTTAATTTCTTGTTTCTTTTAGATTCAAGTTTCTTAAGGAGTCATATCCACCCACTGTTCTATTTCCAAAATTCCCCAGTCACTTCTTACCCACTAAATTTGACTCTTGATAACACAATCCCAGATTGCAAGATATACTGCAAAGCTGTAGTAATCAAAACAGTATGGTACTGGTACAAAAATAGAAACAGCAATAGAACAGAATATAGAGGACAGAAATAAAACCATCCTTATATGAACAATTAAAAATTGACAAAGAAGACAAGAATGTACAATGGAGGGAAAAAAACAGTCCCTTCAGTATATAGTGCAGGGAAAACTGGACAGCTACATGCAAAAGAATGAAATTGGACCACTTCTTTATATCATATATGCAAAAATAAACTCAAAATGAACTAAAGACCTAAATGTGAGATCTGAAACCATAGAACTTTTAAAAGAAAACACAGGCAGTAATCTTTTGGACATTGGCCTTAGCAACATTTTTCTAGATATGTGTCCTCAGGCAAGGGAAAAAAACACAAAAATAAACCACTGAGAACCCACCAAAATAAAAAGATTTTGCACAGCAAAGGAAACCATGAACAAAATGAAAAGGCAACCTACTGAATGGAAGAAGATACTTGCAAATGATATATCTAACAAGGGGTTAATATCCAAAATAAAATTCCTTTTGTTAAGATCAATAATCATCTCCAAATTATCAGTTAAGTGTTGATTTTAAGCCTTCCTTTTCCTTGATCCCAAAGATACATTTGGCACTACTGACCATTCCCATATCTTTGAAAATTTTGCCTCCCTTAGCTATGATAATGCAATATTCTGTTAGTTCTCTACTCACTTCCCAACACTTTTGCCCCTCTTTTGGACATTGGCCTTATCTGCAAGGCTCTTAAGTTTCCATGATCCTCACTGTTCCCTTCTTTGTCCATTTCTAGTCTGATCTTACCCACTCCCTGTGTTATCTCATTCCTATTCCTGACAATTTCAAATACTCTGTATCTCTTGACAAGATCTCTTCATAGAGATACTAATAACTGTTATTAACTCTTTTTTTCAAGATTTTTAAAATTTTTTTTAAAGATTTCATTTATTTATTTGACAGAGAGAGGGAACACAAGCAGGGGGAGTGGGAGAGGGAGAAGGGAGAAGCAGGATTCCTGCTGAGCAGGGAGCCCCATGTGGAGCTCGATCCCAGGACCCTGGGATCATGACCTGAGCCGAAGGCAGAGGCTTAACGACTGAGCCACCCAGGTGCCCCTGTTATTAACTTTCTACTATGTATTTTTACCCATACAACCTATTAATCTCTGGTTAAAGGTGCTCAAGCTACAAATTCTCTTTCACTCTTAACGTGTATTCTCCCTCCATATGCTCTATCAAAATGATGCTACCCTGGACCAAGTTGTCAAGCAAGAAACCTTCCTTTCATTCTCTAGCCAGTCAGTTACCCAAAGCAACTTGGAAATTCCTCCTGTCTTCTCAGTTCTGACAGGCACTAACTTAATCACTTTCCTCTTGATTTCTTGCCTTGATTAGAGTAATACCATTCTGACTCCAATCTATCTTTCAAAATGCACTTTGAATGATCTAAAACTGCAGCAGTTTCTATAATCTGTAAGATGAAGTTCATACTCAACCACACTTTAAAAAGTCCCCTGCCTCTCCTGTCATATTTCTCAGCACTCTTCTCCATCTTTCTGATCTTGCCTTACACATCTTAGTGTACCACTCATGGCTTCTACTGGGCACATGCTTCCCTTTTCCTAAAATGTCCTTCTTTTTCTCCCAAATGCTTGAACATTTAAGACACAGCTGACAGTTCTCTCTCTTACACCTTCACTGGTTTCTTTCAGAGAGCTTGAAACATTGCTTTTTAAAGGATCGCTTATTTGTTTTTGTTTCAGCACAAGGTTTTAAGCTTCTTTGACTAGAAGAAGCCTGCCTTTTTAATCTGGCATGGACCCTGGTTTGTCGCAGCTACCTCATAATTGTGCACTGGTAAACAGCACTCTCTTCTCTGAGCATTGAACCTAATTTCTCTGCTTGATTTAAGCAGAGTATTAAAATCCCCAGCTCATCCCTAGGAGTTTCATAATTCTTTTAGTCATGAGCATTATACCTAGTTTGCTAATGGCAATAAGCTTTTTCATTAAAAACAATCATGAGGCTTAGCTCACAAAATCTTTGGGGGCAAGTTGAAAGCTAGTGGTGCAAAAATAAATTAACAATGAAAGTAGAAGTTACAAGGTCTTCGGCTAAAATTATGACAAATGTATGACACTATTTAGAACAGCCGATTGATAATCACATATTGGCAGCACCCTAAGTGTCCATTTCACTAATAATATGTTTGGTGGAAGGTTGGTAAGTGACTCACAAACTTAATAGGAAATATTTTTTGAAATTAAGGGTTTCTGATGTCAAAGGAAGAACTTAATAAGACTAACTTATTTTTTTATCAAATATTCTGTCCTCCTATTAATAAAAGTGCAAGTGGCAATGAAAACCCAATTAATTCAAAAACTATTCCTTTTATTCTTAAATTTTAGAATTGTAACTGCATTCTAGTCACAGATCTAAATCTACTCTCTCATGGAAGGCTGTAGGAAAAAGTAAAATGGATGACTTTTATCTTTAGCATTCTCATAAGGCCCTTTTGTAGTGTCTCTTACAATGTCTCCTCCCCACACACCAAGACATTACCCCCACCTCCCAAGGCACACAGACCATATTTCTGAAGTTCCTAGAGTGATAAAGTAATAAAAGATAGAACTTACATTCCTTCCCTATTACTTTTATTTGAGCACTGGACTCTGAAAAGACTATGAAATTTTAGGATCCAAAGGAATTATACTTAATTGTGTATTTTATACTCTGACTACCAATGGATGGGAATGTTTTTGATTGGAGGAATGGGATAAGAAGAGGAAACTCTTTAATGCTGCCTAAATTATAACAGATTTTCATAAGGCCAGATGTATTGTTAATTTCCTGGAAAACAGATCAGACCAGATTTGAAGATAGGCCTTTATCTTGCTTCTTAAAAACTACTTTTTAATGTTGAGGAAATTAGGTTTAAATGATATGCTGCTAAAAGGAGTAAAATATCATTCAGCAGCCAAAAAACAAACACAACTCACGAGGTGATAAGCAAGGATTTAGACAACATATCACAGGAGCTTTAAAGGAGTCTTTGAGAGAACACCAAAAAAAAAAAAAAATTCTTAAGAAGATGTGGTCTCCAAGAAGTGTTGACTGGTGCTCACCTGAACACATGCTTGAGATGAGCTGTAGGGACTGGAGAACCAAAAATGCTTCTGAATACCTTTATACATGTTATTTTAAGCCATAAGCCACATTTATGCACTCCTTCCTCAACTTCCAAAGAAAAAACATCCAAGGATGAATAACATTTAAAGTAAGATAAATGATAAAGGGGTGGTATCTTGAATCAATCATTGACTATTTCCTATGCTTGTAAACCACAGATTTTGGAGTAGGAGTATAATTATTAGAAGATTTTTATGTTTCTCTTCATTGAGCTGAGGATCAATAGCATATGAGCTGAGGGGAGAATTTTCCCAGAGTTAGGGTTTCAGTAAATATCAACTTGCTAAGTGCTGATGGAATTTTGAGTTGGTATTTACAGATGTATAAAGTAAAAAGAAAAAAAAATACTAGTCTTCAAAAGAGTATTTGAGTGTTGGACACTTGATAATAAATTGCAGGTTGATTCAAAATTATTTACATGATAAATGCATTTTTAATTTCTGACCTCATGAAATAGTTTTTAAGGTATATCTGTATCCTATTTATCATTGTAAACCCCAATCTCCAGCAAAATGTCTCGCAAGTAGAGGTGCTCAATAAATATTTCCCAAATAAATGGTGAAATCCATAAGTTGCATTGATTTGGACTGTTAATAATAAGGGTTAACTGCTTACTGAAGGCTTACTATGTACTGGGCATTGGAATAAGCACACAGAACAAGGGTTTTCTATGTAATATATTTTTTACTCCTCATGGTAACACTACGAAGTAAGTGGAATTAGGATCTTCAATTGAAATATAAGGTAAATTCGGTACAGAAAGTTAAGTAATTTGCCCACGTGAGTGATAGAGTCCACACACAGACAGGCAGACTAGAATCCTTGAACTTAACCACCACGCCATAACTCTTCTGCATCTTCTGCTATCTTTTTTGACACCCTTATTCATTTCACAAGCATTGTAGAGTGGCTTTTAAGTGCTAAGCACTGGTACAAGAATGAGCCAAACACCACGGACTCATGCTCTCATTAACCTTATTATCTTGATGAGAGGGGCAGGGAAAAGATGCAAATTAAATAGGAGAAAAAAATAAGAAAACTAAAGCAGAATAATGGGGACAGTTTGCTATTTCAGATAGAGAGGTAAGTAAAGCCATTCAGTTAACATGATATTTGACCAGAAACATGAAGAAAGAAGGGAGCAAGCTATGCAAACAGCAAATACGTCAGTGGAGCTTTGTCCTCATTGGAGGAAGCACTTGAGGCAGGGGGGCACTTGGCATCTTCGGAGAACACTGAGGTAGCCCGTAAGGTCAGAGCAGATGAGAAAGCAGAAAGGGAGAAGACAAAGATGTACTGGGAAGAGGCAGAGAACCGAAAAGGCCATGATATCAAGATTGTGAGTTTTATTCTGAGTCTTTTAGAGGACTATCTGAGTACTTTCAGAAGTGTAATGGTTTAAAAAATAGTAAGCGTACATAGACATATGCCTTCCTATTGTACAGACAATGCTCTGCCCATGATAGAGTATATGGAAATATGAAAAATACATATTCAGAAATGTTACAAAATTAAATATTTTATTTCTATAACTCTGTGCCTCTCAGGCCCAATATGTTGAGCTGAGAAAATCTGCCAAAAACAAGAGGAAAGTTGTTGAATTAGACCAGATCATCCCCTAGGGTGCATCTGTGTGTAGTTTTCTTTTTCAGGCTACACATACTCCCTGAGCCATTTTTTTTCCTCATCTTATTTATCCTCTATGTATTGATAACTTACAGATCAATAATCTCAAGCCTGTTGAGATTACTGTTCTCTTCAGTTTCAGATCCATATATCAAAGCATTCCGTTGCCCTTTTTCTTGACCATCCCACTCAAAAAGCATTTGGAACATTACATGTCCAAAACTAAACACTTCACCTTCTCTGAAAAATTCTATTCCCTCTTAAATTCCCTTTGTGGTTAAATATCATCAGTCACTTAACCAAAGTCATAGACCTTAGCCTGTTTATTCTTTTATTCAAGAGTATTTACTAAGACCCCACTACATATCAAGAACAATAATGAACACAGGGGATGCAAGTGTGAACAAACAAGTACCTAGTCAACACATGAATGTTTGAGTCTACTGGAGCACATGGTCAGAAAGCAAATACACAAATGACTACATATATAAGAAAAGCACAAGGTGATAAAAATTTATATCATTTGGACTGAGAAGTTGGAAAAGATCTTCCAGGGTAATTTTCATGGAATATGAAACCTGTATTGCTAAATGAATGTTAAAATCAGTGAGAACTGGGTAATGGTGGAGAGGAAAGAGAAGCAGAGAGGTGAGAACTGGGGAATAGTTTATAGAGCAGAAGAAAGAAAATGTAGATTTTAAGTAAAAGGACCCACTCATATAAAGGTCCTAGGAAAATAGTAGATAGTGAAAAGAAAATAGAGTTCAGGATGGAGCCTAAATAACACCCGTTGTTAGAGACTGGTTTAAAAAAAATAGAAAAAGGAAAAAAAAGAAAAAAGAAATAAAAAGAGAAGAAGGAGAAGTAGGAAGAGAAAAGAAGCAGGTGGAGACTGAAAAGAAAAGCCAGGGTTGATAAAAATCAGAATATGATGTCAAAGAAAAAGAGAGTTGTTAAATGCAATAAAGAAATTTAAAAATCAAGTAAAATGAAGACCGAAAATTGTCCACTGGATTTGTTAACATGGACATTAGTAAGGACCTCAACGGAGCAAGTTTATGGACATACGGCAGAAGCAACCAGAATTGAATGATTTGGAGAATGACTAGTGCTCCTAGCATTCTGTGTAAGAAGGTTAAGAAATTAAATAGAAATTTTCAAACATTTTGAAGAGACAATTCACACCATAGGAAACTTGATTGTCCAACAAAACATAGGAATAGATTCTCAACCTTTTTAGTAATCAAAGAAGTTACAATTCAAGAAGTTACTTCATGGGCGCCTGGGTGGCTCAGTGGGTTAATGCCTCTGCTTTCGGCTCAGGTCATGATCTCAGGGTCCTGGGATCGAGGCCCGCATCGGGCTCCCTGCTCAGCGGGGAGCCTGCTTCCCCCTCTCTCTCTCTGCCTGCCTCTCTGCCTCCTTGTGATCTCTCTCCCTCTGTGAAATAAATAAATAAAATCTTTAAANTACTTCATCATATGCCAGCATACCACATTACAGAACTGTTCCATTTTGACAACATCAAGTATGGATAACACTTGATGAACACACAATATACGATAATTTGAAACCATGAGAAAATGTGTATGCTACTGGTTAAGGTTCATACCTTGGAAACAATTCACTTTTACCTAGAGAAGTCAAAGATAGCCATGTTCTGACCCAAATATGCCCCGGAAGAATTTGTACACATCACCATTTGCATATGCACTAGACTATGCATATGCACAGTACTATATTCTAAGGGCACAACACCTGGATAAATGTCTGCCAACAGTGAAATATATATATATCATTCTATAAGTATACAATGGACTACTATACATTTGAAAACATAAATTAGTTTTACAACATAGATGAATCCCTAAAACACAATTGAGTGAAAAAAGCATAACACAGAAAAATACTGCAGTATGATTCAGAGTGTGAAGTGTTATTAAGCAAGCAAAACTGAAGGATAGTGTTTAGTAACATACACACAGTGATAAGTCAATAAAGAAAATATAGAAAAGACAAGCAAAAATTTCAGTATAGTGCCCATTTTATGGGATGATATACAAAATAGCACCAAGGGAGATAAAGGAGAGACACATTAGAAATTTCAGGTTACTGATAATATTCTATTTATTCAGAGATAATTGACACGTGGGTATTTATTTTATTGTCATTTGCTTATTTGAATCTATGATATATTTTTTCACTATTTTTTTTTAAAAGAATGGTAGAGTAAGAAAGAAGAGAGAAAATTTAAGATGATTGTAAGGAAGGGGAGAGGGAGAGAGTAGTAAGAAGAAGATGTGAGATCCAAGACAATTTTTATAAGATGAAAGAGACTCTTTTAATATTACTGAATAGGGTCTAAAAGAGAGAACATGGTTACAGATCCAGGAGAGACAGACTAAGCTGTGAAGCAGGTGGAAGGAGGATATAACTCAAGAGAAATACACATGGCTTCTCTTTTCTTATTTATTAATTGGGGAAATAACTTTCTTTCACTCAGAGGTATGTGATAAAGTACTTAAAGACATTAATCACAACATTTTTTTTGAAAGAAAATGCAGATTTAACTCAAATGTACATATCCCTTCTGACTTATTTCGTCATTTCTCCCCTTCAAAACTTTTTATTGTAGAACATCTTCAGCCAATTCAAGATTAGACAGAGTAAGTATAAATGAATCCTCATGTATCCACTGCCCAGATTCAAAAATTATCAACATGTGGCAATCTTATCTCATCTCTACCCCACTCCTTTCTTCCACACCCAAGTTATTTTAAAGAAAATCCTGGATATCATATCAGTGAATCTGTAAACTTTCATATAAAACTCTAATGAACAACCCTTTAAAAATAAACCACATCCACAATGCTATCAACACACCATAACATATTAACAAGAATTCCCAACACCATTTTTTTAAAGATTTTATTTATTTATTTATTTATTTATTTATTTATTTATTTATTTGACAGAGAGAGAGAGATTGCAAGTAGACAGAGAGGCAGGCAGAGGGAGAGGGGGAAGCAGGCTTCCCGCTGAGCAGGGAGCCCGATGCGGGGCTCGATCCCAGGACCCTGAGATCATGACCTGAGCCAAAGGCAGAGGCTTAACCCACTGAGCCACCCAGGTACCCCCCAACACCATTAAATAGCCATAGTTGACTTCGTTTTGACACACTCTAGGAAACTAGCACTTTCTACTTCACTAGCCCTTACCTCTGATCAGAACCATTTAACAATAATTTAAAATAGATCTGCCAAATTCTTAACTTGCATGATCCTTAACCATACACCACTCTCTCTAATCTCACCTTTTTTTTAAAGATTATTTATTTACTTACTTATTTATTTGACAGAAAGAGAGAGCAATCACAAGGAAGTAGAGAGGCAGACAGAGGGAGAGGGGGAAGCAGGCTCCCTGCTGAGCAAAGAGCCGGATGCGGGGCTAGATCCCAAAACCCTGAGATCATGACCTGGGCCGAAGGCAGAGGCTTATCCCACTGAGCCACCCAGGTGCCCCTCACCTTATTTTTTAATGGAAATATATGTTCTTCCAATTCTCCCCCTTGTGTTCTGAGTCACAAGTTACTCAAGTTAACTTATATTCCAAGTAATCAGTAGTTCAAGACCCACTTATCCATTAGAATTTTATCATAATAATAATTAGAGTAACGTTTCATAGGAAGGGTTAAAAGAAAGTTGTAAAGAAATAGAGAATTAAAAGTAGTCTAGTATTTATAAAAAATTCATAGCAGATATGAAATTTTGAGTTTTCATTGTGCTCCTGGTGCAGAAAAAGAACTCAGTGCACGCACAGAGAAGCATGTCAAAATGGTTCAGTTTTTTCCCAGGGCTCTGATACCAGCTGACTTCGATTAAATAGCAGTGAGCTGGAAAAGCATTCTGGGTATTGGTATGCAAATGAATTCACCAAGCATTTCTTCCTATGGTTTTGGAATTCCCATAGCCACAACTACAATGAAATATATATTTCAAAGTTGCATTTTAAGCAAGTAAATAAAAGGTTAAAACTGTCCTTTCCATGGGCCAAATATAATCCTAAAGAAGTTAAAACATTTTATAAGAGGAATAAAAATAATTTCTAAAATATAAAATTATTTTTAAAGTGTTTTCAAAGATACAGGGTAATATATGTATACAGCATAATCTTTATTTTTTTTTAATTTTTTTTTTAATTTATTTCACAGAGGGAGAGAGATCACAAGGAGGCAGAGAGGCAGGCAGAGAGAGAGGAGGAAGCAGGCTCCCTGCTGAGCAGAGAGCCCGATACGGGCCTCGATCCCAGGACCCTGAGATCATGACCTGAGCCGAAAGCAGAGGCTTTAACCCACTGAGCCACCCAGGCGCCCTACAGCATAATCTTTAATCCATAATTTCAGCCTGAAAAACAAACACACATGTATACATATTTATATATTATATATACATATACATTACATATACATACATATATATATACATATATACCCGTATATATATGTATATATAATTTCAGCCTGAACACAGAATAATGGCTTTCTCTGAATTAAAACATTTTGCTTTAGGGGTTTTTAAGGAAGGTCATAATTTGCATGTGTACAAAGAAATTAAGGATCAATGATTGTTTGGATACAAAGAAAACATTGTTCTTAGCTATTAAATCATCAGTTTGGTTTTTAAAATAAATATCATCCCAATTATTTAATTTTATAAGAAACTAATAGCACTTTGAAGCAATAACTAATTTTGAAAAAAATTAAAAATAAAACATTCTCTCTCCAGTACAAAATTCACATGGAGAATTTTTAAATATATTTATATTTGACACCCTGACTGTCAATTCCCCTTACCCTAAAGAGGATGAATTCTAATAAAGGCATCTGTGGCTCAGAGAAAATATTACACTGGCAGTGTTTTCATAATGGGATACAATATCCTGGTTTTTCCAACTATTTAACTCCACCCCCTTCACACTCTTCCCCCCTGCCTTAAATAAAGTAGTTTTAGATTCTAAAATTATCAACTGAAATGCAAAGTGCATAATGCAAGCCATTCTTTTTCTGTGTAAGCCAAGATCACTTTGCAGCATACCCCTGCAGGGGACCTAACAGGGAATTTCCAAAAACATTAATGTATTCAGAAGAAATGTCAAAATAAAGAAAGCCTGTAAACATTGTCTGTGGGAAGCTTTTCTGTGCCCTTCCCGAATGCAAAACGAACTCTCATTTTCCCACAGAAGTAGGATCTGTTTCTGCCATCTAGTGACAATAAGGCCAATGGGTGTTTAGAAAAGAAAAACATTTTCTAAATAGGCTCAACAAATCAAAGCAAACCAACCAGTATTTTACACATATGCACAGGCACACACACACACACACCACACCACACACAAATTCTCTAGAAAGGAGTCTTTAATGGGTACCTAGAGTATAAGCAGTATCCAGATGTCATCCTAGATATCATCCTGGATGAACTCTGAAATAAGAAAATAGGGTAATATTACCTATAGGACTGCTTTTAAAGTTGTCAAATCACTTTCATATGTGTCATCTTCACCAGAGTCCAATAGGTAGTTCAAGCACTTTTTGGGAGTATGGGTTCTAGAGTCAGACTGTTTGAATTCAAAGTTTATTTGCTAATAACCCGACAGTATAGGAATCAGCTCTCCTGATTACTAAGTGAATTTGTTCACTGATTATATCCTACATCCTTCTATTTATTGAGTTTGACTACATAGCTACATTAAGCAGGAAAGTGGAAAATGACCTTTCAGATGTTCAGATTATAGAACTTTACAAGAATATTAATATCTATAAACAGACACAAAACTATTTGGTGGTAGAAACACCTTTGGATAAGGAAGGTGAGTGGGAGGGTTCTGGTCTGAATGATAACTTACTATCTTTCAGAGATTTTCATTCCCCAGCTACGCCCTTAGAACTTGGACTGGAAGTCTTAGGGAAAAAGAAAATAAAAGCAGTAAGTACTTGCTTATTTTTCTTCTATATTATTCATTTCTCTCTTTAACTTTATCTGGTAAATAAAGCCAAACCTCTGCATTTAGCTCAAACTATTCTTTTCTACATCAGAGAGGCCGGGAAGATACAGAAGAGGGAAGAAGAGCCTTTTCTAGGGGTATGTTCCATCCACAGATCCTGGAGAGAAGGCTGAATTTGGGGCATAGACATAAGCTGGTGGGGGAAGGAGGACCTGTGGAATGCCTCTCTCTTAGTCACTCTGCTTCTCATATTTACATGTCCCTGCTTCCAAGACCTGGTTTTCCTTATTTTTTTTTAAGATTTTATTTATTTATTTGGCACAGAGAGAGATCAGATCACAAGTAGGCAGAGAGGCAGGCAGAGAGAGAGGAGGAGGCAGGCTCCCTGCCGAGCAGGGAGCTGGATGCGGGGCTGGATCCCAGGACCCTGAGATCATGACCTGAGCCGAAGGCAGAGGCTTTAACCCACTGAGCCACCCAGGCACCCCAGTTTTCCTGATTTTTATCCAACATCTGTGACTGCTCATTATCACATTCTTTACTGGTTTTCTCTTAACTCCCCAATTCTGGCATACTGGAATCCCAAAAATCCATTCTTTGGATCTCTTCTCTTTTCTATCTATTCTCATACCTACAGCAATATTTTCTAGTTTCATGGCTTTAAATACTATCTATTCGTATGTGAACGACTCACAGATTTGTCTCTATGGCCTAGATATTTTACCTAAACTCTAGATTTATATATTAAAATATCCCATTGAGGGCCCCATCTGAAAAAATAACTGGTATCTCAAATGACTATGTTCAAAACTGAGCTTCCAGATCATGCCTCTGAAACTTACACCCTTAACCCACCTTTTCAAATGGCAACTCCATCTCTCCAGTTGTCTATACTATTTAGGTTATTTCAATGACATGATTGGAGCCTCTGGATGTAGCTGGGCTTCATCCACTGGGCTTCCTGATCACAGCAGCCAATCTCTTGTCATTTGTCACGAAAATCAGTCTTGACTACTGTCCCTCCATATGCCTATCCAACATTCCTTAATCATTTTGATCCCAGACTAGATATTTTGTCCTGTGGAAAACCTTTTCCAATCTTGGAACAATGATTTAGGAACCCTTTTTGTGATGTCAGACCATCATATAACTGTATATAACATTGTGTTGTAGTGCAATTTTGTCTAATTACTACTCAGTTGCAAAATCCGAGGGCAGAGATTACAATGTGTGTTTGTCATGAGCTCTCTTTTGCAAAGCACATGACAACCCTGGTACATAAGATTAAAGTATTATACAAACAGTGGAGGTGTGCACAGTAACTGGTCTCAAGTACAATAGTTTATGCTGTGGTAATCAACAACAACAGAACGTTTATTACTGATGACCTGGAAATGATGCACAGTACTTTGGCTCACATGTCATTGTCCAGAGTAAGTTTTATCTCATGCCTTACTTTAAAAGCTTGGAAAAATTGTAGTTTTATTGCATGTCCAGAAAAAGCAGGGACCCAGTGGGTTGGTGATCATAGTGATGCCAATGAAATAACCACTTGGACATACACACTCTTCGTTTCTTTAGAAGTGGATTCATAGAGGAGAGGAGCGACTTCATGTCCTACTGACATGCAGAGCAGGAATATACTTGGTTGTCTTTGCATAGCTAGTTCTACCTTCCTCTATCACATATTACATTTGTGGGTACTGCATATAAATAAGGTCTGAAATGGGTCTTTGTACAGTTATAACCAAAAGAAACCTGGCATCAAAAGCTAAAAGTAGAAACCCTTAGGAAAAATAGAAATCCTTAGACTAAAAGAAAACAATTTTAAATATAATAAAAGAACCTCCTAAATAATAGAGGCAGATATTTTATTTATCTTTATTCTTCAATTTTTGGTCAAAAAACTTTATATACTTTGTCATTTTTGAAATTACAAAGGAAATGTATACTCGTTGCTTCATGCTAAATAATACAGAGGCATTAAAATGTTATTAGCTCACACTCTTTCCCCAGCTAAGCTGCCCCTGAGTTAAATGTTAAAATTTTAGTGTGCATTCTTTGAGGTATGACTCTATGCTCATACCAATACTGAGAGTTCTTTTTCTTTTAAGAGAAATTGGCCCATACAATACCCTTTTTCACAACTGCCATTTTATATATCAAAAACTGTTTTACATTTACATCTCGTGTAAGTGATATTACTTTAACTCCTTTATATTAATGGCTGAAAATATTCTTTATTATAATTGTATTTTAACTTACACAGCCATTCACCTATGTTTAGATACTCAGATTAATTCCAGGTTTTTACAATGATAAACAAGGATATAACGAACCCTGTTGTATGTGTGTTTTATGTGCCATCACCTTGATCTGTGTACAATAAATCCTTAAAGGTGAAAAAGGCTAGGTCAGAAGATATGTATATATGTTAAAATTCAATAGATAGTGGATTATTATTTTCTAAATGTTTACTATGATCAGATATATCATTTATTATCTAGCTATGACTTTCTCAGAGGCACAGAGAATGGATAAATGTATAAATGAGTTTCTCTTGCATCCCTGTAAAATTTACGATACTTAAAGATTTGCCTCTAATTTTTGGTTTCACTCACAACATGTAAATAAAAATTACCACAAGAAAAAAAAGAAGAAATAACTTAAAGAGGGGGGGGGAAGAGAACAACTGATAAAAAGATAAGAATCAAGTGAATTTAAAGGTATTCTACTTCATTAACTAGAATATATATGAGTTCTCCACTGCTTCTTCCTTCCTTGACCAACAAAATATATTTCAAAGATCTCTACCTCATGACAAAAGACATTTCCCAGAAGAGGAAATTCATTATTCCTTCAGAAGCTGATATACATACAAACAAAGGATATCTATGATGCTCCATTTTTAGTTCATCTGTCTATATGAATCCTGTTAACTTAGAAGAAGAGGAAATAAAAGATCCTCACCATTTCAGTAGTTTAGTTTGGATAATTTGCCTCCACTTCGCTTTTTCTCGTGTGGCCTAAAAGGATATAACAAATAAATTAAAACAAATTCCACATTTATAAATTCCTAAAGCATTGCATTTTCTAACCAAACATGTAATTATCAGCATAATTCCCTTAATTTGTTAAATTGAACAAGAAGACAAAGTCAGAATTGTATACCAAAAGGGGATAGTGTGCAAAATATGTTGACCAAAAAGGAAGGATAGATCTTGCTAAGAACACTTAACAGTTCAAACCAAAAACCATCACCAGCCTCTGCTTTCGGCTCAGGTCATGATCTCAGGGTCCTGGGATCGAGGCCCGCATCGGGCTCTCTGCTCAGCAGGGAGCCTGCTTCCCCCTCTCTCTGTCTGCCTCTCTGCCTCCTTGTGATCTCTCTCCCTCTGTGAAATAAATAAATAAAATCTTTAAAAAAAAAAAAAAAAAAAACCATCACCAGAAGAAAGAGGTGGGTGTTTTCCCTTTACCTTCACATGTGATCATCACCATTGGCCACAGTGCATGAGAGCACTAAAGTAAGGAGACTGTCAATAAATTTCACCATGTGTGGCCAGTAAGCCCTGTTAAATGATCACAGCTTTGTCCTTACCCTAAGTATATCTTATAATGTTCTCCGGGCTCTGAAGATGTTTAAGGACTATGAAGAAATAGAATGATTTCAAGTCCATCACCAAAGTGGAGAAATGATATAATAATATTATAAGAATCATACCTTACTACCAAAAATGAACTAGCAGTATTGTTTTAATCTGGTAATGAACAATATATTAAGCATGACAAATTCCTGGTTTAAATGGTTTGGAGCTAAAACACAACATTCTAAAGCTTGATGCTTTTTACAGAGCATGGAAAGTTAAAATATAGCCAAGGATATTTCCTTCAACATTATTATGAAGCCACATAATATAAATACCATTCCAAGTCTAAAGTAAGGTTTCACAGGCACGGATTCTAACATGAGGCACAAGTGATGCATGAAGGAAAAATTCTCAGGAGAACATTATAAGGGAGTCAAGACAGTAGGGCATTGAATGGAGAAGCAGTTAAGCAAGGGTGAGATCTCACACGAGGTCTTTCAGATAGTAGCTTCAGAAGGATCCTGACAGGGAATTCTGAGTGGAAGTTCATTTCAAAGTCATCCTCTCTGCAAGTAAGAAAGCTGAGATTTTACAAGCCAGCTAATTACTGGTTTGTCTATTCGTAAGAGTAAATTTGAGGACAGTTCTCTGAAGAGAATTTCACGTGTATGTTACTAGATACAAAAGCACACATAAGTGGGAAAATGGTGTACAGAGATCGAAAATGGGATCCGTAGGGCTCTGGGACTGTTGTCAGTGTTTGCCAATATCAAATTTTGTTAGTGCCACACAGAAAATGCCAAAACCAAGCACTACTTGAATTGGTCAGTTTAGATTCGTTATGCTATAGTTTCAAACAATCCCCAAATCTCAGTGGTTTACAGTAAGCTTGTTTTTACGTATTATATATGCCAATTGTAGGCCAGTAGGGGGCTCTGAGCATCGAACTGACTCAAGGATCCAGGGTCGTGCAGGAAAGACAAAAATCTTAAATGTTGTCAGCCACTATACCAGGGAACAAAGTAACTCCAGAAGATTCTATATTGACAAGGGAATATTTTGATCCAGAAGTGACACACATTAATTTTGCTCAGAATTTACTGGGCTTAACCAGTTCCACATCTCCCTCTTCACAACCACAACAGAGATGGGAGTGAGATACCTTTAGATGCCTGAAAGGTAAAAAGTTGGAAATATCTGACAAATTAATAACCATCACAATCCTTAATGCATTCAATATCCAAATAATCACTTTTAAACAAGTCAAGGCTATGAATAAGTAAAATGCTAAAATTTGAAATCATAAGGTCAAAAAACCTACAAACGACTCAAAAAGACCAAATAATGTCTATATTATAATAAGTTGAGCAGATTTCTGTTCATTTAAATGACAGATTGGAAAGTAATAGGTTGGAAGTCATATTTAAATGCATTATAGAATTTTAGATAATAAAAATGTAAATGACTGGGGGGAAACCTATAATAAGAAAAAAACAGAAGAACTAGAAGAAAAGGTATATATTGGTCAGGAATAAAACCAAAATTTCCAAATCCTGCAGGAAAGGTAGACCAAGGAGAAGGACAACAGCAGAAAAAACTTACCTTTTGCATGGATGAAAGTTTAGCCAAATATACAATGTGGTATTATTAAACATATACATACACATCTCCTAAAAGATAGAAATATGATACTAAAATTATTTCCGAAATGGCACTATTCTTTCCTTCTTCAATTCTACAAGAGTTTTCAGTCCAAATAGATAAAACAGCGGAGCAAAGGAAGAATTACTAATGAAGGCTAGTTTTCAGAACATCTGTGATTATGCCTCTTAGTGCTTGAGAAAGCCTTGCCAATAACCAGGGCCTTAAAGTAAAATGTTATGTTTAACCATACTGTGGCTAGCTTGGAAATCTACAACTCAAAATTAAGTTATATAGTACAAAAGACTCTAAGAACAAATATTAGAGATTGGATTTCCAAGGCAATAATTGAAGAAAATAGTACCATGCTGAATAGAGGAAAACATATTTTTTTTAAAAGTTAAACAGGTTTATTTATTGCAGGCCTTTCACAAGCTTTAACAAGACAATTTTCACCATCAATGCCCAATAAATGGGTATAATATGCAGCAATTCCCAATCAAGTTTTCCCTACTGATCTTTGTTGCTTAACCACTGGAAAATGTATTATTTTATGGAAGGGTCACATATGGAGAATAAATTATTTACAAACCAACATGAGTATATTATAGCAAGATTAGGCTAGAAAATTTGAGTATATTTAGAAACCAAGAGTTTGTCAATCAATCAGCTGATTGTCAGTGAATTGACAAAATTCATTCAGAATCTGCTAAGTCAGGTAATAAAATCTTAAACTTACTAGTGCATAATACCAGTCAAAATATCAATACAGAGTAAAAGAAGTATTTAGGGAGGATTATCAAGAATACTCAGTTCATTGATTCTAGAATCTAGATCAATAGTTATCAATTTGCCTGAAAGAAGGCTAATGTGAGAGGAGGAAAAAAAAAAGAAAAACCCTCTCCAAATGGTCTTTTAACACCCTTTCAAATAAAATATACCTTCACTGAGTCTCATGAGAAAAAATGTATTCTTATATTATTTACTAAAGTGATGTCAGCCAGAATATTAGCACTGATGTTCTGCCTCTAAAATATTTATCATGGCAGTTTTTAGGTAATTCATTAATTTCTCATCCTGATATTGTATAATGTTTTAGAGTTCGTTCCATGGTTCAGCAAACATTTATTAACCACTTTTTATTAGCTAGTATGCTCCTATGTATTAATTCACCCCATTCTGGAAACATCCTATTGAGGTTAATATCATTATCCCTCCTTACAAAGGCAAAGTTATTTGCCTATATTGAAATAGTAAGTTAATTTTAGAGTTTTGGAGAGGAATAACTTCTATACAAAGCAACAAGTACTAAGTGCCTATTATGGGCAGGCATTCCACTAACAGGCCTTAGGGTTATGGGTATGAGTAAGAAATGGTATCTGTCCTGTCCTACTTGGGCCTTTCTTACTCCTGGCTGTAGGACTTCCTTGCTGAAGCTGGTAAAGGATTAGAAACCTTGTACTTGGAAGCATCAATGCCATCAGTTTTGGGGAAGGATCAAGGGAATGAGCTAAACTGAAGTTGTATTATGAAGTGGCTTAGGTTGAAGTCTTGGAGCCATTTGATGCTGCTTGATACTTCTATAGATATTCTGACATCTCTCCTTGCACGAGCAGGACCACCAAGGGTAGCATGATTGGGTCAAATAGGATAGCCACCCCTCTCCCATAAAAATCCTTTTTATTGCAATCATACCTCAGCATGATAGCATCTCCCAATATTTAGGGACATTACATAAATCTATGAAACCCCTCACTCTATGATAAATATGTTTTCAATTTTTCATTCTTAAAATAGATGTAAAATTTTGTTTCATGATCTTGGTTTCATGAATAGTTAATAAGCTTCTTCAAAGCAACTCATTTCCTTCCACCTTAAAGATAGTAATCACATTTCCCTTTCTGATAGGTTTCTAGAAAGCTTAGAGTCAAATTTGTGATCTACCTCTAGCAAGTGTATAGATCTTGAGGGCAAATATTTTATGTGCCAGCCTCACTCCTGGCTGGATTTTACTTTCTTATTCTTATTTTCCCTTTCCCTTGGCTTGTTTACACATTTAAAATTCATTTCATCTTGCGTGCATGTTTATAAGTTCTGATAAATTATTTTTGTTACAACTCAGAATACTGGTAAATAAATAACTAAAAACTAAACACTCTGGAATTTACTTTCAAGAGCAGATATTTCAAAACTCATAGGACTTAATTTTGAAAAGGTGAGAAATAGGAATAGCAATACAACCCTTCAATAAGCTCTTAGAAATTGAATAATTTTGAACAATGTTTGGCTGAAATAATAAAGACATAATTCAGAGTTACAAACAGAGATACAAATTACAGGTGTAACTGAAAAACAGCCCAGTTAGAGTTCATAAGTTCACAAAGACACAAACTGAGAGGCATGTAGAACCAGTTTTTAGTCTCCCTTGCTCCCCTGCTAAGAAACGTAACTGTTAGTGGTGTATTAAATTAGCACATTGGAAAAATTTTAACAAGAGACCATATCCATATTTATATAAAGTACCAACGGAAGAGATAGAGTCTAATGACTATAGATTTATTTCTAAGGTGAGGTTTAATCTGAAAGATCCTCTGAGCATATTTATTCCAAATCTTTTGAAATGAGACTAAGTTCAATAATAACAGCAATACGTAAAGTTCATGACTTTGAACTTAACTCTAAGTTCATGATGGATCACGTTCACCATGTATAGATATTCAAGAAGGCTGTCAATAGTTAAGTCCATTGACTTCCAATTTCTGGAGAATGGGTATGCTGCCACCCCTTACTAAATGGGTTGGAGGAACTTCTTCCGTGGCAGTACCGTGGAAACAAAGACACCACCAGGACAGATGGAGAGTCAGGTGTGAATATCTTTCCCTGTTCATTCCAACTCTAGGATCTAGAGGTTTCCATTATAAATAAATTGACTCTGAATTTCAAGTTTTTACTTATAAATGAGATAAATTAACATTAACACACCAAAAATAATACTATGTAACTAAACACAGGGATAAATTACCAACTTTGTGATCTAACACATTGGCATGATGTTTAGCTTCTGTAAATGTGAGGGAAATAGACATTTCCCTAGGAATAGTTAATATGTCACAAAAATATTTCCCACTTTTATAACTTCTCAATTCATAGTTTTTGGGGTTTTTTTTAAAAGATTTTATTTATTTATTTGACAGAGAGAGAGATCACAAGTAGTCAGAGAGGCAGGCAGAGAGAGAGGAGGAAGCAGGATCCCTGCCGAGCAGAGAGCCTGATGCGGGGCTTGATCCCAGGACCCTGAGATCATGACCTGAGCCGAAGGCAGAGGCTTAACCCACTGAGTCACCCAGGCGCCCCTCAATTCATAGTTTTAATTTGATAAACAACTATGTTTGGGAATTAATACAGCATCTAATTCAGGTACTGAGGTTTCAGGAGAAAAGCTAAGAGAAATGTCCTTATAACCCTCCTATAACAAAAGGATAAGCAGATGGCCCGGGCACCTGGGCAGAGAGTAGTAAAGTGTCTTTGGTTTGAATTTCAATTGCCTGGTCTCAAATCCTTCTTCTGAAATTTAATCACAAGTTATATAATTCCTGAACTTCAATTTAAGTAAAATGTAGATAATAAAAATGCTGAGGAACAGACTTATTGCAAGGATTAAATGAGATGATATTACATAACACCTACTAAATAAGCATTTGATAATTACTAAATAAATATGTTTTGTATATCGTATTTTTAAGTGAGAAATTTTAACCTTAATACTTCTTTCTTGCCTGTGTCAGCTTTACTTAAATTAACCGATATAAAGTATACTTAAAGTTAACACAGTTTATAAAAGAACTTTATCTCAGATCCTTTGCTTAGAGTTAAAATAAGAGGAGACTTAAGATCATGAATTCATCAAACATTTTTAAGCAAACAGAATTATGTTCACAGTTCAGTTTTGAAGCTAAGAAGAACACAAAAAAGATTGATAGCAAATAAATGTCTGACATCTTTTATAACTACTCTTTATTAAAAATTGTATCATTCAATCCATAGAAGAGGTTTTAGAAAACCACTTTCTCAAGTTAAACCTGATCAGATGGGAGGTTTTACTTACATTAATAAATCGAGTGAACAGTTTTAATTAAAAACTCATGCTATTTTCAAAATAATGCTGAAGAGTAGATTTCTGATCAATCGTAACTGCCAGATGGGAGATTTTCATAAGCTGTTTTTAATATTTCACTTTCATGAGCACATCACTTAAATATACAAATGCTATTCAATCACAGTATTAAAATAATCCAATAACTTAAGTACTTTTCTACAATTTTTGTTTATAGGCTTTAAATACAAGGCATGAAATTCAATAATTGAATTAGCAAAGCTTTTCATCAAATTACTTTAAGTAAATTTCCACAGCAAGCACATTGGCAAGGAATTATGACATACCTGGTCAGTAAGTTACAGTTGTGCGGAGGTGATAATTTGACAAGTGTCACTGATGACTGCAATGAGAAAAAAAAATGTGTGTGTGCATTTTCCATAAGATTTTTATTTATATTAAGTTTTATGAAATTAAGCTACATTGAAATTTATAACTGAATGTGTTAGAGTCTGTATAAAAGACAAGGGGGAAAGCATGGCTTATTTGCAACATTTTACGTTTGTCTAAAAATGACATTTTGCTTTTGCAAAAGGATTTTGACATTCATCATTTTATCTGATTCTCAAAATATCCCAGTGACATAAGGAAACTATTACTTACCTTGCTTACCAAGCAAGAAAACTGAGAAATATAGAGATGTAGGGGTTTTCTAAAGACACAACACTAATTTTAGAATCCAGGTCCGGAGTCTTCCATGACAGTGTTCTGGTTCACTACTCACCCCACAGCTAGGCAGAGGTGAAGGGGATAAATGTAACTGGTTTTCCCCAGCTAAATATAAAAAGAATTGGAAATCAGGTAGGAAAGAATGAGAACTCATTTTTTATTTTCTCTTAAATTTCCTAATGAAACCATAAATATTTTTGCTTCTTTCCTCATCAGGAGAAAAAATAAGCATCAAGAGCAAAAGCAATTAACAAAATATCCATAGAAGAGTTTTTTATAGATGAACAGCATCTAACATCAGATTAAGAATTAGATGCCTTGGGGCGCCTGGGTGGCTCCGGTGGTTAAGTTTCTGACTCAGTTTCAGCTCAGGTCATGATCTCATGGGTCTTGAGACTGAGCCCCATGTTGGGCTCCACACTCAGCAGGGAGTTTGCTTGAGATTCTCTCCCTTTGCCCCTCCCTCTAGCTCTCTCTCTCAGATAAATATATCTTAAAAAAATAAAAAGAATTAGACACCTTGGTCATCTCTAGATCAGGACTAGGCTACACTGTCTCTTTTTAATTTTGGCTTCATTATTACATGTGGTCTCACTATTTTGCTAAGAGCATTGCTTCAAATTCCCTTGTCAGATCGAAAAGAGGGGAGTAGAGGATTTGCAGAATGAGCTATACTAGAAATTTTAGAATTTCGCAGTTACCTTGGCACAGGACCAAAGAGAGATCAGGGTATAATATATAATAACAATTATGGGGGGGGGAGTCATTTAGAGGTGGAAACACCTTCAAAAAACATGAGCATGTGTCCAGGAAGGTCTGAATCTGTAAGATCAGATCAAGAGCAAAACAAATAAAGTGTGACGTCCTTTCTATATGTTAATGCCAAGAATAAATAATGCCTGAAAGCAACCCCCAGGAAGGCCAGAAAGAATAAGTGCAGAGTTTTAAGCAGCGCCAGTAAGAGTTTCAACCAAAATGAAAAAAGATCAAACCAAATGACATCTTTTTTTTAAGATTTTATTTATATATTTATTTGACAGAGAGAGAGATCACAAGTAGGCAGAGAGGCAGGCAGAGAGAGAGGAGGAAGCAGGCTCCCTGCTGAGCAGAAAGCCCGATGCGGGCCTCGATCCCAGGACCCTGAGGTCATGACCTGAGCTGAAGACAGAGGCTTAACACACTGAGCCACCCAGGCGCCCCCAAATGCCATGTGAATATTTTTTAAAGATTTTATTTATTTAATTGACAGAGAGAGAGATCACAAGTAGGCAGAGAAGCAGTCAGAGAGAGGGGGAAGCAGGCTCCTGCCGAGCAGAAAGCCCGATGTGGGACTCGATCCCAGGACCCTGAGATCATGACCTGAGCCGAAGGCAGAGGCTTAACCCACTGAGCCACCCAGGCGCTCCATCTTAATATTTTTAAGGCAAAATATCTATCCTAGATACTATTCTGGTCACTTCTATACATGTTATCTTTGGAATATTCTTCGTGATAACATGTTTTATACATGTTATTTTAATAATATTTTCATGAGGTACATGATGATATTCCCATTTTTACAGGATGAAAAAACTAAGATCCAATTAGTTGAAGTATTTTTCCAATTGATAAAAGGTATAAGCAGGATAAATCTCAGATTTTTGGAAATCAATGTATTAGCACTGCACTCCTGGATATTTACCCATAGTAGGACAGATTTTAATCGGAGACACATCGCAACATTCTGCAAATACCACAAACTGATTTGTTTTGTTTCGTTGAAATATGCATGTGGCCAGTGCCAAGCACTATGGTGCCATAGAGCAGCAGGAAGGCATCTTGCTGGTTCTCTCTGAGGTGACAATTATGGCTTCTTCTCCCGATCTGATTCATGTCATAAATAGCCCACCTTCACAAGCCCATAAAACGATGTACAACATCATTAACCAAAAAGGAAATGAAAATCAAAACCACAATCAAAACTTCACACCTGTCAGAATGGCAATTATCAAAAAGATAAGAAATAACAAGTGTTGGCGAGGATGTGGAGAAAATGATATCCTTGTGCACTATTGGTAGGAAAGCAAATTGGTACAGCCACTATGGAAAGCAGAATAAGGATTCCTCAAAAAATTAAAAAAGAATGAACGTATGATGCAGCAATTCACTTTCAGATATTTATCCAAAAAAACAGAAACACTAATTCAAAAAGACACATGCGTTCCTATGTTCACTTTAACATTATTTACAATAGCCAATATATGGAAGCAACCTAAATATCCATCCATAGATGAAAGGATAAAGAAGATGTAGAATACATACACAAAGGAATATTACTCAGCCATAAACTATAAAATCTTGCCATTCACGACAACATGCACGGACCTAGAGAAATGAGAGAGTGAAAGACAATTACTGTATGACTTCACTTAAATGTGGGATCTAGAAAAAACAAAACAAACCAACCAACAAAACAGACTCATAGCAGACTCAAGCAGAAACAGACTCATAGATAAAAAGAACAAACTGATAATTGGTAGGCCAGATGACAAAACAAATAGGATTAAAAGGTACAATCTTCCAGTTATAAAACAAGTAAGACAAGGGGAAGTAATGGACAACATAGGGAATACAGTCAGTACTATTGTAACAACTTTTTATGGTGGTAGATGGTAATCAGACTTATTGTAGTGACCATGTTGTAATGTATATAAATATTGAATCATTATGTTGTACACCTGAAACAAATACAATATGGCATGTCAATTATGCTTCAATTAAAAGTATAAACAACAAAATTAATTAATTAACTCACTTTGATTTCATGACCTCCACTCTGATTCAAAAAGCATTTTGGTTACCATCCATTCACTGACTCAGAACTGGCTATAATACCATTTGTTAGTCAAATTTTTGCAAGGCATTCTCACAGAAAATATACTTGGGATTTTCATACATGTAATGGTGAAAACACTTCTAATTGTGACTATTTCAATTAATAGTTTGATCCCAGGTTTGGCAATTGCTTCGTGGGCCATTGTGGCATCAGAATTCTTCTAAGAGAGAAATTAAGGAGAACATTATTAATTGGATCAGTGTTTTTTCCCAGCTGTCCTCGATGAGCTGTGACAAACGGACAAGAAGGATAAACTTGGTGAAACTTGGTGAAACTCATTAAGTTGCCTTTCCATTGAGACAAAAGTTAGGAATGAAATAAAGACTGTACTGAATGAAAAATCTTAGGCTCAGGTTCAGCTTATATAAAGTTTACTATATTGCATTGCAAGGGTTATGAGTCCAGGAAAGCCCACATTCTGTGAGTATGGAGGGCTGACTCAGTAATTGTATCAGGAGACTGTCATTCGAACACCTTAGCCTAGGCTGATTTGCTTTGGTATCCAGAGTATAATTGATTTTCAGGTTAATTATTCTTTCCTGAGAAAAGCAGAAATAAAATGGTGATGTTATAGGAATATTTACTTTTAAAAATATGCAAATTTGATGTGGAGACCTTAAGAGAAGCATCCATTTAAAATGGGTCATGACTACATAATCTGAATAAACTAGAGGTTGAATTTATTTAGTATAGAATATTCACACACAGTAAAAACTTGACATAACCTGGTTACCATATGTGACAGAGGCTGCTTAGTGTCCCAAAAATCCCTTTAGTTCCCTTTTTGGCATACAGGTAGACTCTATTTCCAAGTCTTCCTTGCAAATAGGTGGGATCATGTGATGTCTCATAAATAAATAAGACACAAGTTCCCCATCCATCCTTCCATGCTCTCATTCTCTTCCCTCACCTCACTGCCAGACACAGAATTTCCAGTGGAGGGGTCTGAGGTCCTGAGGATCCTAGGAATGGCCAAGCCACCAGGTGAAAGGACCCCAGATCCCCTCAACCCACAATGCACTGAGACGGGAGCAAGAAATAAAGCTCTTAGAGATTTAAATCACTGTAATTTGGAGTATGCTTGTTTTGCATATAACAAACCTTGACCTAACAAATACATCACTTCTATCACCTGAGAACTGTTAGTTTTCAATGCTCCTAACCTTGCTATTTCTTCTACCTCTTATATTTGAGGAAACAAACCTCGTGTGCCTTCTTAGATTCTCTTATCCGCCTTCTTCTTTCTCTCCTTTGGTCAAGTCCCCATTCACATCACTCCTCCATTGCTGGGCTTGGATAAAGTAACATTCCATAGTACAAGAGGTATCTCTTCCTGAGCAGCACTGAGAGGTGAGATGATAGAACCCAATGGTATAAAAGTAGCTCTCCATGGAATCTGACCAGTTAGGAGATTTGAGATAAGAGGGAGAAGCTGCAGAGACAAATTTCTCCTTTCCTTCCCCTAGGTGTGATTTATTCTTACTTATTTCCAGAGAAGTTCTATATATTGATTGAACACACCTGCTAAGCAACCTTCAGTATCTCTTGGTGACACATCATTCAATGGTGACCAGTGTTCTAAAACAATGCATTAAACTGGTTTGCAGCTCTTCTTGCCCGACTTCTGTTTTCCCTTCTTATTTCAGTGGGCTTGTATCTTCGAAATAAAATAATAGCACCTATGCTCGTTTCATCTCCACTCTGTCAAATCCTTGCCCAAAATTCTATAGTCATATAAAGTTTTATTAAAAAAAGTAACTGCAGTGTAATTCTACAATAGTACAAAGCTTTAAATACTAGGAATACTGAATTTATGACATTCAATTTTTTATAAAACATTCACGGAGAGTCCTAATAGTAATCATCAGAATCGGTGCAAAAAAATTTACTAGACTACCAATTAATGAAGGAATAATCACAGAGAGATATGTGTTATAATACAGGTAAATAGAACGTGTTAGCTATTATGGGTGGCAAGCAGGATAAATTATTAAAGGAGTTTTTCTCATATCTCTAAAATCATATCCTATAAGTAACTAAATGGAAATTCAATGTAGATGTTTTAGAGAAAATACCATTATTATATATTTGGGCTACATGCTCTCTTTAATTACTATTCTTATTGGTCTCTTTCTTTTCTATTTACTTTTACTCAGCATACCGTCCACATCTGAGCAGATAACCCTTTGAAGTCCAAACACTTATGATTATTTCTGCTCTAGGGAAGTTTTGAAATGAGTCATCTTTTCTTAGAATATATGTGAACACGGGAAAAATGAAAAGACCCCAAAATGAGGCATTAGTGGTATAATTTCATTATGTTACTAAAATTCCCTAAACACCAGAAATAACTATAATCAAAATTTCAATGAAACATATTTCTAAGTCAAATATTAGCCATGTGAGTTTTACAAGAAGTATTTTTCTCTTCCACCAATTCAGATGTCCATTAGCCTGTATGATATAAAAATGGAAAGAAAATAATAAATCTGTTTCAGCAGGTGGTCTCCCAGGCATTTTACATGTTTTCTCGTTTAATCTTACCACTGTCACATAAGGTAGGAGTTATTATCCCCATTTTCTGCAGAGAAAACAGAGGCTGAGAAGTCTGAAAACTTTGCACAAATCACTTAGCCAATCAGTTGTTGAGACATCACTGAAACTCAGATTTGACATCCAAGTCCACCTAGAAGATTATAAAGGTATATTAACATTCACGGGCTAAAGCACTTCTGAGGAAGCAAAAGTTCCTACATTATTTGGCTCAAGTGTCTTCTTGTAGAAAATAGGGTACTGTGAAGATACCAAAATAATAATTCATTAAGTTATCCTCTCCTATCAGAAAAAATTAATTCAATTTTGAAAGCAACCCTTAGAGCGCCTGGGTGGCTCAGTTTTTAAGCATCTGCCTTTGGCTCAGGTCATGATCCCAGAGTTCCAGGACCAAGCCCTGTATTGGGCTCCCTGCTCAGTGGGAAGCCTGCTTCTCCCTCTCCCACTCCCCTTGCTTGTGTTACCTCTCTCTCTGTGTCTCTCTCTGTCAAATAAATAAATAAAATCCTTAAAAAAAAAGAAAAGAAAAGAAAAGAAAGCAACCCTTAACTAGGGCATAGTTTTCTCAGTAAAAAATTCTGGCATACTTAATAAAGTAACAGATGCTAGCTCAATGAACACAAAATATAAGAGCATTCTTCTTTCACTGGGCATTTGGCAACTCGTGAGGGAAATCAGGCAGCTGGGTCATAGCATAGTAAATTATTTAAAAGTCAAATATGCTCACCTCACACCATATGCTGAAATAAGTTCCAGATGTATTAAAAAGTTTAAAATTTTTTAAATCAAATCAAAGAAAATTAAAATAATATTCAATACTTAAACCTTTGACAGAGAAATGATTTTTCTGTGCTTTGAATTGATAAAGAATACACAGGAAAATAACAAGTGTTACCAGAACATTTGAAATGTTAACATAAAAAAATAGAAAGCTACACTTTCTGGGAGATTTTTCAGCAAATATGGCATTGAATTAATAGTGTGGTTATGTTTTTACATGTATGAAACAAAATATTCAAACTTCTGAGAGGAAAGTCACAAGACTATAACAGGTAAATTGGCAAGAGCTTAAACAGATAATTTAATGGAGAGGAAAATGATTATCACTTAAAGGAAAATAATTATCAAATATGGATTTGAAAATATTCAAACTTTCTAATAGCTAAAAAATTTAAGTTAAAACAAATACCATATGGCATGTGAAACTACAAAGATAAATAAGTATATAAGCACCCCAAATGCTCTAAAGTGCAGTGGATTCACTGCCCCATTCATTCTTGATGACAAATATAAACTGGTACAATTCTTCTAAAAAGCAGTTTGGCAAAAAACTTGTCATAGGTGCTCCCAATGTTCACAGTTCCAAGAATATAACCTAAGAAAGTCAGCCAAAATAGGCAAAAAGTTAAATATATGAAGACACACACAGTATTAAGGATAATTAGAAGCAACTAGAAATCTAATAGAAGAGGAATGTTTTGGGACATTATTACAAATCCGAGGCATAAAACATCTGGCTGTTTTCAAAATCTTAATTGTTGAAGAAAGAAAACAAATACCTAAAATAAATATTTCCTTAAGCAAAATTACATGGATCTGATTATTGTCAGTACATTTTGAAGTGTTTTCTAAAAAAAATTGGAGTGAAATACACTAAAACTCTACTAGTGGTTGGATTCATGGGTGCACTTTACATTTGTTGTATTTTTCACATTTTCCCTAAGCTGAGTCTATGCAACAAACAGGTTACATATCAAAACTAAGCATTGGGATAAGAAACAGCATGACCGAGCTTAATGCAGACAGACAATAAAAGTCAATAACAAATGTTTTGCAAGTATTGCCTCTTATCAGCTGGATTTACATACACTTGTTGACTTCATAGGACACGTGCATCTGGTGAGTGAAGGAATTCTCTAACTTAGAGAATATAATTTAGGTCTAACCTTTATATTTTTTTATTTTTTTTAAAGATTTTATTTATTTATTTGACAGAGACACTGCAAGAGAGGGAACACAAGCAGGGGGACTGGGAGAGGGAGAAACAGGCTTCCCATTGAGCAGGGAGCCTGATGCTGGGCTTGATCCCAGGACCCTAAGATCATGACCAGAGCTCAAGGCAAACGCTTAACAACTGAGCCACCCAGCCACCCCAAAGTCTAACCTTTAAAATTCAGAAAATGGGGGCACCTGGATGCCTCAGTGGGTTATGCAGCCAAATCTTGATTTCACCTCTGGGCATGATCTCAGGGTCCTGGGATCAAGCCCTGTGATGGGCTCTGCATTCAGTGGGGAGCCTGCCTCAGGATTCTCTCTCTCTGCCCTCCCTCCTCTCTCTTTCTAAAATAAATAACTTAGTCTTTTAAAAAATAGAATAAAATAAAATTCAGAAAACATCATTATTAGGCAAATGACACTAACCAGAGCATTGTGATGCAAGCAGTAGCAGTCAAGTAGTACCATCATTTATGATAAATTTACCTATATCACCTGGTATCTTGTAGAGCAGTGCCCCCAACTTGGCAAACTATGTGTTTTTCAATAAAAAGATAGGAAGTTAATTTAGTCAGAAAAGAAGGAGAGAGAGAGAGAGGATAAATGTAGATAGTTAGAATGACAGACAGGTAGAAAAATAAATAGCTCTTCTGTGTCCGAGCAGTTTGTATATAACTCCACCCCACCCTCAGATGTTTCTAACATGTCTTAGCACTAAGGTGCTGGAAACAGGTCTCATGCAACAGTAAACCTGAACATCACCTGGGCCCCAGTATGCACCCAGAATGCAGAAGTCAGATTGAATCGAACCTGTTGATACAGTTTGACAAATCTCATAAACAAAAGAGTATAAAAATGACTGATACTGGGTTTTGAAAATGTTTATTTTCCATTACATACAAACCAAATGTTTCCTAGAAGTCAAATGATATGTTGGAAACCCGGGAGTCCTCGGAGTCATTAGTAGAGAGCTATGCTCTCCCCACCTACTCACTTTCCCGGCTCCTGCTGCCATCAGGAGAATACCAGTAATAGCTACCATTTATCGAGTCATGTGCCTCTCTTGTGCCAGGCACTTTGCATCTGTTATCTCATTTATTTCCAACCACAACCTTGTGAGGTCCAGACAATGGCTCTCAGAGGGCTATAACATGGCTCTTGAAACACACTAGCGGCAACGCTTCCCTCTATCTGCTTGTAAGACTAATTGGGCCAACTCTCAGAAATGCTGTGTGGAAACAATTTTTCTGTATTTATGATCTATACAGTGATCTTCTCACACATCCTTTTGCAGGTGATGTGAGAAAAGGTGCAAAACCAGAAATGAGGAGTAGATTCTTGTACAGAAAGAAAAGAAGCCTCAGCATCATGCCTATATTTGGTTCTGTTCTTGGTTCCTGGTTCTGTTGCTCACAAGTTGGGTGATCTTAATTAAGTCATATCAACTCTTCAATTCTCCAAGCACAAGGACCTCATATTCACAAACCAGGAGGACCACCATCGTTTTTTTTTATCATAATAGGAAATATATCGGACATGCTTAGGCAAAGAGCAAAGTTATACCAGAATTACACAGAGATTTTGTTAAAAGGGTAGCTAAATTTCCTCAGAATTTTAAACCACAAACAAGAATGGTATGAGGCACTGGAAGAGCTTTTTGGGGGGCAGGCACTCTGAAATCTACCAATAGAGGTAAATTTAAATCCTAATTTCACCATGCAATTATATCATCATTAAACTGATTCTCTAATAGTTCTCAACACAGTGTGTGGTCCAAGGTAGGTATCCGGTAAATGGGAGCTACTTTATCATTATTTTGTCATCAGGGATAATTCAATAATATTCAGTGATACATTTGCACTGTGAAGGTGTTCAAATACATTTTGTAAATTGTTAGGTATGCAGAACTAGTATGGAGAAATTACTAAGAGTTCAAGCTCCACGGTCAGTTTGCTTGTGTTCCAGTTCCAACCCTACCACCTATTATTTATGTGACTATAAGAAAGTAATTACAGCTTATGTTAATAAAAACATTTCCTTAGGGGCCCCTGGATGGCTCAGTTGGTTAAGCGTCTGCCTTCGGCTCAGATTATGATACCGGGGTCCTAGGATCAAGCTCCTAACCGGGCTCCCTGATCAGTGGGAAGTCTGCTTCTCCCTCTCCCTCTCCCCCCAACCCCCCACTTATGTGCTCTCTCTCTCTCTCTCTCTCACTCTATTTCTCCCTCTCTCTCTCCCAAATGAATAAATAATCTTTAAAAAATAAAATAAAAGCATTTGCTTAATGGTGAAGATTAAATGAGATAATGTGTATACGACACTGAAATTGAAATTGAGTTCTGGTAGTTACTAAATGTTCAATAGGTATCCATTATAAAATTATTGCTTTAAAATGTTTATATGTTTAGGAATAAAAATTCTAGGCAAACTAAAGGGATAGAAAACCTGAAAGGAATCAGAGACCAGTGTGACGACTACAACCAAGTGATATTTAATGGGAAAATCCCCCTAACTTCACCCACTTGGAGTCACTACTTCAATAAAACTAGTTTTATTTAGAAATAGAACTGAAAGCTTCCCCTTGTGGCCAGAAAGAATCACTGCAATTGTCCATCTACACAGTGGTAACCCAAGACACACTCAACTTGGAGAACAATCGAAGAATTCTGCATGTCAGATTCACCTTGTACAACTAAAAAAATATCTATATTGATGCCAGGGTCCTATACCAAAACAGCAGAACCAGAACCACTGGGGATGGGGCCAGGACACCAGCACAGATATTTTAGAAATAGAACAAAAATCTTCCCCTTGTGGCCAGAAAGAATCACTCCAATTGTCCATTCTATACAGTGGTGACTCAAGTGGCTTAGTGGCTATCACCAAGGATGCCTGAGAAGAACATGAAAACAGAGGTGGACGTGGTTTGAAGCACTTCCCATCCTCACATCATGGATGTCCTCCAGTATTACTTAATGCTCAAGTCTCTCCTCTTTTCTCATCTCAGGGTAATACTCTCTCATGTACATCTGATCTACAAGGAAACCAGTTCTTACCTTTTTCTCATTCCCACTGATAGAAATCTCAATCAACCCAGAAGAATATTTTTTAAATAAAATTATATATATTTGCCAAATGAAATTTCAGACACTGGCCAAATGGAGTATGTAAAAGATTGAAGACAGAGAGTGGGGGATCCTTTCCATGGTTTTATTCTCATTACCCAGCCTATTTTCTCTGTTACAATGAATTACAGAGCATTGATCACCTATTATATTGAGTGGCATACGTTAATGAATACGAACCCCTTTCAATCCTTTCTGGAAACCCCCAGAATTAACTAAACTAACTGTATTATTATGAGAACAGCTACTGAGCAGCAGCAAAGGTGCTCACTGGTACACTTAACAGCAGTGAAAACACAACCTGCAAAGATATTTGGAGGCAGAAAAAATGAAAACACATCAATAATATGGCCTAGAATGATAAAACTTCTATTAGGTAGTACAACAAAAATAAAGTCATTTTAATGGAATCATGTCAAAGGACCCATGTCTCCTGCTTTGAAAACAAATGGTGTTGGCTTCCAGTCAACTTTTCCAGGGCTCAGCAGCAGGAGGTCATTACCCTTTGACAATGTTCAGTTACACAGACATTATCTCCAATTAACAGGTTTTAACTACAAGGATTTCTCTTTTATTGAAAACAGTGTTATTTTTTAAATAAATAACTAGAGCAGTTATTCGGTAATTTTGTCTCATTGACTGGGACTGAGATGATTACATTTACTCCTATAAACACACACATGCACACACACACACACACACACACACATCTGATTCAACAGAATACTTTTAATGTCCTTGAACTCTTTTTAAAGCATGGCAGAGAAATATTCTAATCTTTACATAAACATTTCACAAAGCCCCCTTTCTCTCTTCTCTCTCTCAAAAAAAAAAAAATCCTTCCCCATATTGATGTAACCAAGACATTCTGATGGTTTCAAATTTCCAAAATAAAGTACTACCAATGAAACATTTATCAATTGTAGTGCATTATATTTTCTGTCTCATTTGAGAAGGTATTATGGAATTCTGGATGATGGCCAGAAGCTCAGAGGAGAATTTTTAACACCCTCCCAATAGACACATTTACAGCTTTAAATGATACAGAGTACTGGTCTTATCAGTGCATAGCAGGGAAATGATTAAAATATTCCAGGCAAACTTAAACTTGGTTGTCCTTAGGTGGAAATGAAGCATCATTCTGGGCTGAAACCTCCAATTATATAAGATAGGAAGTCACAGAAAGACATCAGATTTGTACACTGTCAGTCTACACGGCAGATGGTAGTGTCTGGCAATGCCTTTTTTATAACAGAAAATATTATTATAAAAATATCCAGAGAAGACATTTTTAGTTCCTTGACTTAATATGAGGAAAAATTAGAGATTTCTATAGAAATTAGATGTTTAATACCCAATAGTATGAAACAGTAATTTTCTTTGAAATCTATGCATTAACTATTCTGTCAGAGAATTTTTTATAGTTGGAAATCATCTGGTATTTTCACTTCTCTCTCTCTCTCTCCCTTTTTCTCTCTCTCTCTATTCTCTCTCTCTCCCTCTCGACCATCTATTTAAATTCTGCTAAATCTATATATTTTTACTCAACACTTAAATCACACTATAGTGTGTTGTGGTGTGCTGTAAGTCACATTTTAGCCTTCCCCAATGTTATTACAAAAGAATTGCCTTTATCTCAAAGGGGATATTTTCTTATAGATGAAGTTTCTTGAAGGTAGAATTCTCCTGAGAGCCACACTTTTGAGTGGCATGTTCTTAAGCATATTGCATTATGTGTCAGTACAATTAGCAAAAAAGTAACAATAGTTGATAGCTGAATATGTAGGGAAATGGTCTGCAAAACTATCTCAGAACTAGGAAACCCAGTCCTTGTGTTGAACAAGCAGGAGCGGCACAGTTTTTGTGATCCTATTTCAAAAATGAATGGAGGAGGCTTAGACTCCCAGGTGGTTAGACCATTCCCGTCTCATACTCAGATACCACATTCAGTGATTATAGTTTGGGGAGCAAAGGGAGCACTGAGGATGGCTGAAGGAGTAGGAGCAAAAATGGAAATATCCCCACCTGATTCTGGCATAATACAGAAGAAGCAGCAATACAGCCGGGAAATGTACCCAACGATTTTCAAAAATCTTACTAGCTACAAAAAGGTCTCTGCGTTCTCAGAAAAGTTACATTGCAGCAGTGTATATTCTCAAACTACCAAAGAACTGAGTGTGGTTCTACCTCACCAAAATGAGCCTGGAAAGGCGAACAGTCCGATTCGTTGCATAACTAGGACACAGATTCAGAATGTGCAAAACCCATTGTTAAGTAGAAAGAAAAAAAAAACAAAGGCAAAAAAAGCCACAGCCAATAAACACTATTTTGTAGAATTTGATGAGACAGAAGACACCCTTTTAATTATATATACTGAAAGGATATTTCAAGGATCTTAAGGGGTATTAGGGTGGCCTATGAGACAGCGTGTTGCCTTCATTCCCTGGTGCATACTTGTTATTTTGATATACTTGTTTAATTTCAAATTAAAATGATAGGATAAAAAACGCCTGAGGTCATTCCTATAGTTAACTCTTCTTTGTCCTAAATCTTATTTTTGTGGATAAAGATTATTGAAGGCTTAAATATTTTCATTTACAAATGAAATATGAGAATGAAAAAGTATTAGATGCAAATCCTGAAATTTTGAAAATAGAGGAGAAAGACATCAGCACTGTCACTATTGAGCATAGATATAGGTGATATAGATATAGATGATATGGATAGATAGATATGTATAGATAGATATACATATATTTTCACTATCATTGTTTTTCTATCTGCAGCCCCTGGTTGATTTTGTGGGTTCCTACTACTGTCCTATAACCTTAATCTTCAGACATGCTACTTGCTACAATATATAAACTCCCCATTCTCCACACTTCCAGGTATAAACCTGATAAATCCCTATGGCTTAGAGAAGCCACTGGAAAGGGCCCAGACAGTCTCATCACTTACAGTTTAATTTTGACTTAAATTTACAAATCAATGTAATATCGCCACACGTGGAGCGGGACATCTACATTCTTTTACTTGGAACCAGAATGTGTACCTCAGCCCCATCTGTACCTTGATTTCAGTTGTCCACTATTGACTTGACAACTATTTTCTGTGGCAGTGGCCCTCTCACAGTAAGAACACTAGAACTAATTATTTTTTTATGTTTTTGTGCCACAATCCCTTGTCTTTGGAGACAAATAAGCATAATTCAAAAAATATTCATGAAATCCAGAGCTTCAGATGTCCCTTATTTATGTCAAAATCCACCATTAAAAACACACCATATTCTACTGGAGATTCTTTTACAGTACAAAGACTTCTAGGAACTTAACTTTTTAATTCCATACATTTTAGACAAAAAGCGTATTCTAGAATGATTAAAGGTAGTGAAGATATGCATGACTGAAGGCTAAGTTGTGGAAACACAAACACAAACAGCTTCAACATCGTGTCTGGAATCGGTTCAAATGAATGGCTACTTACGGTAGACAGCTTCTAAGGTTACAGACCTCTAAGGCATTGCTTCCTACCCCAAAGAAAACTGGAGGTTTCCCTCAAAGATCACTCTAACAAATGCCAGTTATCTTTTGGGGTAGTTTAACTTTAGATTGATCATTCACTGACAATAATACATCATTTATTTCTTAGTTTAATTAAATTTAAAACCCGATCTGCAGTTAGCATTGTGCTAGACTCCAGAAGTAACAGGGTATCATCTGAAGGAGAAGAAAAGCGAGGTAGTAATTAAATGTATCAAATCATCTCAAATCTGGGTTATTTCTGATGTAATAAATTTATACCACACTGAATTATTTCTGAAAATCATGGCCTTCTCAGTTAAGCCCAGATGACCGGCCCACCATCCTTTTCCTGGAGGTAGTCACAGGAAGCACCAGAAACACTTGCTTTTTCCAAATGTTCTGGTTTACTGAGGATGTCCAGACAGACTATGACAAGCTGGTCTCATGGTGGACGGGACCCATAACTACAGCAGTCAATTAATTGTTGGCTGAGAACCACATGCTCAAAATACTTTGTGATTGGAGCACAGAGAGCCATGACATACAGATACAAGCAGAAAAGTACACACATACTTAACTACATGTCCCGTTAAGTTCTTGAGTTGTTAGCTGACAAATACAAACATTGTAAGCAACAGAAACTAACATACTCTGGGTGAAGCATACATTCTATTTCCTGATGCTATGTACCTCTCTGTTATAATCCATATAAGCTCCCATTTATTTGTATGTCAAATTTATAAAAACTAGTTTACATGTTAAAAGTCAGCATCTTTGGTTGGTTCATCAAGGCAAGGGCTATTTTTGCATCCTGGTATACTCAGAATGTAGCACAATATACTGAATCACAAAGCACAGCACAATGAATGCTGTTTTTAAAAAAAACACTCGATTTAAGAACATATAAAGAACATATTAGGTTATTTTGGTGATGCTGAGTAATATCATTTCTCTAAGTTATCTAGTTATAGGAAGATGAAAGTTTGCCAAAACAAACCTGATTCACCAACGTATATGAAAATGGGAGATATAAGTCACACTCCACTTTGTTAAGAAAATTTTGTAGAAAAAAATGTAAATGATCTTCTCTACTTATTCATTGAAAGGTGTGTTAAAATAATTTTTTTCATAAAACTATTGAAGGAACAGTAAACTAAATTTTCTTCTACCAGTAAACTATTCTGGAGCTCAGTCTTATATATAGAATATTAACGATTTAGAGTCAGAAGAATTTTTGAGTATTTGGTGAATGAATGAATGCAATATAACCTATGACATATATTCTTTCAAAATCTATATGGAAACAGAAGCCTATTATTGCATATTTAATTCAATTTTTACACAGTTATTCTTTTCCTAACTATTGAAGTTTAAAAATGAGATTGTCCATCATACTCTAACAATGTAATTGACAGAAAGTAATAACAGATAATGGGTATGTGTATAAAGAGACAGAGAAAAAGAGAGGTGATTATAAATTCACTGTAATTGAAAATGGAAAAGGAAGTGGGAAATTCCACAATGCAATATTCTCATTCTACATTCAAACTCTGACAAATTCTACCACTTTTTCTTTATAAAATTTCTAAAATCCATCTATTTTATAATGAATATACATTTTTATCCTATTTTAGATCATATCAACTACCTTATTTCTTACATCATAGACTCCTTGAATGCAGAGGTTTTATTATAAGATTATAAAATCAGTAAAACTGGCTCTTCTACTTCTCTACTTATCTTTGCCCAACTGGTGCCTCCATCGGCTCTCCTGACTGTGGGTGCTTTCAGGCTTCCTTATGGCTTCCTAGAAAGCTCACTTGCTTCCCTGGTAGGCCCATATCCTCTATTTCTGTTTGTGGTTATATTGCTCTGCACATAGTCTTCTCATTAAACCCACTAATCAGATCTCAATTTAGAATTTATTTGAGTTTCATACATAAACTACAGTGAAATGTTAATAACGGAAAGGATGTAATCAGCTCTTAAAATTATTTATATTTTAAATGTTGACTATTTATCAATAAACACAGTATTAATTTAGCACTGACTTGGCACTGGCTCTTTAGCATTGGCTGAGTCAGACACAAAAGATACATAACAGATTGTTCCTGTTCTTGAGGAGCTTAATACTGCTTGAGTTGGGTAGATATTGCTAATATGAAACGTTTTGAGCTAAATTGCCAATCTCTGTTTTCGATATAATTGAAATTCTCAATTGGAAGCATGTAGGATGGGATGGGATAGGTAGAAAAGTCTTCAGGAAGAAACAGAGTCATTAACAGAACTTTGAGAAATATCCTGGATTAGAAAAAGCAGAGTCAACGGTTGAGGTTATTTCCAAAGCTGGAAAAAGCATGAGCAAAGGACAAAAGTAAGAAAAAAATAGTCCGTGCAAGAGACACGAGGCTAGATTAATTGAATGGGACATCTGCTAGCCTCCCAGTAAAAAGGTAAACTCGGGTAGGTTGGGCATGATGTTACTTTTCCTTTATTGCTTTCATTTCTGATGGCTTAGGGAAGAATACTTTTCCTTACCTTGTCCAGCTTCAAGAGGCTGAACAAATTATTTGATGCCTCCCAAAAGATGTCCATTTCCTAGTCTCTGGAACCTATGCATAAGTGAGTTTACATGGCAAAGGGGATTGGCAGATGTGATTAAATTCAAGACTCTGATTGGGGGGAGATTATCCTAGATTAGCCAAGTATGCCAAATCTAACCAAATGGGTCCTCAAATCAGTGAAACTTACCCAGCTGCGGTCAGGAGGAGGCATGAATACAGAAGGGTCAGATAAACAAAATATTTTTGGCTCTGAAGATGGATGAAGGGGGCAATGAGCCAAGGAATATGGGCAGCCTCTAGAACCTGGAAAGACAAAGAAATGGACTATGCCTTACAGCACCCAAAAAGGAACACTGCGGGGCACACCTGGGTGGCTCAGTTGTTTAAGCCTCTGACTTCGGCTCTGGTCATGATCTCAGGGTCCTGGAATCGAGCCCCGCATTGGGCTCTCCACTCAGCGGAGGGCCTGCTTCCCCCTCTCTCTCTCTGCCTGCCTATCTGCCTACTCGTGATCTCTCTGTCAAATAAATAAACAAAAATCTTTTTAAAAAATTAACAAAAAGGAACACAGCCCAGTCTAACACCTTGATTGTAGCCCAGTGAGACCTGTGTCAGACTTCTGACCCACATAATTGAAAGACAATAAATTTGTTTTGTCTTAAACCATAGAAACTGGACATCTAAATGTTGAAATAAGTGGCAATTATTTACAGGTAAAAATCATCGTCCTCTATTCAAATTCCTATTCTTCTACTTAACAACATCTACCCTTTAAGTATTAGGAGCTAAGTAAGGGCCCAATAAATAATTCCATATTTATTTTCAATGGTTCTGACTTGTGACTCTTCTGAAGTCTTTCATATATTTGCAGTAAAAAAAAGTCATAAATGGAGTACATGACACTATCACAAAATAAATAAGCCCAGCTTATAAGAACAAAAGTTTCTAAAACTTTTGTCCCAAGGAAATCTCTCAAAAAATCACTCCTCAGATGAACAATATATGATACAGTTTTTGCTATTTTTATTATGGCAAATATGAGATAAAAAACAATTAAGTTAGTTACTGGCAAAACAAAATCTGAACTTAGGTTACTCTGGCTTTTCATTACTGCACCATTAAGGTATATTTGATTCCTTAAAATTTGATATACTCTTTCCCTGACTGTCTAGTACATTCTACTTCCAAGTCATGCAAACAAGAAAGGATAGGAAAGTGAGTAGAGGTCAGCCACAGCGTTTTCCAAGTTTGGGGGACTTATATAAATTCATAAGAGAATTCACATATGACAAGTCCTCTTTGCCCTTTGTTACAAATGAATGTATGAAAGTTACACCTTATTAGAAGTCTTAGTTCAGTGTTGTCTTTAGAAAGCCTCCTGGGCTGGCTACAGAGCTACCCCACTCAGATCTACTTTCCAGAGAGTATCTGACACAGGGGTGCTGTCAGCCAACAACCTCTTCCGCAGCCCCTTTGCAGACCTTTGTATCTAATATGAGACCCACTTTCTGCAGGCAGCGCTAGTCAATAATGGCAGAGCTGGCAAGTTCCAGAACCTGGTCACTTTTGTCTATCACGGGACTCTCCTGATGAGTAATCTCCTTGGAGGTCCTCTTTGTCAGGGCAGGCACTGCTTTCAGACTCTCTCCACCTAGTTTTCTTCTTAGCCTTCCTCCTGTCAGAGATGTCAGACCTACGTCATAGTCTAAAGCCTTTCTCTTCTCCTTCACCCTTTTCTCTTTATCTTCAATACATATTCCCTCCAAAACATCTTTTGTGCCTCAAACTCAGTCTTGGTACCTGATTCCAGTGCACTAGAACCGATACCTCTGATTACAAGGACTTTAGGTGTCCATTTCCCTAGCAAGATTAACTAAGACACTCTTAAATAACAAGGCTAGTATGTCTCTATGCAAATCAATTGCTGATGACCAGGATTCTTTCTGCTCAGCAGGTGGCCACCTGGAACACACAGTCAATGTTGTTCCACCATATCACTGGAGAGCAATGCTGGTGGCAACAAGGATGAACACTATCTATAAATACTTCCAGTTTCCTTGCCAGAAAAGCTGGTATGTTCTTTGGTGTCATCCATACCTGTAAAGAACAACCTGTCCCTTTATTTCCATCTGCTGTGTGTGACAAAATCAAACCTGTGTTTCCTCACTCAGCACATTTCCAGCCTTCGCTTGTATTAACATGGCTTGTCCCCCTTTCAATTCATTAACTCGCTAATGAATTATGAACCACCAGAGGAAGTATCATATCTAATGCAACATTTGAGATTATTTCAAGACTATGATTTCTCCTCCAAAATATTTCTAATGCTATTTAGAAAAATAATCATGCAAATAAGCATGTGGTTATGTTTTACCTGAACCACTTCCTAGTTCTATTATAAACCTTTGTTTTTCCTTTGCTTTTCAACATGGCATATGTGCTTTTTTTTATACTCTGGTAAAGCAACTTGACAGCTGGTAGCTGTCTGGCTGTTTATTCAACATATGTACCACTTAATGCACAGGTCTCAGTGATACAGTCCCCAAAGTCGGTCCAACTGGGATAAAAGTCAACAAATAGAGCTTTGCAGGGAGAACATTTACTTGGGGAGAGTTAAATATTTGAAAGGTGTTTAACAGTTAAGATTCAAGCCTAATGTCATAAGAATTTACAGGGTCAGCATCTCCCCCAGCACTGCACATTCTCTTGATTTCACATAGGAGCTCCATATGGTAGAAAATCACCTTTTTAATTAGATCTCTGTAGCCTCATTCTAAGTTACCACTGTCACAAGTCTTGGATAAACTCCTATTCTCAGGAAACCTTTCGGTAAACAGTTAGCTGTAGGTTCTTACAAGAAGATATGGAGACAGATTCTCCCAGATTGCAAGTGATTTTAAATTAGCTGCTCTGGAAAGTGGTGGGTGTGGTGTTATTTCAACATCCTTATATGTTACCTGAGCCTTTCCCCCAGGGAAAACAAAATGTGCTCAGTCATTTGCATTTCTGCAAGTAAAATTGATTAGTGAGTTCTGTGGCCTACTCTGATCTGTCCAGACTAGCAGACAAGACAAAGCACAGAAATCCCCAATCTAGTTTGGCCACTGGGTTCTTTGCTGAGGTGTGAATCCATCTGACAAGTAAAGCTTCCTGAAAATATAGAAACAGTCTTCAAAGAAGGGAGAAGAAAGTTAATAGAAAAGTTATATATGAGGAGCCATTTTGTACCAGATGCCAACCTCCTAAAAACCCTAGAGGGAAAGCAGAATTAATATTTTCTCTTTATTAGGTGAAAAAATAATTGAGGCTGAGTGGCAAAGGGATTTTCCCAAGGTGACAAAGATAAACAACAGCACAGCCCAGCTTCAAGTCCCATTATGGATGAAACCAAAATCCTGTTCTTAACCAGAATCACACACTGTTTACAAGCAATCTAATTATAATGATACCTTGAAACTTAATAGAATTTGCAGGGCAACTCAATCTGACATGAACCTCTTTCGGCCCTGGAGTTAGCCTAGGCTAAATGGAGTTAGCCTATGCTCCAGAGATAAATTAAGTTCTAAAATCACCATCAATTCTCAAATTTAGCCTATCAGACAAAAATGTTATCATCTGTTTCAAGTTCCCATGGTCCTCTGTCTCCTGGCCCACAGTGCTGCCACTAAGGCCCAACCAATCATTCACTTTATGAGTGTCGAGCTCTCTCTCCTTGGCAGCTGCCACACAGTGAGGCAAATGAGCTGCATGCCTATAGTTTTTATCCTTCCCCTCTACTTTTAGATTTGAATGGGACAGCTCATCTCAGTACATGGAATCTGGAATATTCCACATGCAAAGTGGCTGGCATGCAAAGGAACTGTATGGCATGACTTGGAAGTAACTGAGAGTTAACTCTCTGTGGTGAAAACATTGGCCAATGGGAAAGAGAAGACAGGAGGGAGCCAAGTAGATAAATGTCTTCATCTTTCCCACACCACCTAACATGGATCATTCTATGCAGCACATCCAGGCATACACTGTATGAAGAGAAAATACACTTGCCTAGGAATGTCATGGATTCTTTTGAAGCTGTAGTCAGACACATAAATAGAGCATTTCATTTATTTTCCACAACTTCTCCTTGCCTCATTGCCCTTATTCCTAACCCTCTTGTCTTAGGTTTGTAGACATGAAATAAAACACTGGCCCTGAATCCTTACCTCAGCCTCCATATTCTGAGGAAACTTGCAAGCAAAGCCATTTACTGAAGGGAAGAATTACTACACGGAATTGTCAAAAATGTAGATATCCTACTGCTGACTCTCTCTACCTTAAACATGAAAACTTGTCTGGATCACAATTTAATCTCAGATGCTATCTTGTTTCATTTTAATCTTGTATTTAAAAGGTATTCTGTAGAATAAATCAAGATGCCCAAGTAGTAAGTTTTTGCTTTCTTTTTCCATGCTAAGAAAACTACGATTGTGTTAAGTCAGTGATATGCTTACAGCCGGGTAATGGACTGTGATTGGTCTAACTCACTTATGACAACAATGTTCCAAAATTGCCAAGCCTCCACTGAAGCAAGAAGTGCCACCTGTCCTGCTGTGGATGAGATGGTTCTGGAAAAGCTTTGTTTTAATAACAAAGAAGCATAGATGGGGACAGCTTGATGTCTGATTCTTCCCCAACTTTATTTCTAGAATGTAGACATGATGCCTGGAGGTGCAGTACCACTCATCCACTAGCTTCAATGGCCATCTACCCCCATATAGTGACAAGTACGAAGAAGAGTCAACATGTCCAAGATAATGGAGCGGACAGAGAAAAGTGTTGATCTGGACTTTTTGCAACATGGAAAAACAAACAAAAACTTTGTTTAAGCCATTATATAGTTAGGTTTTAGGATACTTAGCCAAATGCACTATTAACTGATATACATTCTTAGTTTTGTATATTGTGCTGACAAACTTAAAATCCAAGATTTCCCATGTGGAATTTCTCTAACAGGGGAAATGATTCAATCTTACCAAAGTAAGGAAACAAACAAAAAAAAAAAAAAGCAAGCAAGCAACTAAAATAGAGCAAAAGCTGAATGTGCAGTAAGTTGATATACTGCATAACACACATATTCTAAACACAATAAGCATAGGATATAGAGTATTTTTCCTATACTGCAAATACGGTTTGACATCTAAAAAAAAGCTATTTCCCCCTAGTATAACAGTTGAATGGTTAGGTCGGTATTTAAACACGAGTGTTACAAGGTTTTAAAATGTGTATTTTTAGCATTATAAAGTTTTCTTTCCAAAATATATATATTTATTTGAAAAGTGATTTAATTTTTAACAAAGGTTTATATGAATTGTTATAATGACTTCAATTAACTTTTGGAAGCACTGGCTTTATTTCTGTATTCTTTCTAAGTCCTTAATTTTCCAAGTTATAAGTTTCTAATAATAAAAAATAAATTTACGTTTATTTCAATAGGGAGGCTTTTTTTCCCCCAAGGAATGTCTATAACTGTCTTAGGAAACAATAATATTCAAAAAAACAAAGTCTAGGAAAGCTGTGTCAGCATAAGCACAGGTATTTATTCAACATTTATGTGACCTACTGAAGTATATCACTTACTGCAATCATTTCTGTACTCACACACACACACATAAACATCTCTATGTATCTAGATATATTTTACACTCATTCAAAAATCTTTAGGTTTGATACTAAGAAAAGGTCAAATGTCTTTTCATTAATGCTTTATGTACTTCAGCTTATCAATATATATTCAACTTTAGTTCCTTATTGTCCTTATTAGAAGTTCCCAAGAAGAAAACAAACATGGGAAGAATTTTTTAACATGCTCAAGTTCACATCATGGGTTTGCAGTTGAACTAAGACTGCAATTTTTGCTTCCACTGCATTCTTATAGTCACTGGACAATCCTTCTGTAGAACATTCAACCTACTTTCTGGGGTCTCAGAGGTGAGGATGGAGAAAAGAACGTAGATAATATTTAATTTCCAAGTACAATTCATTCTAATTTTTTCTTTCAGTTAAAAGAGGAAACAGAAATATTGTAATGAAAGACTACCACTTGAAAGAAATCATCTCTATTTAGACTAATTAAAAACTAATTTAATTAGACTAATTAAAAATCAAAATCAGCACTTCCATTAACATAGATTTATTTTGTTTATTTTCAGTTTTATGAGTTTAGAACGACTATCATATGGTCATAATGGTGACAGAGTTCTTATTTTAATTATGAGTTTTGCTTCTGCAGAAAGAAAAATGTAGACTTATCATGCTTTAATAGATAATAAAAGGAGAAGAGTTCAAACTCTAGATAGTACAATGACTTTCCCAAAAACAGATCTTTTCCTTTTAAGCACCAGATCAATAAATGACCCTTTTGATCACAGAACAAACTAAAACCTCCTCTATATTTTGCTTGTTACTTTCATTTTTTTCCCCCAAGAAAAGATGAAGCCACTTAAGTAGCAGACCACAAAAGCACTGTGGCACTTTCATCCTAGTTAGGAGTTCAAAAAGTAAATAAAACTTTTTGAAACTTATATACTTAAGAACAAAGCTAGCACCCAGTAGCTCAATATGCCTTTGGGGTTAGGAGTTTATTCAGAGCATCAAGAATCAGTATTTCCATCTAGACATACAAGTGATCTAAATAGCATTCATAGGACTTTAAAAGCCTTTTTGAAATAAAAAGTAGAGCAAACTACAAAAGTATAAATTCTAAGTTTTTCTACATCATTCCCACTTTGTAGAGCATTTGGTGAGGACGGGGACTGCCGGGACATCACATATCAATCAGATATGAAAGAATACTCTGGTCCACATGGCCAAGGCACAGGAATAGACTAATGAGAACCAAGCTGCGGGCCTCTCCTCTTCAGTTTGCTTTCCGTCAGTTTTCACAGGAATCCATTGGGTGAGGACACTTTGTGGGTATTTGCTATCATTGACAGATCCTTATCTTTCCTTAGTATATTGAAATATGGACTAGTAGAAAGGAGCATAAGTGCTGGAAAGTAAAAAGGACTGAGGCACACACTGGTATCCCAACTGGATATTTGGTACAAATTGAACTTTAGGGGAGAAAAGGGGAATTCTGTAAATTTGACATTTCTGTTTCTTTTATCAGGTGATTTGGAGCAGTTAGCAGATAATAGGGATTAATAAGTTTCAATAGCGAGTTTTGTAATATCAAGAAATAATACTTTTGAATGTTTTTTAAATATGAGGGAAAAGTACAAAATCTTTCCCTACCTCCACCCTTGAGCATAATGACAAAATAAAGAAGCATCCACTCAATGGTTTATTTGGTTCATTTCTGTATTTTTTAATATGAAAAGTTACTGAGAGTAAGTCAAGAGTTCCACATTTTGATTACCTGTTATTTATTTCCTCTTGGCCCTAAGCAGATTCAATACTTATTTTGCTCACAGTTAAACTCACCCATACAATTGAGTACTCGAATCTAGTTGGAAAGAAAAAAAAAAAAAAAGCTTAGATATTTATATGGAAAATGTGCCCTGAAGAAAAAGCCACTATAATGTCAGAAATAAAAAATGGCAATTTTGTATTTGAGCATTTCTTACTGAAAATGTTAATTGCAAAATGTGCCAACTAAGATTTGCTCTGTCATTTACCAGCATAGGATCTCATTTGCTTCTTTATCTTGCTATATACCCCTACTGCAGTCTGAATGGGTGATGTTCTTGAATTACTGCTCTTTCCAAATTCTTTTTCTTTCCCCTGCTTTCCTTACTTTACTAGTTCTCAGGTTTCTGTCTCCATTGTTCCCATTGTCTGGTACTCCTTCTGGAATTGTAGCTTTATAAAATGCTGTAGCGATGGGTTGCAGGATTTTTTTCTCTCCACTTGTATACTGCCAAGGGACTCTTTGAAGACCTTACTTTTACCATCAAGAGCTAGGGAGGCAGACCTGGTGGCCTTAAGGGATTTAATTAGAGTTCACCAAGTCAGAATCTCCAAGTTCTCAAAGATCTAATTTAAATACAAGTTCACTCACTTTTTCAACTATTTCTTAGGCCCGTATTAAAATTTCAGGTTATTAAAGGGAACATCCTGCGTTTTGCAATACCCAGAAAATAAACCTGGGCTGTGCAGAACCTCAAACATCCTCTAAGTGCAAATGCAAAATTCTGCCAATCACTAGGAAAATAATAATGAATTAGCATATATATTATTGAAACAACCATTGCGGAATTTTGTTAATCATGGTCAATTACATTTATATAGATAGGATATATTTTAAAGGAAATAGTTAAACATTGGTAGTAGATTAGTGAAAGAAAATATGCACTTAAATGCATTTGTGGTCAGTTATTTTATTATTGCCTTATATAAAAATGATAATTATTATGACTACTCTTTAGGTCGTCTGATATCCCTTTTGTTGAGCTGTCAGCCAGAACCTTTGTTAAAAGTGCATGACAAATTACATCAATTTACAAAAATGTTCTGGTCAAACTTCTGTTACACATGGGTATGTTAGGAGAGCCACTATAACATGATTTCTGATTGATGACATTGAGATTTGATGAGGGGGAAAAAAAATGCTGGTCTTTTCTTTTCCTTTCCTTTCTGCATTAAGAATTGTGTCTTAATTAGTCCTTCTAACCAAAGATGGACTTAAACATGAATTGACCACACCATGGTGTCAAAATTAAACAACTAACCACATTAAAATCTATGGAGCTTTGGCATGGAGAAAGATAGCTACAATGGAAGTGCCACTAAACCAGCTGTTACATAAGTAGGAGAAATAGGCAGACAGAAAGCAAACAGGTTGCTTTGATACCACTTAATAGTCTCATAAAGATCACACAAAACAGAAGGCATTCATAGGGGGCAGGGAAATGGAAAGAAAATGAAAGCTTTGCAACTTCTCTTTGATTTGGGGTGCAATTTACAAAACACAACATTGTTTTGCTGCCTTTTAAAAACAAATTCTACTAGAAAGAATCCTTCTTAGTGAAATAAACAATTGTGAGAACTCTGTCAGAGCCATTGTTTTCAATACTTCTCAGCTCACATCCCTGTAGTATTTTCATATAATTAGCATATTAGCTTTCTCAAAGTTAACCTTCACTATGGCTTTAATAAATGAATTGAAGATTTGGGTCTTTTCACAGAGCTGACTGGTGAGATACAGAAAGAAATTTAGGTCATCCATACAGTTTGGATTTTTTATTATTATTTTTTTTTAGATTTTTATTTATTTGACAGAGAGAGAGAGAGAGAGATCACAAGTAGGCAGAGAGGCAGGCAGAGAGAGAGGGGAAAGCAGGCTCCCCGCTGAGCAGAGAGCGTGATTCAGGGCTGGAGCTCAGGACCCTGAGACCATGACCTGAGCTGAAGGCAGAGGTTTAACCCACTGAGCCACCCAGGCCCCCCTGGATTTTTATTATTTATATGTTTTTAAGTAGGCATAAAAGGTACTTTTCCATCTATTTTATTCATACAAATATGAAATAATTTATTCCATTTACACTATAAGTCATTATATTTTAATCCTGATTATTTTCTGGCATCACCTCACAGAAAAATAGTGAAGTTATCATCTTATAAAAGCACACTAATTCTCAGTTACAACATTACGAGACTAGTTTATTGGTATAAATTCACATGAACTTCCCAAGATGAGATATTTTTCATAATTTAAAATTTTAAAGTTATGGTTTATAATGATCACCCTGGAGCAGAAAAGGAAAATCTGTTTCTTCAGTAGATGTGTTAAAAATTCTTTCCATTTGCTTTCCACCAAAAGATCATGCTTAAGTACTTTCATTTAATATAAAATATTTTTCAGGTTTGCCTTGTTATTTAACGAAATTGAAAATCAGTTTGCAAAGGCAATCGCCCCATTCGCCCAACCCTCTAAAAAAACTTGTCATTTCATGACAAACATAGATTTCCTGAGAGATGGAAAACATTCACTGTGAAAATTGCTATATTTATCCTTGAGACATATTTGGTAAAATTCACTAATTTGCCCAGTGCATAATTTCAGTATGTTCATGGAAAAACAAACTGTCTTACCAATGACTTTAAAACAGAATCCCTCTGCTCTCAGAATTCAATGGAAGCAAGTGCTATGTAAATACTAATGATTGAATGTGATCTTCCCAGGCAGTGGGAAGGAAAATGCTCATTTTGATCACACACACTGAGGGGCGCACACACCCACGTGTGTGCATGGATTTTTTAGAGAAGACCTTTATAAGACTGTTTAAAAAATAATCAAAAAAACAGTTTACAGGTAAACAAGTCAGAGAGCAAAATGGAGACAACAAAGTATGAGGACTGCTTTTCTTAATCACATAGGTCAGATGTTGTTGGTCCCCCAAATAGTCTCTGAAGATTCTAGTTGTACTTAATTTGTTTTAATATGATATTGCAAATTTTACTTTAATAATGTCCTAAAAGTCAACAGAAGTCTATCTTTGGTTCCTTCTCATATCACTTTTAGTTGTATATAGGCTAGTTTATGAAGAGGAAATGTATTTCCCAAATTTGAAGGTGAATTAGACTTTCAGCTTGGAATGTGCTCCCAGTCTCCTGTCCTGGACAATTCATCTCCTCAAATTCATGTCCAGATTATCTTTGGTCCATTAAAAGTTAAAAATAATTAAACACTGTATTTTATTTAAAATAAATAAGCATACAGATTTTTCTGTTTGGTTTTGACTGTTCACATATGAATGGGTACTGTATATTTTTCTAAATTATTGTGTAATAGATTTCACAAAGAATTATCAACAAAACACAAACACATAAAATGTTCATAACCATTTCTACTACTTACAATTGCAACACCTAAAGAGGTAGGGAAACGTAGCTAAACTGAGTGATAGGGCCATAATAGATCATAATAGGCTAGAATATGTAGTTTAACTCCTTGCACACTAAAATGATAAGGAGCAAACTAAGGGTAACTGGTATAGACTGAATGTTGTGTACCCCCCAAATTCATATGTTGAAATCCTAATCCCCAGTGTGATGGTATTGGGAGGTGGGCCTTTGTGAGTAGTTAGGTCATGAGGATGGAGCCTACATGACTGGAATCAGTCCTCTGATAAGAGAGAACCCAGAGAGTTTTCTCACCCTTTCTGCCAGAAGATAGCCATCCATAAGCCAGAAAGCAGCTCTCACCAGACAGTGAATCTTCTAGTGCCTTGATCTTGGACTTCCCAGTCTATAGAACTGCAAGAAATAAATTTCTGTTGTTTATAAACCACCCAGTCTGTGGTATATTGTTATAGCAGCCCAAGTGAACTAATACAATGGCCATGGCTTAACTCATGCATATTTTCAGGAAATACTTGCCTTTATAAAGAAAACCCCATTCTATATACATGCCTCTTTTGACTAGAAGTATTTGAATTTACACAGCTCTTACTGTATCTTGATCAACTGAAAATATAATTCAAAAAATCAGTATATAAAGTTGGAGACATGAAATCCAAAAATCATAAAAACACATAACAATGAATATGAGTGTCACTGGTTGGAGAAGCTTTCCTGAGTTTTTCAAGATACTATCACAATACTCTATTAAACTAAGAGATCCAGGAAAAAACCAGGAGAAGTCCAGAGCCCAAGATTAAAATCACAGAAGGGTTTCAAACAGAGAATGACTAACTGGAAGGTAAAAAAAAAAAAAAATTAAAATAATATATTCACAGTCCAAGAAACTGCTAGCAATGGTTGATGAAACATTTTGAGCATTATCATGGAGGAATCAAAATAGACCTCTGATCTACAAATTTTCCATGCCTATTCTAATTCTTATTCTCTTCATTTGATTTCTGGGCCATTGTATCACCTGCTTACACAAAGGACCTTGATTTTACAGAAGGAAAAAAAAAAACTGGAATCAACAAAAATAGCCAGGAATAGCCACTCAGTCCTGAAGCCTCCTGCATCCTCTTGCATCCTCAAAGACATAGGATTTTTTGTACTCATTTTTTAAAGTCTTGCTTTAATACTTAATGACAGGTTCAAATTGATTACACTGAGACCATCTCTATTTTCACCTGATAATAAAGCAAACAAAAAATTTGAACTAAAGGTAAAAGAATTGCCAACTCAGCAATTTTCTTATAGTTGTGCTAGCTTATTAGTATTGACTTAAATATGAGCTTTCTCTATAGGATTCTTTGAAATCATCAGTAATCTTTACAAAGTTAGGCAAAACCAGAAAAAAATAATATATCAATCTTCATATTTGGATATCCAGGAACTACAATATGTAGTAAGACACAGCAAGTCAACGATTGAGTGTACCATAAGATAATGTGGAGCATCCTCCTGCCCTTAGAATACCTCACATACAGTATGTAATTTGTGACTCCCTGACGTTTTGTCCAAGAATGGGTGCCAGAGTTGCTTTTTACATCAAATATGAAAAAAGTTTGAGTTTTTATGCAAACTAGATGCTATTAAAGTTGTATCTTCTTCTAGCCTTCTAACATATTGCATTGGGTACTCATCTGTGGTCTATGCACACCACCCCCCGCCCACAGGATGGAGCCAGTAAATATTCATAAAACTCCACTGAAGATGTGTCAGTTCTCTCAAGTATTTACATCATGATTCATCATGGATTTCCTCTACAAGCTCATTTTATTCCAACATTCAGAGTTTTAATATCATCTGTCCTCAGTTCCGATCACTCTTCAACACTGAAACTCTGTTTCTCTGATCCCCTTCTCCACCACACAAAGAAGCTTTTTTCTACAACTGTCTTCTTTTTTTTTTTCCTAAACTCCAGACCAAGTTCCACTCTGAAGCTTTCTGCAGGTTAAGTCCACACAACTTACTCTGTTCATTAAATTGTATTGCTCATTGTACCATATAAATTATTCACTCACCTGAAAAACGCTGTCTTTGGCCTTCTTCTGCCCCCCCCAAACCATTTTCTTGTCTTTCATCTTTGTTTCTTATTTGCACAAGACATTTTAATGTTTGCCATAGATAAAGTAAAAGAATATTTAATATGTTGTTTGGTGGGTAGATGGCTAAATTTTGGGTAACAAAACCCAACATAAGAGTGACAAACTAAATTAAAGTAATTTCTTCCTAATTTAACAGTATGGGGAAGACAGCCTAGGATCATAATGGAAGCGCTACTTCCAGTATCATCAAGGAATCCAGAATTCTTCTACATTGCTGCTTTGCTGTAGGTTAGACTACACCCTTGCTTCCATGATCCAAGCTGGTTCACAACCCCAAACATATTCTAAGAGGCAGAATATAAGAGAGAAGGGAGAACAGCTCTCCTGTGAAGGACTTCTCACTTCCTTACACCACATTGTCCTAGATTTAATCAAAACCACACCTAATAGTAAAGAGACCAGAAAATATAGTGTTTGTTCCAGGTATTTGCATGCTGCTACAAATAGGTATTCTGTTACCAAAAGAGAAGTGACTGCATATAAGTAGACCCAAGCTCTGTTATATAAGGACTACAGTGATCTCTGCCATTATTAACTCCATGCCTATCTCCCTACTATTTTCATTCTTTTTACTTCCTCTACTTTAGAAATAATAAATTTTTAGTTCCTCAATCTCCTCCTTTTTCCTGAATCATACTATCTTTATGTCTTCAGGCGGCTAACATCTATTCATTCTTCACCTCTCACCTTACGATCGCCTCCTTAGGGAGTCCTGCATCAAATTGAGTCTGATTATAAAGTCCAATAGCACTCTGACTCCTTTTATACATTCATTGTACTTCCGTTTGCATGTTTAATGCTTGCTATTTTTTATTGAGCAGTCCAATCCATAAAAACAGGTCAGTGTGACAGAAGTTCAAAGTACCTTGAGAAAAGATTTATCATAGAAAGTGAGAAAAGACTTCAGTTTGAAAGTTCATTTTCGAAGCTGAATTTTGGTCTGTGTAGGCAGAGATAATGGGAAAAGGACTACAAAGAATACAACTCATTTATGGGATGAGATGGATGTCATTGAAAGAACCAAGTTTATTTTTTCTCACTATTGGTTTTGCAAGCTCACTCTATGGATCTATTTATCACTGACCCTGGGATAAAATCTCAGACAGGTCCCCTATATTTTTCAGTCACTCATAGATAATTGAAATGCCCAGTTCATTCAAATAACCCCATAACTCTAGCTAGTCCAATATACTTTGATAACTTTAAACTACTATCCAATTTAAACCATTTCCAGGACCTTAGAAAGCTGGATTCAAGAAGAGAAGTTAGGAATAAAGAATTTATTTCTATATAGATGGTAGCACTAAAATGTGGCATTGGTAGCCTCTGGATAACTGCTGAGTCATTGCTATTTTCTCTTTCACTGGGGAATTTTGTAGATTCCACAGAAACGCCTCTGCCTGAACTCTCCAACCATAACTTCCATAGTGCTGGCACTGGCTGGCTACTTACAAGTCCCTCATCCTCCTGTGCCTGTATTGAGATTCATTTCTATGCAATCATATTGACGGGAATTTCATATGAGACCGGATACATTTTTTGGGTTTCATATCTGGTCCCCAAGAAACACACATCTTGTTCCCTTCGAACTCTTAAACTGAAGCTCATGCAAACATGGTTACTTCTATTAATTCAGTAGGAAGAGGCAGCTTTAGCCAAATCCTCTTTCTTTTTACACATGCATGAGAAATTAGTCATGAAATCCTTAAAATTCCAAAGAAAGGGTGTTAAACTCTCTGAGCTGTCCTCATGAAGACTGTTTCTTCATTTGACCTGAGGTAAGGGAGTGGGAATAACGTCTTCCTATGATCCATGAAAGAGATTGGGAATCCAAAGCACACTTAAAACTTCTCTTCAAAGAAATCTCTTCTCATCTCAATTCTCTTCTGGTATAGGTTAGATGTGGCTGATGGGATAGTCCTCCTAGAATGAGCATTACTGTCTCTTAGGTGAGCTGCAGAGATAAAGAAACACCTCACTCCAGAATGAAGCAGTAACTGATTCCTCTTGTAGTTATAGCCTTTGTGGCCTCAAAACTAAAAGAGAGGCACTCGTCTAACGTCATATTTTAAGAAGGGGGACAAAAAGCAAGGTTAACCTGGGAATATCTGATCACCCTCTATTTGGAGATAACCCAATAACCACCTTGAGAGAACCATAAGATTCATTCATACAAACAAATATAAAATTGAGTGCTAAAGGTGAAAGGGATTCTTGAAGATCATTCGTAAGAGTTCAAATTTGGACCTATAAGGTCAATAGACTACCACAGAATTTTACTGTGAGATTATTTTTAAAAACACATTATATTCTCCATCACACTTTAGTAATCACTTCAAACCTTGAGAATGATAAGATCTGCTGTTGGGACATTTCTATTAGTGACTCCATTATAATGTGATAGAATTGGATGGTCCCACTGGATTTACTTAACTCTGCATTTACTTTGAAAATCATAGAATTTCAGAGTAAAGAAATCATGATGTACAATCTTTATAAATAATACAATGAAAACAATTTTACATGAAATTCCTATGCCACATAAAAATAAAAATACTGCTAATAAGGGTAGCATAGTATCCTCTAATACAATTTTTCAACTCTAGTCATGTAAACAAGCTGAAGGAAAGTGCAAAGTAGAAAAAAATCCACAAAATAATTTAGATAGGTCAATATAAGTGCTTCCTTATGAACATTGTTTTGAAGGAACTATCCTTATCATACAATTCTAACTCTTTAAAAAAGAAGAAAGGGCATTGGAAAATCATATGACTTGATTCTACTAGAACCAGTTAGTAAATCTGAATAATACTGGCATAGATATGATAATCAAACCCAGATCTGTTAATGACACTGCCATGAGAAGCATATAAATATAAAAATAAAAGGACAAGAATAGAGCCCTAGGGGACCACACATTTTACAGTAACTGTTTCTGATGAGCTGCTACCCAATATAGTATGCTGTGTCTGCTGACAAAGATAATTACATTTCAAACCAATTTAATGCTGTCTCAGAATTCCATCTCACGTTTCTGAAAGTTCTAACAATATATCACTGTCTACTGTGTCAAAGGTGAGTGATAGATCTAACTTTGAGTGTAGGCATCTCTTCCTTCTCAGAAACTCTCACATATTACTGAATAAAAACAAGTAGTCTCTGGTAACTTAATGGACTCCCCAAAATCCACATTGGAATTTTATCAAATATTAATCATAAATAATTGTGTTATCAGGCAAAATATCAATCATGTTTCCATTCTGTTTTATTTTTTTTCTAAAAAAGACAAAACCTGGAAAATCTCCATCAGAATCTAGTAGGCACATGTTGATAATCCTCAAATGTTTGTTGAATGAATGTATACATACATACATGTGTATTTAATAGTCAATGAACTAGAGAAGCAAAAGGTATGTGAAATATAGTATGCTAATAGGCTATGGTATTCTCATTTATACTAAAAATTATGTTCTGTATATAATTCCTTAATTATATGTATGAGCAGTGCCAAATAAGTCCTTAAAATAAAACAAAAAGCAAGAAAATAAACTAAATATATGATAAAGATTCCCAAAACATGCAGACAATTTCTTGTGTGTTTCTCTAAGACTTGTTTTCAATTAACATTTTTAATAATTAAAAATAGGAAGAAGAGGGGCGCCTGGGTGGCTCAGTGGGTTAAAGCCTCTGCTTTCAGCTCAGGTCATGATCTCAGGGTCCTGGGATCGAGGCCCGCATCGGGCTCCCTGCTCAGCGGGGAGCCTGCTTCCCCCTCTCTCTCTCTGCCTGCCTCTCTGCCTCCTTGTGATCTCTCTCAGTCTGTGAAATAAATAAATAAAATCTTTAAAAAAATAAATAAATAAATAAATAAATAAAAATAGGAAGAAGATTTTATACCTGTAATGGGTATAAACCAAAGGCCGTAAGTTCAGGTGTGTGTGAATAAAAATTGCTTTCATTATTTTCTTTCAATCAATGACTTACATTCCCCAATCCCACTGAAATGTGGAAAAGTCAGGTCTATACATTCCATTTGCTCCCCTCCGAGATGGGGGGTGCCCATATTCATCACTCAACACCACTTACCACAACAAAGTGCTCTGTCTCAGCCCTGAGAGCCCCTTTAGTTTTGCCCCTTCTGCTATTTCAGTGCCCTTCCCAGCACCTAGTATCCAGTCTGCAGGGAACTGCCACAAAAATCTGCTCATTTTCCCTTATACGCCAATTCTCTCTCTTCCAAAGTCCTTGGGAGTATCTTTAGCTTGAAAGACATCTCCCTCTTTTTCCCTTTTCAAACTCTCCAGGATACGTAATTTATTCTCAGTGAAACTGGGTTTTAGTCAAGATAAGCCAGGAAGGAAAATGCATTATTTAAGAACAAGTTGAGTTGCTATCACAAAGTAATCAATACAGAGATTGAAATAATTCAGTTTACTTCTCTTGTATATAATATCCACAAATAAAAGATCCTTTACTAAGAGGAGAGCTCTACTATCGTCAACCCAGGCATCTCAGTTTGGGGATCAAGATGGTTATATTCAAGTGCTCATCTCCTTGCCAATGGAAAGGGACTTAGGGGGATCATATTCCTACCTAGGGGCATAATTTGGAACAAGGACCGGTTTCACAGATGTGTGGCCAGTGCAGTCACACAGGCTTTGTGTCAGATGGGAGCCCCATCCTGGGCTTTTAATGCTCTGCAGCCACCATATTATTTTTTTAAATTATTAATAATTTTATCTTTGAATTTCTGTTTTGCAAGAGAATTTCAATGGGACAGTGGAGCATTTCAATGGGACATAGGGGCATGGAGCTTGGCTCACTATTGATTCTACTTGCCTGTGATGTCCTTTCTTGAGAAAGTCTTGGATACTCTCAGCCTCACCCCACTCAGCAATTGCTGCAGTCCTTCACACCCAGCAGGGTTTTGCCTATTATACATGAAGTCTGTTTTTTTTTTGTATTATATTCAGTTAGTTTTATAGTACATCATTAGCTTTTGTCATAGTGTTCAATGATTCATTAGTTACGTATAACACCCAGCGCTCATCACAGCACATGCCCTCCTCACTACCCATCACCTGGTTACTCCATCCCCCCACCCTCCACCCTTCTTTAACCCTCAGTTTGTTTTCCTGGAGTCAATAGTCTCTCATGGTTTGTCTCCCTCTCTGATTTCTTCCCACTCAGTTTCCTTCCCTTCCTCTATGATCCTCTGTGTTATTCCTTATATTCCACATATGAGTGAAACTATATGATAATTGTCTTTCTCTGCTTGACTTATTTCACGTAGCATAATACTCTCCAGTTCCATCTGTGTCGATGCAAATGACAAGTATTCATCCTTTCTGATGGCTGAGTAATGTTCCATTGTATATATGGACCACATCCTCTTTCACTTTATTAGAAACTGCCAATCTCTTTTTCAAAATGGCCACACCATTTTGCATTATTACCATCAATGTATGGGAGGTGCAGTTGCTCTACATCATCATCACATTTGATATTGTCATTATTTTTTATTTTAGTCACTTTCGTAGGTGTGCAGTGGTATCTAGTTTCGGTTGCAATCTGAAATTTCCTAGTGGAAGATCACACTGAATGTATTTTATACACTTATCTTCCATAATTATATCCTCTTTGGTGAAATATTTGTATAAGTCTTTGCCTAAATTTTAATTGGGCTTTCTTATTGTTGAGCTCTAGAAGTCTTAATATATTCTGGATATAAATTATCTGTCAAATATATGACTTGCAAATATTTTCTCCTGGTCTGTAAGCTGGCTTTTCATTCTCTTGGCAGATTAACAAAGAAAATTTTTTTAATTTAGATGAAGTCCAATTTTTTCATTTATGGTTTACATTTTCAGAGCCATTTCTAAAATTTCCTGCCCTAACCCCAACTGAAAAAGATTGCCTCCTCTGCTTTTTATTAAGAGTTTACAGATTTATGTTTTATATTTAGATATAAGATTCATTTTGTATTAATTTTTATATAGGGAATGAGGTTTAAGTCTGGGTTTATGTGTTTGAAAATGGATGACCAATTGTTCCAACACTGTTTATTAACAAGACCAACCTTCTCTGTTTAATTGTTCTGCACCTTTGTCACTAGTCAAGTGGTCGTATTCATATAGGTCTTTCTTTACTCTCCAAGTGTTTCCATTGATTCTTGTGTCTGTCTTTTCGCCAATACTACTCTGTGTTCATCAGTGTCTATAATGTCTATTGATCAATTATTTTTTATTCAAATGAGTTTGTTTAGTAGCATGTTTTCTGTGGGCACCTAGTGTTATCAGAGCCCTTGGATAAAAGACCTTGGAGAAAAGAAGGTTTGATTTGTTTGGGATGGGGAAATGGCTAGAGAGGACAATGCTTATCAGCATGTACACAGTATATATGTGGACCAGACCTCCAAGGTTGGGATAAGGAGTGTATCTAGAAGTGGGTGGATCCTAAAGGCTGATAATGCTCACTTGAAAATGAACACCGATCATTCTTTGTGTATTCTTGTGGAGTTTCACTCTATTCTTGTGCAGCCTAATCCACAGAAGATACTGAAGGTCACAAATACAGATATCTAGACCAGATATCTAGAACTTTTTATATACAGCTCCCTTTATTTTGGAACTATTTGCTGAAATTTCTAGCTGTCTCAGTTTCCCTGAATTCCAATTTCCAGCTCCTAAATTCAACAAGGTGACCAAACTCTGTTTGGATTCTCTTTGGTGTGCCCACTGTCTAAAAACTGCCACTAACCAGAAATCCTAACTGATATTAAGGCTTACCATCTTTGTTTTCTTTTTCTCAAGGATAAGTCCTTTACTGTCACAGTCCAATGTATGAAAACATTTGTTTCATATACTTTTCCTGCTTGCTAGTTGTTTACCTTGGAAGGTTAAGGCAAATACTTGTTTCTCAATCACACCAGGAAGCAAAAGTCTATTCTTTTAATTATTGAATGTTAGATTATGTGTGTGGGCATGTTTGTGTGAATAACAAATAGAATTGTTATAAATATTCATATTCAGATATTTGAATGAACATAACCTTTCTCCACATGATTGCTAGATTAGAAGTTCCATAACTTTCTAAGATACACTTTTGTTGAGTAGTTGCACCATCTTCATTCTCACTACCAATGGATGCCAGTCATCCTCTCCATATGTATATGATTGGTAACATCAGTTTTTATTTATTTTTTATCTTTTTTTTCCATTCTATGCAGTGTGATTTTAACTTACATTTTGCTAACGGTTAATGATATTGAGCATTTTTGTGTGCTTATTTTCCATCTGTATATTTTCTCTGGTGATGTGTCGGTTTAAATCATTTAAACATAATTTTAATTGAGATGTTTGTTTCTCATTTTGTTTTGAGAGTTCTTTCTATATTCTGGATACAAATCTTATACCAGATGCAAATATTTGCAAATATTTTCACCAAGTTTGTGGCTCATGTTTTCATCCCCTTAACAGTATCTTTCAAAGAATTATATACTTAATTTTAATAAAATTTAACTTAGCAATTTTTTAACAGATCATGCTTTTTTTTTGTTTTACATAAGGAATCTTTACCTAAGTTAGAATCACAAAGATTCTTTCATAGATTTTTCTTCTCGAAGTTTTCTAATTGGGTGTATCACATTTAGTTATATGATCCATTTTGAATTAATCTTTGCTATATGCCTTTTTGTTTTTTTAACACGTAGAGATCCAATTTTTCCAGCACAATTTTTGAAATCACAATCATTTCTTTATTGAAATGCCTTTATATCACTGTCAAAAGTCAACTAATTATATTTGTGTAGATTTATTTCTGGAATCTGTATTATGTTCCATCGATCTATATTTCTATCATTTTATCAATATTGTACTGACTAGATTATTGCAATTTCTTGGTAAGTCTTAAAATAAGGTAGTGTAAGTTCTAAACTTACATTTAGAATCAATTTGATAATCCAATCTTAATAGGATGTTTTATTTTGGAGAGAGGTGACATCTAAGCAATATTGAGTTTTCCAACCCATAAACACATATTTCTCCATTTGTGTCTCCTTGATTTCTTTCATTTGTGTTTTATAGTTTCCAGTAACAAGTCATACGTGTATTTTATTAGATTTGTATATAAGCATATTATTTTCAGCACAATTACAAGTAGTATATTTTAACTTAAACTTCCAAATACTTATTAGTATAGAAATAACTGATTTTTGTATATTGACTTAGTATTCTACAACCCTATTAAACTCACTTACTATTTTTAATAATTTTTCTGCAGATTCTTTAAAGTTTTCTATGTAGGTGACATGCTATTTGTGAATGGAAACAGTTTTAGTGCTTTTTTTTCCCCCAACTTGTGTTTTTAATGCATTTTTTAACCCCACTGTACAACAGAACTTCCAATAGTATGTTGAATAGGAGTGGTGAGGACCTTTCTTCTTTAGTCCAAATCTTAGGTGAGAAGAATTTAGTCTTAAATCATTAAGGACAATGTTACCTGAAAGATTTTGTGAGGATTTCCTTTATCAGGATGAGGACACCCCCTTCTACTCATGGTTTGTTAAGAGTTTTCAGTCATGAATCGATACTGAATTTGGTCAAATGCTTTTTCTGCATGTATTGAGATCAGGGGTATGTTGGTAAATGTTTAACAACTGACATTCTAGGGAGAAGAAAATTCTGAATAGTGCTCCTATGAACATTCATGTGCAAGTATCTACTTACATATCTGTCTTCAATTCACCTCAGTTTTCTTTTAATTAGTGTTAGCATGACATGGTTTTTTTCATGCTTTTATATTTATTTTTGTTTTTGAATTTTTGTAGGCATCATAAATTTGGTTTTGCTTTTTTTAAACCATCTGAAAAAACAAATAACACTTGTTTTAAATTTATTTGAGATGTTTAAGCCATTTATATTTAATATATTATTGATATTCTTTAGTTTAAATATACCAGATATCTATTTGTAGCTTATGGTATCATCTGTTTATTGCACGGTTTTTTCCTTTTGTCCTGCCTCCTTTTGGATTAATTTTATCTCTCTTATGATTCTATCTTGTTGGCTTATTAACTACTTTTTTTTAGATCATTTAGGGTTGATGAACTATATCTCTATCAAATGTTCCTTCAAGTAGTTACACCATTTCAAATAGAGCATAAAAATCTCAAAACAGTATATTTCAATATTTCTTTCTTGGCTTTTGTGTTAAGCTGTCAGTTATCTCTAACATGATTTTTAAATAAAAAAATCAATTATTTTACATTTACCCTACCTTATTATATTACCATAAATAATTATACTTAATCATTATATACTTGCCTTTCTAATGCTCTTCATCTTTGTGTTGATCCATAGTTCCAGACAGACCTTTTTTCCTTTCTGACAGATGAAGTTTTTTTTTCAATTACTTCATTCAAAACTGAAGGCAAAATAAAGATTACAAAGCATTCACCATTGCATACTGCTATCCAGCAAAAATCTAATACAAAGCATATATATAATCTTTAATTTTACAATGCTTACAAAGCTAAAAAGATTGAGATCAATTTTAATATTTTATTTGACCCAATGTAACCAAACATTATTTTAAAAAATAACAAAATATTTCACATTATTTTTTGCACTAAATATTCAATATCTGATGTGAATTTTACAATTACAGCATATCTTAATTTGACCTAGTCACATTTCCAGTACTCAAAAACCAGATATGATACTGGCTCTTATTTTGGACATCATAGGTCTAAACTACCATGATTGGCTTAAAACAACCATGGTCACTTTCCTAGGGTTGGAAATAGAACCCTAGGCAAGATAGAAAGTACTTAATGTATATTTTGTAGGCAACTATCAATGTATAGGACACAAAACTCCTATCTCCTTTTCCTATGACTTCTCAGTAATAATAATTATAACAGTTATACCATTATTTTTTTTTAAAGATTTTATTTATTTACTTGTCAGCGAGAGAGAGAGAAAGAGAGAGCATAAGCAGGCAGAGTGGCAAGCAGAGGCAGAGGGAGAAGCAGATTTCCTGCTGAGCAAGGAGCCTGATGCGGGGCTCGATCCTAGGACCCCGGGATCATGACATGAGCCAAAGGCATCTGCTCAACCAACTGAGCCACCCAGGTGTCCCAACAATTATACCATTCTTTTTTAATACATTTTTTAAGAATTTTTATTTATTTATTTGACAGAGAGAGAGAGAGAGAGAGAGAGAGAGAGAGAGAGAGAGAGAGCACAAGCAGGCAGAGTAGCAGGCAGAGGGAGAGGGAGAAGCAGGCCCCCTGCTGAGCAAGGAGCCTGATGCAGGGTTCGATCCCAGGACCCTAGGATCGTGACCTGAGCTGCAGGCAGCTGCTTAACCAGCTGAGGCACCCAGGTGCCCCACAATTATACCATTCTGAATGTATGAGCATCTTGGATTTATGTTGCCTAAAATTTTTGATAAGGTAGGACTATATCTACAAGGGGCTATGGAACCAGCTGACCAAGCTTTATGTGGTGACAACTTACCACCACTTTCCTTAGTTGTATAATACAAAAAATCTGAACAAATTCTCCATGTACTGCATGTACTTGGTATCTGGCTCAAATCTCTCAGCAAAGATGTGCTAACATAGATCTTCTGCTCGTGACCTAATTGTTGATGGCATTCAATTCTCTAAGAAATCTTTCTCTAAGGTCTTGCAAGCAAATAAATATAAATAACTCAAATCTCCAAATCCTCAAGTTCTTTGGTTAGCCTTTTGTACTATATGTACTCAGGTGTTAGAGTGAAGAGGAAAGATTTACCTGGTTGATAAACCTCCTGGTTTTTTTTTCTTTTTTAAAAAATTTTTATGATGTTCAGTTAGCCAGCACATATCACATCAGAAGATTTTGTTGTAGTGTTCAACGATTCATAAGTTGCATATAATACCCAGTGCTCATCCCAACCCATGCCCTCCTTAATAACCATCACCTGGTCACCCCATCCCTCCCCCTCCCCTTTTTAACCCTCAGTTTGTTTTCCAGAGTCCAGAGTCTCTCACGGTTTGTCTCCCTCCTGATTTCTTCCCATTCAGTTTTACCTTCCTTCCCCTGTGGTCCCCTACACTATTCCTTATATTCCACATACAAGATAAACCTCTGGTTAAACTGAAACAGTGTATCTACTCTGGAACCTGCTTCTTTGGAAGGAATGAAGGGTGACATTTAAAAGTAATGCTCCCAGTAGTCTAGCAGATTCTCTGATAAAAGATTTCCCTTCACAGAACTATTGAGGCTTTAAACTAAAATATCCAAACATTTAAAACAATATTGTCTAATACGATAACCCATGTATATATAATCACCTCACATTAAGCAGATATTTAGCAGTAAAATTTGAGATCTGATCTGGAAGTTGATGAAATGCACATAGTGCATTGTTCTCTAACATCCTTCATCGTCTAATTTTATTTTTAGAAAAAAAAGAGTTCTTCTTTCAAAATTACATACAAAAGAATTACTAGATACATTTCTGTGTGGAATAACTTGCTCTTATATTGCATATTTGGAAAACTCTACAGCACAGTGGTTATATTTTGGGGTCTAAAATCAGCCTCATATATAGCTAAATCCCAGTCCCAACAAATACTGGTTCTATTAAATGGAAATATTTCTTTCTTTACATCAGTTTTCTCATATGTATAACAGATGACATATAGTACAGATAATGTAGATATTCTACAAAAATAATAGGATTAAATGATATCACATCCATGAAATACACATCATAATGCTTGTCACAGAAAAAGCTCAATAAATATCTCTGCATCTGTTTGGTTGACTGCTTAATATCTTGGCAATGGGTCTTTTTTATTGCTTTTTGTGGTATGTCTTATATTTTTGTTTAAATATTAGGCAGTAAACATAGAAGAATAGTAGAGACTGAAGCAAATAGAATTTATGGACGGGGGAACTGTGCTGCTTTTTTTTTTCTTTTGTTAGACCATCCATGAGAATGGTTGAGTTAATCTAGTCAATAGTCCAGTTGGATTTGGGATTGGTTATCGATACAGTTTTCTTTGTTACTGCTACACCAGCAATTTCATATTCTTCCATCAGTGGACTACTGCTTTCTTATACTTGGATGTAGCTAGAAGTGCCAGAAGTTTTTCTTGTTATTCTTGTCCCACCTTAAGCTTTCAGAAGACCCTGCATTCTTGTACCATAGAGAGGGAGTTTTGTCATATTGTTTCTCCTCTCAGTTGCACTTTGCAACTGTTTGATATATGGGGTAAAGGGCAAGGATTGTCTCAGTTTTCCTGCTCAAGCCTCAGTTTTAGGCAAATCCTGTGTGCTGGGACTGCTTCTGATTTTACTTCTTATTGGAGAGTCTTGTAACCCTCTAAAATTCAGGTCATTTGGTTGCATTGTAACTTCAGCTTTATAACACCCCCCCCCAAGTTATGACTTTAAGTATCACCTGGGTTTTGTTTTTGTTGTTGTTGTTCTTAGAATGTGACATTCTCTTGTGACTTACTACAACCTAACAGAAACACCTAAACTGAAACATTTTAAGATGTCATTCTTAATCTTTGATGAGAATGACTAAGTAAGTTATTTTAAAGATAGAGTCACATGACACTTTATGCAGACAAGGGGCTTGGTAAATATTTCAAATCAAGCTCATTTGTGGAGGGTAGTTAAATTCAGAAGTTGAATTTCCGTATTCTCGATTCCGTAATTCTGTAATTCAATAAACTAAGCTGAGTTAAACTATCCATAGGATTGTTTTTCAATATTCAACAGTGGGGTATGTTGGAGTAATTTTTTTAATGGAGAAATATAAAATAATATTCACATGATGGGAAATACTTTTATCAAAATAAAAAATATTAAATTGTTCTGCATCATAATAACTGGATTAAAATACTCTTAATTAAACCCCTATTAGATTACATTATAATGTGATGCTAAAAGATACGTTTTAGAAAACATGTATTTGAGGGAAATGTTCCATAAAGGAAGCTAAACTTGAAGTCTTACATACTGGTTTGCCCCGAAAAAGCACAGAGAAAAAAGCTGGTAAATCACAAATCTTTATCAAGGGTTTCTCAACGTCACCACTATTGACTGGATAAGTGATGTGGGAGCTGTCCTGTGCCTTGTACATTATTTAGTAGCATTCCTGACCTTTATCCCTTAGGTGCCAGTAGTACCCATCAATAGTAAAAACATTACCAAATGTCGCCTGGATGTGCAGTGGTGAATACACTCCTAATTGTGAACCACAACAAGTCCCCGGCATAATTGGTCTCCAGCACCAGTTAAACCTGAAGCATACATACAAAAGTAAATAGTCTCAAGCTCAGAACTGAGACTCTCAGAGTGCCTAACGAGCCCTATATTCAAATACATACATGTGCAAATGTGTGCATCACTATTTTTTAAAAGTCTACACGTGTTCACTGAGATGAAATTAAAATGAAGTGGTCAGAGGAAGGCTGGGAAGACGGCAGAATAGGACGACCCTATGCTCACTTTCTCCCACAGATGCAACTAGATAACACTAACATCAGCATAAATAACCTAGAAAATGACCCGAAGACTGGCAGAACAAACTCCACGACTAAAGGCAAAAAAGAAGCCACAATGAAGAAAATAGGAAGGGTAGAGTTGTGGTATGGGAGGGAAGAGGATGGTGGCTATCCGTAGTGGGGAGTGAGCCAGGGGCATGGTGAAGAGTGAGAAACAGACTATCACACAGGGGGATGTGCACAGGGAAGATGAATCCCCATAACATCTGGCTTTAAAAGTGAGAGGGGCTGAATTTCATGAGTTCTTAGAATCAGCAGGATTTAAAGTCTAGAATTTTACAAATCAGCAGGCTCAGCTCTGAAAGAGCCTAGACGGTGTTAGGGAGCTGAGTCCTTGTCCTTAAAGAGAGAGAAGGACAAACAGTCAGCATAGATATAGCACAGAAACAACAGCTTGGAAAATGCCTGGGGCACTTGGGAGGGGCACTTATTTACTCATCTTAGCTTGACCAGAAAGGCAGAGATCTCAGGGAAAAACTTTCAGGAACAAAGGAGCTAATAGGCACAATTTCCTTTCCTGACTCCTCAATGTAAACACACAGCCACTGTGGGAACCAATGGGGCACCTGCACTCACTACCTAACTTGCGTACACCAAGCCCCGCCCCACCCCATGCCACTCCCATACTTCAGTGGATCTGCCCTTTCCAGTCACTTCAGTCCTGCTTACCCCAGTCCTGGTCCTGTATATGTCCCCTTCCATAAAAGACCAGTTCATACCCTGCCAACACCGTGTCTCCCAACCCAGGGCCTCAGTTCCAGTGGTGGCAGTGGGAGGTCTCATTTCACAAGTAGACCAGCACAACCTTGTTAAAATGCACCCCAGCCAGTGAGGGACCAGATACAGCCCAAAACTGGCAAAGAGAGCCTCTGCAGACAACAGATCTGAAGAAAAAAGCAGCCAGGATACAATGGCAGTGCACATGCAACACACATTGGAAATACTCTGAAGTTCCAGGTTCTCGATAACATGGGACTGAAAGACCCTTCCCCTAGAAGGTAGATAGGATAACTAACCGCCTTTTTTTTGCTTTTCTGTAAACCGCTGGCTTTTAGGTATAAATTAGGTTATTAATCGGGTTATTAGTCGCATATTAATTGCTCTTTTGCTTTACTGTCACTGCTTGGCTTATAGAAATAATAGAGACGCCATGATGGCTTTCCTACCTTCCCCCTTCTTGTTCCCCTCTCTTGCGCGAGCGGGCCCTCAGAACCAATCAGCTTGTTCCCCCTTCCCGCCTCTCACTTCGCGCGCGCGGGTACTCAAAACCAATCAGCAAACTCCAAGTATGCCTTTTTCAAAGTTCAAATTGTCAACCAATCAGTTGCGCCCCACCCAAAACTTGTTTGTGCCTTCCTATATAAGACCCTGTTTCTCTCCGGTCGGTGTGCTCGGTTAGCTGGAGCTGCCGACCACCCGCCGGTACCTGCGTGGAAATAAACCTCTTGCTGTTTGCATCCAGTGGCAGTGTTAAATTCTTGGGTAAGGGGATCCGCAGGTCTTTCAGGACACAGCATTGCAAGGCACTACAGAACCTCTTCTTCATAAGACCATTATCCTCAAGAGCAAAAGACATAGCTGACTTTCCTAACATAGACAAACAGATAGAGTTGACAAAATGAGGAGAAAGAAGAATATGTCAAAATGAAACAACAGAACAAACCACAGCAGATGATCTAAGCAAAATGGATATAACATGCCTGATAGAGAACTGAAAGTGATGATGATAAAGATAATGGACTTGACAAAAGAGTGGAGGATATCAGTGAGACTTTTAGCAAAAAGATAAACAAACATAGATGAGTAACACAAAGTGAAATTAAAAATACAGTTCATAGGGGTACCTGAGTGGCTTAGTTCATTGAGTGTCTACCTTCAGTTTCAGTCACTATCCCAGGGTCCTGGGATCAAGCCCTGCAACAGGTTCCCTGTTTGTGAAGAGCCTGCTTTTCCCTCTGCTCCCTGCTCATGCCCTCTCTTACTATCTGTCTCAAATAAATAAATAAATAAAATCTTTTTAAAAATACAATTGATAGAATCAATAACAGGCTAGAGGAAACAGAGGAATGAATTAATAACCTAGAAAACAGAGTAATGGAAAGCAATCAAACTGAGCAGGTGAGAGAAAAAAAATTAGGCAAAATGAGAATGGACTTAAGGAACTCAGTGACTCCATAAAGTATAATAACAGTCACATTATAGGGATCCCAGAAGAAGAAAAGAGAGATAAGGGGACAGAAAATTTGCTTGAAAAAATAATAGCAGAAAATTGCCCTACTCTGGGGATTAAAACAGATGTCCAGATGCAAGAGGCAGAGATCTCCCCAAAAAATCAACTCAGAAAGGTCCACACCAAAACACACAATAATTAACATGCCAAAAATTAGTGATAAATGAAAACTTTTATAAGTAGCAAGAGAAAATAAGACAGTTATATATGGGGTACCTGGGTGGCTCCATTGGTTAAGCATCTAGCTTGTGATATTGGCTCAGGTCATGATCTCATGGGTTGTGGGATAGGGCCTTGCATTAGGCTCTGTGCTCAGTGAGGAATCTGCTAGAGATTCTCTCCTTCTGTCCCTCCCCCAACTTGTACTCTATCTCTCTCTCAAATAAATAAATAAATCTCAAAATAAATAAATAAATAAATCTTAAAAAAAAAAAAAAAGACAGTTACACACAAAGGGAAACCCCATAAGGCTATCAGCAGATTTTTCAGGAGAAACTTTACAGGCCAGTGTCATGATATATTCAAAGTGCCAAAAGGGAAAAATCTGTACCCAGAAATACTATACCCAACAAGGCCCTCATTCAAAATAGAAAGAAAGATAGTTTCTCAGACAAACAAAAACTAAAGGAGTTCATGCCCACTAAACCAAGAAATAGTAAAGGGAACTCAATGAGTGGAAATGGAAAACCAAGACTATTGGATTATTCCAATTTATTTATTCCAATTTAACATAGACTGCTATATGCCAAAGATATTATATACAAACCCAGTGGTAACCACAAGTCAAAAACCAGTAATAGATACACAAAGAATAAGGAGAAAGAAACCCAAGTATATTAAGAAAGAAAACCAACAAACCATGAAAGTGAGCAAGAGAAGAAAAGAACAGAACAAAACTACAAAATAACCATAAAACAAGTAACAAAATGGCAATAAAAACGTACCTATCAATAATTACTCTGAATGTAAATGGAGTAAATTCTCCTATCAAAAGACATGACAGAGTGGATAAAAAAAAAACAACACAAGACTCATCTATATGTTGCTTCAAGAAACTCATTTCAAATATAAAGACATCTGCGGATTGAATGTGGGAATGGAGAAACACTTAAAAATCCATGCAAATGGATGTCAAAAGAAAGCTGGGGTAATAATACATAGATTGGACAAAAAGACTTTATTTTTTTTTTTTTTTAAAGATTTTTATTTATTTGACACAGAGAGAGAGAGAGATTACAAGTAGGCAGAGAGGCAGGCAGAGAGAGAGGGAGAGGAGGAAGCAGGCTCCCTGCTGAGCAGAGAGCCCGATGCGGGCCTCGATCCCAGGACGCTGAGATCATGACCTGAGCCGAAAGCAGAGGCTTTAACCCACTGAGCCACCCAGGCGCCCTGGACAAAAAGACTTTACAACAAAGACTATGACAAGAGACAAAGAAAGGCACTAAATAATTACAAAGGGGATAATCCAAAAGAAGTCATAACAATTCTGTAGTTATACACCCAATATGGGAGCACCCAAATACACAAAACAGCTAATAACAATCATAAAGGAATTAATTGATAGTAATACAATAATGGTAGGGGATTAAACATCCCACCTACATCAATGGACTGATGATCCAAAACAATAATCAACCAGGAAACAGTGGCTTCGAATGACACACTGATGGATTTAACAGATACATTCAGAATATTCCATCCAAAAAAAAGAGCAACACACATTCAAGTGCACATAGAACATTCTCCAGAATAGACAGATCACATTTTAGGCCACAAAACAAGTCTCGACAAGTTCAGAAAGATCAAAGTCATACCATACATTCTTCTGATAACAATGCTATGAAACTAGTAATTGACCAAAGAAAAAATCTGAAAGACCACAAATACATGGAGGTTAAATAACATGTTACTAAACAATGAATAGGCCAACCAGGATATCAGAGAAGAAATAAAAAATTACATAGAAATAAATGTAAATGAAAACACAACAGTCCAAAATTTAAGGGATGCAGCAAAAGGGGTTTAAGAGGGAATTTTATAGCAATACAGGCCTACCCCAAGAAGCAAGAAAAATCTCAAATAGTATCTAATTTTATGCTAAAGAAGCTAGAAAAAGGAAAACAAAACCAGCAGAAGGAAGGAAATAATACAAGATTAGAGCAAAAATAAATGATATAGAAACTAAAAAAAAAAAAAAGAAGAAGAAGAAGAAAAAAACAATAGTACAGATCAATGAAACCAGGAGCTGGTTCTTTGAAAAGATCAACACAATTGATAAACAAAGAGAAGAGAAGAGAGAAAAAGAGAGAGGGAGGGAGGGAGGGAAAGGAAGGAAGGAAGGAAGGAAAGAAGGAAGGAAGGAAAAAGAGAAACAGAAAGAGGGATGACTCAAATTGGACAATCCAGAAGAAATTGGTAAATTCCTAGAAACATATAATCTACCAAAACTGAAACAGGAACAAAAAGAAAAATCTGAACAGACCAATAGCCAGCAATGAAATTGAATTAGTAAAAACAAAAAAACAAAAAAACAAAACAAAAAAAAAACCAAAAAAGTTCAGGCTCAGATGGCTTCACAGGTGAATTCTACCAAATATTTAAAGAAAAGTTAGTGCCTATACTTCTCAAGCTATTCCAAAAAAGAAAAGGAAAGAGAATTTCCAAATTCATTCTATAAGACTAGCATTACCCTAATACCAAAACTAGATAAAGACATCACAAAAAAAGAGAACTGCAGGCCAATATCCCTGATGAACACAGATGCATAAACCCTCAACAAAAACAACCTTCGGGGTGCCTGGGTGGCTCAGTCATTAAGTGGCTGCCTTCTGCTCAGGTCATGATACCAGGGTCCTGGGGTTGACCCCTTCATCGGGCTCCCTGCTCAGCAGGAAGCCTGCTTCTCCCTCTCCCACCCCCCCTGCTTGTGTTCCCTCTCTGGCTGTGTCTTTCTCTGTCAAATAAATAAATAAAATCTTTAAAAAAAAAAAAAAAAACCTCACTATAATCAAGTGGGATTTATTCACAGGATTCAAGAATGGTTTAAAATTTGCAAGTCAATCTACATGACACATCACATCCATAAGAGAAAGGATAAAAACCATTTGATCATTTCAATACATGCAGAAAAATCATTTGACAAAGTACAACATCCATTCATGATAAAAACCCTCAATAAAATAGGTTTAGAGGAAACATACCTCAATAAAAGCCATATATGAAAATCCCACAGCTAATATCATCCTCAACAGGGAAAAACAGAACTTTTTGCCTAAGGTTAGTAAAAAGATAAGGATGTCCATCTCTACCACTTCTATTCAACATAGTACTAGAAGTCCTAGCCTCAACAGTCAGACAACAAAAAGAAATACAAAGCATCCAAATTGGAAAGGAAGTATGACTTCCACTATTTGCAGATGACATGATACTACACATAGAAAACCTGAAAGACTCCATCAAAAAACTATTAGAACTGACAAATAAATTCAGTAAAGTGCAGGATACAAAATCCATGTGTAGAAATCTGTTTCATTTCTATACACCAATAATGAAGCAACAAAAAGAGAAATTAAGAAAACAATCCCATTTACAATTGCACCAAAAATAATAAGGTATCTAGGAATAAATCTAGCCAAAGAAGTGAAATCTCCAATGAAATTGAAGGTGACACAAAGAAATGGAAAGACATTCCATGCTCATGGATTCAAAGGACAAATACTATTAAAATGTTTATCACCCAAAGAAATCTAAAGATTTAATGCAAGCCCTATCAAAATAGCACCAGCATTTTTCACAGAACTAGAACAAACATTTTGAAATTTGTATGCAACCACACCCAAAGCAATCTTGTAAAGGGAAAGAAAAGCTGGAGGCCTCAGAATTCTAGACTTCGTTACATTACAAAACTGTAGTAATCAAAATGCACCATACTAGCACAAAAATATAGATCACATAGATCAATAAAAGAGAATAGAAAACCCAGAAATAAACCCACAACTGTATTGTCAATTATCTTCGACAAAGGAGGAAAGAATTCACAATGGGAAAAGGACAATAAATGGTGTTGGGAAAACTGATGGCAGCATGCAAAATAGTGAAACCAGACCACTTTCATTCACCATACTCAAAAAAAAACTCAATATGGATTAAAGACCTAACTGTGAGACCTGAAACCATAAAAATCCTAGAAGATAGCACAGGCAGTAATTTCTCTGACACTGGCCACAGCAACATTTTCTGGATATATCTCCTAAGGCATGGGAAATAAAAGCTAAAATAAACTATTGAAACTTCATCAAGATAAAAATCCTCTACAAAGCAAACAATCAACAAAACTAAAAGACAACCTACTGGATGGGAGAAGATATTTATAAGTGACATATCCAATAAAGAGTTAGTATCCTAAATATATAAAGAACTGATATAATTCAACACCCAAAAAACAAATAAACCAATAAAAAAAATGGGCAGAAGACATAAAAAGACATTTCTCTAAAGAAGACATCCAGATGGCCAACAGACACATGAGAAGATACTCAACATCACTCATCATCAGGGAAATACAAATTAAAACTACAATGAAATTTCAGGTCATATCTGTCAGAATAGCTAAAATCAAAAACACAAGAAACAAGTGTTGGCAAGGATGTAGAGAAAAAGGAACCCTTGCGCACTGCTGATGGGAATGCAAACTGGTGCAACCACTGTGGAAGACAGTAGGGAGGTTCCTCAAAAAGTTAAAAACAGAAATACTCTATGACCTAGTAATCACACTACTGGGTATTTACCCAAAAAGACAGAATTCAAAGGGATACTTGAACCTCTGTTTATTGCAGCAGTATTTACAATAGCCAAATTATGGAAGCTGCTCTAAAGTCTGTCACTAGACAAATGGATAAAGAAGAGGTGGTGTGTGTGTATATATATACAATACTAAGTGAATAAGTCAGTCAGAAAAAGTCAAATACCGTATGATTCCACTCAAATGTGGAATTTAAGAAAGAAAACAATCAAAAGAAAAAAAAGAGACAAACCAGAAACAGATTCTTAATCAGAGAGAACAGATGGTTACCAGAGAGGAGGTGCCTGGGGGTAGATAAAATAGGTGAAGGGGATTAAAGAGTACACTTATCTTGATGAGCACTGAATAATACAAAGAACTGTTGAATCACTATATTGTACACCTGAAACCAATATAGCACTATATGTTAACTATACTGGAATTAAAATTAAAAACTTATGAAGTGCCCATCACATAAGTTTGGCCAAGACACTTCTTCTATAAACTTGGACAAAAGTAGTAACTTAAAACTTAGGCATTTAAATGTAGAAAGCAGTACTCTAGTTCTAAGACTCTTAAGACACGCATGTACTGGGGTACCTGGGTGGCTCAGTCAGTTAACCATATTGCCTTTGGCTCAGGTCATAATTCCAGGGTCCTGGGATGAAGCCCCACAGCAGGCTCCCTGCTCAGCAGGGAGTCTGCTTCTCTCTCTCCCTCTGCCACTCCCCCTGCTTGTACTTTCTCTCTCTCTGTCAAATAAATAAATAAAATCTTTTTTAAAAAAGGTATGCATGTATTTTACAATGGCCAAGGACACAGTAATTATGTCATTTCTTGGAGGGCGTACAATTTAGGATTACAAAAAAACCACAGACCTTTGGTTTCCACGTAACATCATTTTACTGTTCAGACTTCATAGAGTTTGTTTTCTTATGAAGTGGAAAATAAAATGAAGGTTGGAATTTATAAAAACAGTACTGAAAATAGAATAGCAAAATTGCCTATAAAATGATAAATGAAAGATACTTTTAAAAATCCCAAAAAATCAATACACCTTTGCCTGTTTGGCATCATCACATGCATTTGAGGGGGCAAAAGGGTAAAAAATATTATCCATAGTTTATCTCAGCCTTCTCTTCCCAGCACCGACTAGCATCCCACACCAGTCTTCACCTGTTCAGTCAAGTTTTCCTCAACTTCCTCTACCTTCTGAGAAGGGAAAGTCTTAGCCAAAAAAGGTTCTGAAGATTCCAAAGGTGGAAAGGGACAAGTGGCAAAGAAAAGCAATAAAGCTTACCCACAGGTGAAGTTGTTATAATAATAAAAGCATGAGAGAGGAAGAAGGGGAGGACAGAAAAGAGAAGAAAATAGTTTTTCAAGTCTGAGGTAGAAATGATTTGAGTGGGACGTGGAAACTGAAGGGGTTTTCAGCCAATGAAGAGTACGAGAACTTCAGGAGTGGAGAAAAGACATATAAGAACTACAGTGGGTGTTTTGAACTGGGTCTACTTTAAAGTTTTCTGAAAGACATAAGTTAAGGTTAGAATTTCTTTTTTTAATTACTTCTAGTCCATATGCTTTGTTTCTCTGAATGTGACTGATCCCTTGCAGAATCTGGAACAATTAAACCTAGGACTTTGTAAAGGCAAATTTATACTGATGGAATTCATACAATGAGGCAAATGGAACAATATCGGTAAAAAATTTGAATTTAAGTCACTGAGAAATGGGATCATTACTTGAGAAGAGAATTCCATAAATGTGGATAATACAACAGTTTCCTTGGCCTTCCCTCCTCTCCTATGGCTGAACTGACTTAACCTTGGTGCTCATGGGGAATCACTATCTGGGAAGAAATACAAGGGTGTTCTGTTCTAGAGCAGCTCTGAGATCGATCAGAAGCCACCTCAGTATTTCCAGGACTGGACACAAGAAATCCAACCAATACACCTTTGATTCCATATAACACTTCTTGGCTTTTTATGTCATTCTGATGGATTCTTGCTGCTTACCAGATAAAACTTTGTTAATCTATATTATTAGCCAGTGTAATGCAAATCTAGTCCTTGACCTGTGCATCAGAGGAGGGTATGAATTACATTTAACCTCTGATATCTGTCAAGTGCTTTCTGTACTTATTTGAACCTCAAATTGGCTGATGAGATGAAATGCTTAAATTTATAATGCATATGAGTACATTTTAACTGGACATCTTAATACTGTGATTTCTTTTTAGTAAGGTTGTATTTACACCTGTGCTTCAGGCTAGGACCTTAACGTATGGCGGTTAATACACTGAATGGGAAATCATTATCATCCAGGACCAGGAACATACTGAAATAAATAAGAAATAGTGATAGGGTAGAAATGGCAATACTAAAGTATCTCCTAAATACATAATTTTTCCTACATAAGTAACAGAATCACCCATTAAGGACAAAACTGTTATCTCGGTACATGGATGTGTTCAGAGAGTTAATTATCTGTTAGGCTCCTAAAGCAAAATCCTATGCCAAGTGAAGGTATCATCACAGTGAGCAGTTAGAATGTCAAAGTTGTATCTGAGGCTGCTCTGTAGAAATGGCAAGCACGTATTTGCTAATTCAATTCGTGTTTTGCATGTTTAGATGGTTTCAAAAAATAAAATCCACATCCAGAGTACTCTTTCCCAGGGCTTTTATGAGCTTTAGAGCATGCACTCTCTTGCATTTAGTTCAAGATGTGGTTTTCAATTATTTGCCCTCTAGTGAATTTTTCTCTAATAAACCTCACACCTCCAAAACTACTACCTTTTTCCTAAGTAGGATATTGTTAAAGAAATGTAAGTCATACTCACACTTTGGTACTATTCTTATTACATGTATTTCATAAACTTGTAAGTTTGGGCTTTTCACCATGTAGGATATAGCTGGTGGGTTCTTTTTTTCCTCCCTTTTTTTAGGTGTGTATGTTGGGGGGAGGGGCACTTATTTACTTTCATTACATTTTTGTTATTATTTTGTTACTTTTGTGTATTAGAAGGCTTTATTATTTTCCCCAAACATAAGACTCTGAATTATAGGTATCAAAACCATCAGGAAAACTAATGCTTTCATTTAGAGAAAATTGTTAAAGACATCTTCTCTCATTATGTCCAATATATTTTTCACAAAACATATGCTATAAACATATTTCTAAACTTTCAAAAAATATTTTACTCATATTTTTATATATATTTAACATTTACTTATAACTGAGGTCAGTTTATATATGTATGACATATAATATATATATATATGGTTTTTTATATATGGTATCTCCTATCAATCTCCAGCTTCCTCAATTTTGTTCTCAAAATACATTTCTGTAATGCTCAGAACCTTGTGCCCACAAAAGCAAAGATTCAACCCAATGTTCCTTTGACATTCCCCCCTCCCAGGTATCTGCCTCAAGACTCAATGAATTAATAATCATTTGTGTGACCTTTAAAACAATGACAAGTTATCTTAATCCAGAGGTTCTCAACAGGGGCAGAATTTGCCAGAATTACCTGAGATTTTTTTAACTTCATGTATCTGTCTCTTTCTGTCCTATCCCCAACCTGAAATTTCTAATAAAACTGTTATCTTTAAAAAACATTATTTTCCTTTACAGAAATTGTATCCACATGATTTTAATGTTGCAACCAATATACCTCACCTCTGAAGTATTTAGCCAAAGAAGACATTGATAGTATATTGGTTTGTTCAAAGAACTACTGGACAGTCTGATTAGTAGATTCAGAACTGGGCAAACCTAAAAAAGCTAGGCAAGATCCAGCACAGCAATCAAAATCACATCCCAAATCCCAACCTATGAGAATACTGTTGGCCACCAAATACCAGATGTTGCCCCTTACACTCCACTGTGACCAGCTCTTACTACTCCGCAGGAGTCCAGCCTTGCTTCCTTTGCTGCTCATGGAATGTGAATGCTCTTGAACCTACAAAGTCTACCAAGAAAATGGATTCTCACCCTTGCTCTTTGGTTTACTAGTTCCTAATTCAGAATCTGGGGTGAGGTATCTAATTGACCCAGACAAACCAGAAGAGGTTTGCTGGGGAAACTGTGTACCTCACTTTCATCTTTTATGGAGGATTTTCAAAATATGGAAGATCAGATGATGGGCACACTCTAGGCTTTGAACAAAGAAGTATGAGTATTTCACTTTGAGTCCCTGCTAATAAAATGGATGGTAAACTATGCACTTTTAAATAAACATAATTATTAATTTGAGTTTACCATACATTTTTTTTAACCTAAAAATTGGTATTCTAAAGCAATGGTTCATCATATGTAAACAGATATAAGCTTCATTAAAACAAAGAGGAGAAAATAAACGTGGTAATAATAAGAAAAACATGTATCATTCCAGAATAGTGACCATCTTTATTTTGCATTTGTTCTACCAACCTATATACACTACAAATCTTAATTTGCCCTTTATTTTTCATATAACAAAAATGCTGTTGGCCTGACAATGAGGAGGCCTGGATTCAGTCAGCTATGCAACTAATGCACTGTGCTCCCTTGGGTGGTCATTTATTCTGTGTGTCCTATTTTATAAAACAGGTACATTAATGCAAGGTCAAATACCTCTCAGAATTCTTAAGAGAAACTAATAACAACCTTCTCTTGGCTGGCTCCTTCTCACTTTAGAGCCCCCTCACCACAGTGCTCAATCCAGTGGTACTCTACTAAATCAGCCCCTACTAGAAACTCATTCTCTTGTCAATCTGATTTCAGTTGTGTTTTTTTTTTATCACTCTCCAAAACATCTTGTTTATTTGTTTACTGTTTGCCTTTCTACCATGAGAATATAAGTTTCCAGGAACAGGGGTAAAGTCTAACTGACCAATGTATCACCACCATCTAGAACTGAGCCCAACACACAACACACACTTAAATATCTGTCAACAAATAGAGGAATGAGATAAGAAACATGAAAGCACTTTGGGGAAGTTAAAATATCTATTAAAACTAAAATATTTATAAAAAATATTCTTTAAGAGTTACAACAAAAATAGTCTTTTTCATTTAAATCAGTTACATCTCTTATCAATTCTGTTATCAACAAAAATTAAATATTTTAGCAAATAATATGGTTCCTCTTCTGATTCTGGCACCAGAAATGCATTTTTACATATACATAAAGAATTGCACATAGAAGATTTTATGTGTCTCTTTCTAAATATTTTCCTTCCCTACAAGGAGAAACTTTCTGTTATATGGACACATTCCCTGTGATGAATAACACAAGATTAAAGGAGGGCAGTGGACACCTACTTCTCTTTCCTTGGTGCTACGGTTCACCTCATACACTCTCATTCTTTCTTCTTTACAATGATATACCATTGCCACTGGCCTTCTAAATGCTGCTTTAATTTCTTCCTCCTGCTGCACTATATGATTTTTATGAGGGTGAACAAAGAATTACTAGTCCATTTCGATCAGCAGTAAATCTCCCTTTTGCCCTTGTTGCTTCTTAAATGTATTTTTAGTCTTATTTTCTGAAAATGATTAATTCAAGTGGAAAGGTAGTATATTGTCACATCCTTGGATTTTACCTCTTCTTTCTGATGAACTGCTGCATGGGTACAACTCATATGCATTGAACTTGGCCAAGGTTTGGATACTTTCTTTGTAGCATCAGGCCAAACCATGAGTATAGAGTCCATGAAGCAGTCAGGACATATGGTACCTACCCAAATTCTGATATAACTTTTCTTTATTAAGTTGCATAAATTATTTTCCTCTTTGACAAGTTTCGTTGTTTGTGGTACGAGAATGGAAGTTAAGAAAAGTCTGTATTTTCCTATGAAATTCATACTGTAAAATTTGATAAATAAGGTAGCCTGGAATATTTCCTTAAGTCTCAGCTTATCTACCTTCAAAGTGGACATAAAAATAATTTAATGATATTCCGCAAAGACATAAAAACAAAACTCGAGAATTATTTCCTCATTTTAACATATGGAAAATAGGTATTTGTAAGAAAGTTTAAGTAAATAAGAGATAGTTTGGTCAACTGAGGTTGAAAAAGCAGTGTGATTACTGATAGCTAAAGTACCAATCTAAAAATTAAATTTTTTAGGTGTCATTTCTAGCATTATCAAGTGATTGCTTTATGGCCTGACAGCAATTACTTAAAGTTTTGGGGTCTTGGTTTCCTATCTGTAATTTGAGAAGCCTTCTGGATTTAAAAGCCCTGTAGTCACTAGTAGAATCTCCAATAAGATAGGTTATCACTTTCACACAAGAAGTGGGTCTAGGGTCTTCTCTAGCAGATTAACATGTAGATCAGCAACTGATCTATCTATAAATACCTGGTTCCAAAAGAAAAGGAAGAAACTATTTATAAGGCATTCACAAAATACAGATGATGTCACATAGATGAGGGCATTCTACTGTCTTTTTGTGTTAGGTATGCAACTGAAACTCAGCTACCCAGAGAGGTAATAAGGGTGGATGCAGAAATATGCAGAATGCGAACTGCACTGTTGATACAGTAATGTTTACAATATGAGGAGAGGTTAAGGTCTTTTTTATTTCTTTGTTGTAATGATGAAGAAGTACAAAAGGCTAGTTGTACAACAAAATTTTGGAGAACATACTTTTTTTAATGCTCGTTACCTTTATAAAATATGACCATGTTTTATTCAGTGAATCCTCTACGCTCAAGAAGATAATAACTCTTATTTGTCCCAAACAATTACAACACAGTAGTGGCTGCCTATAGGCCAACTGCTTCAGACATCATCAATGTCCTTGTTTAACACTTTAGACAATTCTACTAATGGATTAATTAATTAGAATCAAGGGGGTTTGGGTGAGATGGTTGCTTCTCAAAACATCCTGTAAGAGTAAACGATGCTATAATGGAAGGAAGGCAGACCAGGATGTATCTGTAAAAAATGGTGAGAAGTGGGTGATGCCCTTACCTGTGGCATTTCTATTCTTGGATCACTCTTCTTAAGAAAGTAGCCAGGCATTGTCAGTTTGTTTTCTTGTGTATTTTCCTAAGAAAAAGTACATTTAATTCAGCCTGGCTTATACTGTATTCTCATAAATATGCTACACTCCACTCTATCTAGCTAGTGATGATTTACAACTTTTTGTTGCTCTCAGACTGAAGATAGCTAGAAAGTTTCTCCTGATATTTGCTCCCACATTCTGAATTCTTTAGTCTACTCTAGAGCTAGGTCAGCAATGGTTTTCAGATAAAAAATCTTTCTTTTGTTGCTTCAAAGACGGGGACATTACTAACGTAATCCTAGGATAATAGACATATTAAAAGACAGTAATGGTAATAAGAAAAGTAGTAGTTACCAACAAGGAAATATGGTGAAATTAGAATAAGAAAAGTAAAAAGAAAAATAATAATAATAGTGGAAATGGCTAAAGACAAACATGGCACAATGGAAGATGCAGTAGAAAGGTTTTTGTTTTTGCTGCAACTACAGCTGCTTGGATTCTTTACTTGTGTGGCCTGAGTATTAGTGGGCTCAGAGTAAGCCCATCTTTCCTAGATTATAGAATTTCTCTGAGTAGTTCAAGTTCACTGCTTTAGATCATGTTGTGTAAACTATGAGAATCATAGATGGAATGAAATGAGAAGCTAAGTAAAGCAATGGTATTATAGGTTCTGGATTATAGGTCTCTTTCACAACTCCTGCTACACAGAGGATCTGGGAATCAAACAGATTAATTTATGTAGTTTTTCTTTCTGTTCATATCACTGGTTACCTAAAATAAAATCAAATGGTAATCCCTGTACAGAAAAGTTTGGACCACGGTTTACACAAAAAAGAACAGCAGATGCATACGTATTTGGTACTTAGATGTATTAAGATTTCACAACACAGAATAGACAAAGTACTATAATGAATGGGCCATACAGCAAAACAGAATAAAAGCCTTGACCCAGTATGCTGGGAGAGAAACCTCTGGGTAGCAGTACTGATTAGCATTTGGACTTCTGGAGGAGAGGTCTAAAATGGAAAATAGGTAAGAACATCTCAACTTAGGAGAAGAGAATTTTTAAAAAATCCATTGGCAGGGTTACAGAACAAAGAAACAGAGTATATTTTAGAGGTAAGATACAGTAAGCATTTTTAAATCAGTTTCTATTGAGGTTTTATTAAAAAAGAAAAACAAATAGTATAGTATATAGTATGTAGTATAAAAAAGATACTCAATATTTATTTTTCTCTTTCTAGATGGTGAAGTAAACTATTAAGGTTGAAATTTTAATTCTACCTGAAGGCTTATATTTCTTTTCCATTGAGTAAGGTAAAAAAAAAAAACTCATTAAAACAGAAGCAAAAAAGAAAGAAAAACTGTACAGGAAGAAGAGTAAGAAAAATATCTTGCTCTTCATTAAAACTTGTCCTTACTGATAAAATCCTACAGCTATATTCCGGTTAGTGGAGTACAAAGAGGGGGCAGAGTCTTTCCAATCCATATAAACTAGAAGGAGAACTCTAACAAACAAAATATTGACTATCCTTTCAAATAGCTCAATTGGGAAATAATGATTAGTGTCAGACATAATATCACGAGGTCAGTAACCTTTCATCCCACAGTGCAATATTTTACTGTGTTTGCCCCAGAAATCAGTTACAATAGACTCTACCATTTGTCATGTACATCATTTGGATTTTCTGAATGTAGGAATAGTTGACCTTAACCATTCTACAACTACTAGAAGTTGAAGGTCATGCCATATGTCATTGAAAAGAGAATTTTCTCTGAATTGGCAATAAGCTCTTGACTTTGACCTGTGACATTAATGCCATGAAGTAAAATGTTTCCTATCTTTGTGATTTACATAGAAAGCACGTGTACTTTATGCTCCTAGACTGTTCTTTTACATCTGTACCAGAATCTTATACATTTAAAATGAAGCATTCAAGCAGAGAGATTTACTTGCTGCTAAAATTAACTTGCTTCCAGAGAATACAGTTCTAGAGCAATTTCTCTTATTTTCTCTATTGCATGTCAGATAGCTAGAGAAACAAAGGTAGATATCAACAATGAATTATTTCAGAAGCCATAAACATGATATAGTTGACAACTGAAAATACTGCTTTTTAAAAAGTCACTTAAGACCCACCCTTCAAAATCTCTTTACCTATCAATTGTTATCTTTTCTCTCCATGTGACTTGTTAAAATGGAAAAGAGGAAGGATTCTAGTTAAATCCTTTACTGCAGGGCGCCTGGGTGACTTAGTGGGTTAAGCCTCTGCCTTCGGCTCAGGTCATGATCTCAGGGTCCTGGGATCTCAGGGTCCTGGGATCAAGGCCCGCATCAGGCTCCCTGCTCGGCGGGGAGCCTGCTTCCTCCTCTCTCTGCCTGCCTCTCTGCCTTCTTGTAATCTCTCTCAATCAAATAAATAAATAAATAAATAATCTTTTAAAAATAAAAAAATAAAAAATAAAAATAAATTCTTTACTGCATTTAATATATTTAACATCTGATATAATATTGTCACAGTTTGCAACCTAGATTTTTTTTTTAAGATTTTATTGATTTATTTCACAGAGGGAGAGAGATCACAAGGAGGCAGAGAGGCAGGCAGGGGGGGGGGGGGAAGNTCCCTGCTGAGCAGGGAACCCGATGCGGGCCTCGATCCCAGGACCCTGAGATCATGACCTGAGCCGAAAGCAGAGGCTTTAACCCAGTGAGCCACCCAGGCGCCCTGCAACCTAGATTTTATCTGACAACTGCTCTGTATGAAAAATGCAATTTACTCATATAACATCAATCAATCAATCAAAGGTTATATTTTGTTTAGTCACAAACCCATCCTTCAGACCTTTCATTTCATTTCCTATCATACCCTGTAGATGTGATATGTGTGTTTCTTCATGGAAAAGATTAAATACGGAGCACTTTAGTAATTAAGGCACCATGAAGTTCTTCTATTTCATCAACTTTGATTAAGAAGTCTCCCAGAGTTTGAATTCTTCTTTGCCAATTTGAATACCTTTTATTTCTTTTTGTTGTCTGATTGCTGTTGCTAGGACTTCTAGTACCATGTTGAACAACAGTGGCAAAAGTGGGCATCCTTGTCTTGTTCCTCATCTCAGTGGGAAGGCTGTCAGTTTTTCCCCATTGAGAATGATATTCACTGTGGGTGTTTCATAGATAGTTTTATTAAGTTGAGGAATGTTCCCTCTATCCCTATACTTTGAAGGGTTTAAATCAGGAATGGATGCTGTATCTTGTCAAGTGCTTTTTCTGCATCAATTGAGAGGACCATATGGTTTTTCTCTTATTGATTTGTTCTATCACATTGATTGATTTGCAGATGTTGAACCACACTTACATCCCAGGGATAAATCCCACCTGGTCATGGTGGATAATCTTTTTAGTGTACTGTTGTATCCTATTAACTGGGATCTTGTTGAGAATCTTGGAATCCATATTTATCGGGATATTGGCCTGAAATTCTCCTTTTTGATGGGGTCTTTGCCTGGTTTGGGGATCAAGGTAATGCTGGCTTCATAGGAAGAGTCTGGAAGTTTTCCCTCTGTTCCTATTTTTTTAAACAGCTTCAGGAGAATAGGTATTATTTCTTCTTTGAATGTTTGGTAGAATTCCTCAGAGAATCTGGCAGGTCCTGGACTCTTGTTTTTTGGGAGGTTTTTGATCACTGCTTCAATCTCATTGCTAGATATTGGTCTATTCAAGTTGCCAATTTCTTCCCTGTTTCAGTCTTGGAAGTTTATAGGTTTCCAGGTATGCATCCATTTCTTCTAGGCTGCTTACCTTATTGGCATATTAACTGTTGATAATAGTTTCTGATGATTGTTTCTATTTCCTTGGTCTTAGTCATGATCTCTCCCCTTTCATTCATAATTTAATTAATTTTGGTCCTCTCTCTTTTCTTTTGAATTAGTTTGGCCTGTGGTTTATTGATGCTATTAATTCTTTCAAAAGAACTAGCTTCCAGTTTCATTGATGTGTTTACTTTATCTCTAGAAATAAAAGGTATTCAAATTGGCAAAGAAGAAGTCAAACTCTCTCTTTGCAAATAACATGATACTTTATATGGAAAACCCAAAAGACTCCACCCCCAAACTACTAGAATTCATACAGCAATTCAGTAATGTGGCAGGATACAAAATCAATCCACAGAAATCAGTTGCTTTCTTACACACTAGCAAAGAAAATATAGAAAGAGAAATCAGAGAATTGATTTCATTTACTATAGCATCAAGAACTATAAGATACCTTGGAATAAACCTAACCAAAGAGGTAAAGGATCTGTACTTGAGGAACTACAGAACACTCATGAAAGAAATTGAAGAAGATACAAAAAGATGGAAAAGCATTCCATGCTCATGGATCAGAAGAATAAACATTGTTGGGCGCCTGGGTGGCTCAGTGGGTTAAAGCCTCTGCCTTCGGCTCAGGTCATGATCCCAGGGTCCTGGGATCGAGGCCC
>LNAC01001067.1:181895-212240 GCA_002007465.1 Ailurus styani
GGAAGAAGATATTCGCAAATGACACTACAGACAAAGGGCTGATATCCAAGGTCTATAAAGAACTCCTCAAACTCAACACCCAAAAGACAGATAATCAAGTCAGAAAATGGGCAGAAGACATGAACAGACACTTCTCCAACGAAGACATACAAATGGCTAACAGACACATGAAAGAATGTTCATCATCATTAGCCATTAGGGAAAATCAAATCAGAACCACATTGAGATACCACCTTACACCAGTTAGAATGGCCAAAATCAACAGGACAGGAAACAAGTGTTGGAGAGGATGTGGAGAAAGGGGAACCCTCTTTCACTACTGGTGGGAATGCAAGTTGGTGCAGCCACTTTGGAAAACAGTGTGGAGATTCCTCAAAAAATTAAAAATAGAGCTACCCTATAACCCTGCAATTGCACTACTGGGTATTTACTCCAAAGATACAGATGTAGTGAAAAGAAGGACCATGTGTACCCCAATGTTCATAGCAGCAAAGTCCACAATGGCCAAGGTGTGGAAAGAGCCAAGATGCCCTTCAACAGATGTGAATGGATAAAGAAGATGTGGTCCATATATACAATGGAATATTACTCAGCCATCAGAAAGGATGAATACTTTTGTATCAACATGGATGGGTCTGGAGGAGATTATGCTGAGTGACATAAGTCAAGCAGAGAAAGTCAATTATCATATGGTTTCACTTACTTGTGGAACATAAGGAATAAAATGGAGGACATTAGGAAAAGGAAAAGAAAAGTGAATCGGGGTAAATCGGAGAGGGAGAAGAAAGGTAAGAGACTGTGGATTCTGAGAAACAAACAGGGTTATGGAGGGGAGGGGGGTGAGGGATGGGTGAGACTGGTGGTGGGTATTAAGGAGGGCACATATTGCATGGAGCACTGGGTGTGGTGCATAAACAAGGAATCTTGGAACACTGAAAAAAATTAAATTAAATTAAAATGTTAAAAAAATTAAAAAAAAAAAAAGAAGTCTCCCAGGGAGGAGAAGTGTGAGCAGAAGGATAAGAAGAGAATACATTCTTCCTTATATGCATATATTAATACCTTAAATAATTCTATTTTACAAAAAGTGCATATCATAGTTATTGCAACATATCTTGAGAGACATATACAGAGATCCATCTATATTTCATATATTTAATGATGACAATAACTTTATTCACTCACTCATTTTTCATTTATTCTCTCCTCCCAACATGATTTTGATCTCCCAGTGGACAAGAAACACTTCACTCACCTTTATATGTTAATTAATGCCTAACATATATTGGGCATTAGGTAAAAGCCTGCTGGATATTGGTGTGGAATAAAAAATAAAATTTTATATGTGTAGTATCCATTAATTATGTAGTACATCCTAAAATTTTAGTTTTCCTAAAATTTCCTCCTTCCAGTTGCAAGGACCTTACTGTATTTCAGTATGTCATGTGGGGTTTGAAACTTGGCTCCTACACTTATTATGTAATTAATTATAAAAATTTAGGTAAGACACCTAACCATTTGTGTCTCATCTTCCTACATGTAAAATGGATATAATAACTGTTTCTACTTCACAGGTTCTTAGGAGAATTATTTGGGTTAATATAAGTGGCTTAAAGAGTGCCCTGTACATAGTAAGGACTATATAAGGATTTGCTGTGATGATTATTAATATCTCTTAGTCTTATCTGAAAATAAGAACAATAATACCACTACTTCATAGATTTATTAGCAAGAAATGAGACAATAAATATAAAGCAACTAACATAATGTTCTGGTAGATTAGGTGTGGAGTATAAGAGAAAGTAGACTCAAGAATGATTCTAATGCTTTTCTCCTAAGCAACTAAAGGGAAGGAATTGCTATACAATGAAATGGGGAAACTTGAAGGAGCACTACTGGTGGGAGAAATTCAAAAGGTCAGTATTAAGGGTTTTAAATTGCAAACTCTATTAAATATTTTAATGTATATTTTAGGTAGGCAACTTGATACACAACAGAATAAAAAGAATACAAATCAATAAATCCAAAATGAAAGTACTAATGCATAGGGCCTATATTGTGTGAATTGAACGAATTGTATTTATCAGTGGTTTCTAATTTATTAGATATTTGGGACCCTTTCAGAAGCTGATGATAGATACATGTACACATACACACAAAATGTGCAAACATTTAATTTTTATGCTTGGAAATTCGATTTTATCCACATGAGCCATAAAAACATTGTTGACAAAATTATCATCCTCTCATTCTAATTTTTCATGCAAAATAACACTCACTTGCTGAAAAACAATTTTAGCAAATTGCACAGATAAAATCAAATGTAAACTTTATTTCTGCATAAAAGTTAATTTCAATAGACAGCTGCTGTTGTTTGGCTTATGTGAAAAGCTGACAACTTGTATGGTACATTCAGTTTATTTAGATATTAAATGATTTCAGATTTTTTGTTTAGATGGTAGCAAGGTTTTAAAACCAACGTTCATGTAAATATACCTTACCCATGATATTAGAGTTCTGTCAAGAGTTAACTGCTTTTTCAAAGAATCTGAGTTGAATATTCACAAGTATCTTCATCCTCAAACCCATGAGGTCACCTGGTAAAGGCTTATCAACCTTCATAAAAATGTATTCCAGAACTGAAACACTGACATAATTAACTCTCTCATACCTCCTCTTCCAAAATGGTGAGCTGGCCAAAATATTTCTAATTTTAACATCATTAATCATGATAAATGTAAGAAATTGACTCGATCTATTTTTCCCATTACTAAAGTCGAACCTTTTGTCCAAAATACCTACAAAATGAATAAATGTGTTTCTACAAAACTGTTCTAAGTTGTAACAATGAACAATAGAAAAAGAAATTACGAGTACGAGACATCTACATTAGCATAAGAAGAACAAAATACTTAGAAATAAATTTAACAAAAGAGGTACAAGGCTTGTACTCTAAAAACTACACAACATTGTTGAGAGAAATTAAGGAAGATCTAAATAAATGGGAAGACATTTCATGTTCCCAGATCAAAAGAGTTATCATTAAGAAGGGAGTACTTCCCAAAGTGATGTACACATTTAAAGCAATTCATATCAAAATTGAAGTTAGCTTTTCTACAGAATTGGCAAACTAATGTTAAAATTCATGGGGAAATGCCAGGGATTCACCATATCCAAAATAATCAACACAGTTTTAAAATTATTGCTTAATGAAGTTGACTTTTAAATCAGATAGAAGAAAAGAGTTACAAATTAAGTACATCTGTATCAACTTTTGTATTTATCTATCTACTTATCATTACCAGTGTCCTTTATTTCTGGTGTGTGCATTCAGGTAAATGCCTATTTTCCTTTTATGTCAACTTAAAAGACTCCCTTAGTGTTTCCTTCAGGACAGGTCTTCTAGGGCGCCTGGGTGGCTCAGTGGGTTAAAGCCTACCTTCAGCTCAGGTCATGATCACAGGGTCCTGGGATTGAGGCCCATATCGGGCTCTCTGCTCAGCAGGGAGCCTGCTTCCTCCTCTCTCCTCTCTCTCTGCCTGCCTCTCTGCCTACTTGTAATCCCTCTCTCTGTGTCAAATAAATAAATAAAATCTTTAAAAAAATTTTTAAAAATTAAAAAAAAGGACAGGTCTTCTAAAGACAAATATTCTTACTTTTGTTTATCTGAAAAATGTCTTAATTTCTCCTTCATTTCCTGAAAGATTGTTTTGCTGGATATAGAATTCCTTCTTGATGGTCCTTTTCTTTAAACAATTTAAATAGGTCATCTATTTCTTCTGTCCTCCATGGTATCTACTTAAAAAAAAAACAGATGTTAACCTTATCGGTATCTTCAAGTGATGAATCATTTCTCTCTTGCTGCTTTCAAGATCCTCTCTTTGTCTTTAGTTTCAACAGTTTATGATGTGCTTAGTTGTGAATCTCTGAGTTTATTTGTCTTGGAGCTCTTTGAATTTCTTGTATATATTGAATAAAGCTTTTAATTGAATTTGCATAATTATTAGTTCTTATTCTTCAAATATTCTTTTTGTTCCTTTCATTCTCTCCTTTGTTTCTGGAACTTATGTAACATGTTAGTATTCCTGATGGTGTCCTACAAGTATTTGAGTTTCTGGTCATTTTCTTTCATTATTATTTTCTTTCTGTTTCAGACTGGATAATCTCAGATGACCTATCCAAATTCAATTTTTCTTTCTTCTTCCAACTCAAATCATATTAGACAGCATACTTTTCAATTTTTCAACTTCAGGATTTCTATTCAGTTCTCTTTTATGATTTCTATCCACTCACAGATGTTCTCTACTGATATATTATTCTCATATTTTCCTTAAAATTTTTAGACATTGTTTATTTCCCTTAACATAATTATAATAAGCGACCTGACATCTTTCTAAAATCCAGTATCTGGGTTTACTCAGGAACACTTTTTTTTTTTTTTTAATTTTATTTTTATTCTTTGCCCAAGGGGTACAGGTCTGTGAATCATCAGGCTTACATCTTTCACAGCATTCACCAAAGCACAAACCCTCCCCAATGTCCATAACCCATCCACCCTATCCCTACCCTCCCACCCCCCAGTAACCCTCAGTTTGTTTTATGAGATTAGAAGTCTCTTATGGTTTGTCTCCTTCCCCATCCCATCTTGTTTCATTATTTTTCCCTCCCTACCCCCCACAACCCCCCACCCTGCCCCTCAAGTTCCTCATATCAGAGAGATCATATGATAATTGTCTTTCTCTGATTGACTTATTTCGCTCAGCATAATACCCTCCAGTTCCATCCATGTCGTTGCGAATGGCAAGATTTCGTTTCTTTTGATAGCTGCATAATATTCCATTGTATATATATACCACATCTTCTTTATCCATTCATCTGTTGATGGACATCTAGGTTCTTTCCATAGTTTGGCTATTGTGGACATTGCTGCTATAAACATTCGGGTGCACGTGCCCCTGAGGATCACTACCTTTGTGTCTTTAGGATAAATACCCAGTAGTGCGATTGCTGGGTCGTAGGGTAGCTCCATTTTCAACTTTTTGAGGAATCTCCATACTGTTTTCCAGAGTGGCTGCACCAGTTTGCATTCCCACCAACAGTGTAGGAGGGTTCCCCTTTCTCCGCAACCTCGCCAACATCTGTCATTTCCTGACTTGTTGATTTTAGCCATTCTGACTGGTGTAAGGTGGTATCTCGCTGTGGTTTTAATTTGTATTTCTCTGATGCCGAGTGATGTTGAGCACTTTCTCATGTGTCTGTTGGCCATTTGGATGTCTTCTTTGGAGAAATGTCTGTTCATGTCTTCTGCCCATTTCTTGACTGGGTTATTTGTTTTATGGGTGTTGAGTTTGAGAAGCTCTTTATAGATTTTGGATACTAGCCCTTTATCTGATATGTCATTTGCAAATATCTTCTCCCATTCTGTCAGTTGTCTTTTGGTTTTGTTGACTGTTTCCTTTGCTGTGCAAAAGCTTTTAATCTTGATGAAGTCCCAATAGTTCATTTTTGCCCTTGCTTCCCTTGCCTTTGGTGAGGTTCCTAGGAAGAAGTTGCTGCGGTTGAGGTCAAAGAGGTTGCTGCCTGTGTTCTCCTCGAGGATTTTGATGGATTTCAGGAACACTTTCTAATGACTACTGTTTGGTTTTCCTATATATGAGTCATACCAGTCAGTTTCTGTGCATGTCTTTTTTTGTGAAAACTAGACTTTTTGGAAAATATATGGCAACAATTCTGAATATTAGATCCTTACCTATCAGGGGTTTAGTGACTATCCAGGACTAACTTGCAAATTTTGTATACTTTGCAACTTGTTATCTCTGCTTTATTAGCTCAGTGGTTAGCTAATTATTGGATAGAGATTTATGTAAATCTTTCAAACCAATAAATCTTCCAACATTTGCCAAGGATTTCTTTCTGTGTTTGGAAGCATACTTTCAATCCTGTGGCAGGAAAATTATGACTCTACCTTAGCCTTCAATTCCTGCTCTGATAGACCCACCAGATCAACCAGAGATCAGAAATCAACACTTTCTCAGGCTTTTCCTGGGCTTATGTACAGTCCTATATACAGTATTGACCTTCTAGATTCCCAAGGACATGGACAAAGTCTTTATGGACATCTCATTCTCCCATATTCTTCCTAGGTTTCTTTGATTAGTTCTTTGTTAACCCTAACTGGTATAGCTGCCTCAAATAGCTATAATATTAAACAAATACCATTGTAATAAAATAAGTGCCTAGGTTATAGTGCTGTACACACAGAGGGAACTCTGAGTCACAGCAGATAAACACAAGCCCTGAGAATAAAGTTTGCATGGAACTGCTAGATAGGTCAGATAGTGAAAATTCTTATTCATATTACTATTTTATCAACAAGGATAGAATTTTGGGAGATCTCCAGACCCTTTCTTTCCTTTTATATGACTTCTGCTTTTCACAGACACTGTAGTTGTGAAACAATTTTCAAAGCTACTGTGGAGCTGGAGAAATGGACATGGAATGGGGTCTCCACAAAATTTTGTCCTTTCTGTAATTCATCTGGTTGTTTCATTATTTTTACTTTACTAAACACTTCTCAAAATGTTACAAACATTTAACTAATTTTAGAATTCTGAAAAGGTTGATATTAAAAATTTTTGCCAGTGTTTTCCTGGCTTTTATGGAGGAGAAGATTTTTAGATGTCTTTATCTCACCATACCAGATGAGGTTTTCATTCCATCCTGTAAACAGACCATCAGCATGGCTTAATCAAATGTCATAGGAATTATTAAACATGTTCACCTAAGTCATTAGCAACTTGAAATCAAACATTTCATTATTATGTTATCTCAATTTTAGCATTAATACCCTTACTTATTTTACCATCATTTTTGCTTTCACCTTTTATAATATTTTAAAGATTTATTTATTTATTTATTTATTTGGGGGGGCAGAGAGAGAGGGAGAGAGAAATGGTAAGCAGACTCACCACTGAGTGCAGAGCCCAACACAGTGCACAATCTCATGACCCAGAGATCACAAACTAAGCTAAAAATCAAGAATTGGATGCTTATCCTACTGAGCCACCCAGGCACCCCACATCTTTTGTAATTTTTAAAAAATGCTCTTAACCCTTCAGGAAACATGGGTGGAGAAATAATAATAGACAATAATAAAACACAAAATATAAAGAGATTATAAAATTTAAATGTTAAAATATAATAAAATAGTTTTCAAAATTTTTTTAAATTTCTTATAAAGGCTTTATCAGCTGAATAGTCCAGTGTCTAATATATTTAACAATTATTTTCATAGGCTAATATATAGAGAAAGCAACTATAAACCTATAGTCTCTGGGGAAAAGGTTAAATATTTTTAAAATATCCAAAGGGTTAAATTGAACTGTAGACAATAATTCACATTTAGGAATTTTTTTTATATTCTGCCATCATCATTTTATAATTGTTTATGTTAAAATTTTTAAAATACATGTTAGATGCTTACATTTTATTTTCATTGTTTTTTTCATTTAAATTATATTATCATTGAGAGATTCCTCTCCTCTTTTTTTTGGAAATATTTAAATAAAAATCAAGAGATTGATTTATATTATACATTCACTTTTTTCAAAAAGGATAGTTTTTAAATGTTTAAAGAATAGTTATTAAGCTTTCTAGAAATAAAAAGTTTATCTTCTTTAATCATATTACTATTTTATCAACAGATCATGAAACTCTTTTTATTTTAAAATATAAACATTCTTTGGTTTTTTCCAAATTTTATTATACATTATAAAATGGCAAATAGTTTCCAGAAAAAAAACTAGTAACAAAGCAAAGGGGGAGTTGATTTAATAATTACATTTGAGGTTATGAAAATAAGGTAATGTAAATGTACCGTACTAATGCAAGATGTTAGTGACAGGGGAAACTAAGCAAGGAGGGTATAGTGTAAGAATATATGGGAACCCTACACTTCCCACTTAATTTTTCTGTAAACATAAAACAGCTCAAAAAGTAGTCTATTAATCTTTAAATGTACCAATAGATATTTCTGACATACCTATTACAAAAACAAAACAAAATAATAAATAGTTGATACCTTCAAACACTAGCAAGTTTTTTGGAGAAAAGTAAAATTTTTGTACCCTAAAAAGACTATTTTCCAATCTCTAAGAAAATGCTATTTTACAGAAACATACTTCCTGAAATGTTCTTTAGAGTTCCAAGTAAAAATGAGTCTTTTAAATATACTCCTATTGCTGCCTCATACATGTGAGCAATACAAGGTAAAGACCTTAATCAGAGAGTAATATTTATTTTTATACACTTAGAATTTTACTTTAATGCTGCTTGTCAAATTCATGACACTGCATGTCAGTCACTATAAGCCATTACAATAATTTCTCTACTGTATAAACTATGTGATTATTTATAGAAAAGAAGCTCCCCAAAGCATTCTCTCCAAGTACATAGCCATTATAAAACCTTATGAAGAAAGAACCAAGGAAAACAAAAATCAACCTTACATCTGAATATGGATACAAAATTCCTAAATAAAACACTAGCACACTGGTAGTTTATCCTAGCAATGAAAACATGGTTTCGACATTAGGAAATCTAATGCAATATAGGACATTATCAGATTAAAAAAAATAAAAGCATGATAATCTGATAATTACACAAAACAGGTGATGAAATCCAAAACAACACAGGATGCTTGCTACCACTACCACGACACAGTATTGCTACCACGTATTGTTCTCATTGTTCCAGCCAATGCAGTAAAATAATAAAAATAAAACATATCAGTATTTAAAAGGCATAAATTTAAACCATTATTTAAAACATGGTAACAGAAAGTTCAAAAAGTTAAAAAATTAAAATTTATAAGATAAGTGTTTTACATTAACATGCAAACACAAAGACTTTTGTGTAACAGTAATACCAACTGCAATTGGAAACTTGACTGGAGCTCATTATTCATTCTAATGAACAGAATATGGCAAACGTGACGGGCTATTTTCTGAGATAAGATAACAAAAGTTGTTTCTATTTTGCTCACTCGCCCTCAACATGGCTGGTTCTGAGGGAAGTTAGCAGTCACGGTGTATACAAACTGACTTACAGAGAAACCCATGTGGCAAGAAACTGAGGGCAGCCTTTGCCCAACAGCAAAGAGCAAATAAGGTCCTCAGTCCAACAGTCCATGAGGAACTGAATCCTGACACCAACGTAAGCAGCTCCGACCCTAGTCTAGTCTTATGCTGATTACGACCATAGCTAACACCTTGACAGCAGGTTTATAAAACACCTTGAGGCAGAGACATCCAGAAAAGCCATGCCAGAACTCCTGACCCACAGAAACTCTGAGATAATATTCTTAATTTAATAAAGTTAGTAGTATAATTGTTTAAAGATGCTAAATTTTGGAGTAATTTGTTATATAGCAGTAGATAACTAATACAGATTTTAATACAAATATAACAATACTGTTGATAGAATTTTAAAAGCTAATATTAAATTACCTCTAGAAAATGTTAAAGAATTATCATGATAACTGAAAAGAAGGGCAGTGATTTTTTTCCTATCACATATTCTAAAAGTACAACCATTAAAACAGGATATCTCTTGATTTAGGAATAGACAATAATAGAATGAAAATGAAGTTGAAAAAAAAGACTATGTGGGAATAAAGGAAGCATTTGAATTCAGTAGAAATGATAGATAATTCAAACAGTATCTACAGGACAAATGAGTTTCCTCTTAGACAAAAAAAAGAAAAAGAAAGAAAGAAAGAAAGAAAGAAAGAAAGAAAGAAAGAAAGAAAGAAAGAAAGAAAGAAAGAAAGAAAAAGAAAGAAAGAAAGAAAAGAAAGAAAGAAAGAAACACTTAAAAAGCCAACATTATTACATATACTAAAAAATAACTCAAGGTAGATTAAGGTGCTAAAAGATTTAAAAAGAAAACTATGTATTTTTTTTTTAGGTGGTGAAGAAGTTCTTTCCAAGTAAGATCAAAAGCTAAGACATAATGGAAAAAATTGACTTATTTAGTAGCCTAGAAATGTAAACCTCCTTTGTAATTAAAGATATCATTCACAAACTCTAAACAGGAGAGCCAAACTGAGAGAAATGTTTGGAAAATATGTAGTAAAAAAGGGTAAGATATATAAACCAAAAATACAGTCTACAAGAGAATAAGAGAAAGAACTCCAGAAAGTATTTTAAAAAGCAATTCAAATACAGATTTCCCTTAACAATGCAGTTACCTCCAGATAAACCTATCCTAAATTGAAAATATCCTAAGTTGAAAATACTTTTATTCACCTATTAAGCTTGACATTATAGCTTAGTCTCGCATACCTTAAATGTGCTCAGAACACTTTTATTAGCCTACAGTTGGGCAAAATCATCTAACATGAAACCTATTTTATACTAGAGTGTTACATATCTCATGTAATTTATTGACTACTGTACTGAAAGTGAATAACAGAATGGCTGTATGGGTACCGAGTGGTTGTGAGTATATGGGTGGTTTATTCTCCTGCTCATGTGCTGACTGGGAGCTGTGAATTGCTGCCACCACCCAGCATCGTGGGACAGTATTAGAGCATTGCTCTGCCTATCACTAGCCTGGGAAAAGATCAAATTTCAAAATGTAAAGTGAATGTGTATTGCTTTTGCACCATCATAAGGCCAAAAAATTGTAAGTTGAACCATCCTACGTTCAGAGACCATCTGTACATATTTATATGTATGCATGTACATTACATGTAGATTGTGTATTTGTGTATGCAGTCAACCCTTGTCATTTAAAATTCCCTATCTGAGACTTCTCCTACTTCCTGAAATTTATTTGGAACCTCAAAATCAAAGCTAAGTAGGCTTTCACAATCATTAGCAGACATACACAGAGCTGTGAAAAATTTGAGTCTCCCTATGCATGTGCCCAGCTGAGGTCAAACAAGGCAATGTTATGCCTTCCTGTCTGCACTCTCAAACAGCAATGACCAGAGGATGGAGGGATGGAGACAGTAGCGGACAGTTAAGTGGAATCCAAGAAGGTCTGGCTCCGGGGCCAGCTGACCAGGGTTTGAATCCCAGCTCTGGGACCTGTTAGCAGGGCAGCCTCAGGCGAGTCACTTTACACTTTTGAATCTCGTGTTCTCTTTTGAAAAACTAAAAAAAAAAAAAAAAAAAAAAAGGAATCTACCAAAATAAGTTGTCTCTTTGAATTTAAGGTTAAGATTATAACCTATGTGAGATTATATATGTATCGGTGTGTGTCTATGTGTGTATTTCCACTAAGAGCAATGGTTGAGTATTTGCTAATTGGCTGTGTGTGCACATGTGTATATACAATAAACACGTAAAAATATTCAACCCACTGGTAATGACAGAAATGCATGCTAAAATAATACAAACTTTTACTAGTAGAATAACAAAAATCAAGGTCAATACTATAAAGTTTTGATAAGGATATGAAAGAAGTAATACTCAAACTGCTGGGGGAAGGGATACAAACTACTACAAACTTCTTAGATATAATTTGGCAATATCTAGGAAAACCAATCAATTACTTCAAAATCTATCTCACAGACAAAAATTTCTTTATACTGCAAATAAATATCAAGATCATCCAAATGTCTATCAGTAGGAAAATGGTTTAAAATACCTGGTGCCATCCACATTCAAAAATAGTATGGAAAATAAAAGACAACTATACCAAGTACTGATGTACATTTTATTTTAAGTGAAAAAAATTTGTTTTAATTTTATATGGTTTATATATGTACATATATATATGTAGTGTTCTTCTTTTATGTACATGTGCACACACATACATCAGTACATAAATACAGATAAGGAGATGTTTGTATAAATATATAGGAAAAGACCTGGAAGGATGCCCTCCAAACTGTTTCTAGCTGTTGCCTACAGGAGGATAGTGGAATCTCACTACAGGAGGGTGGGGGATGATGTCCAGGTTTTATTGTTATTTCTGTTGTTGCTTTTTACTTAATACTATTAATCTTGGATACTTTTACTTCTTTAAAAAGAAAATGGATCCTTGTATTATTTTTATAATTTAAATTGTATTTGTCACTTGCCATTCAAAAATTTTACCTATTTAAAAACATCCCAATTTTTAGTTTTACTTATATTTCTTAGCCTAGATTTTTTTAAAAAAAATTTCTATCAGTAACCCCATTGCCTACTCAGTACAAAATAGTCTGGATACATTTGATGGAAGTGAACTGGTTTCCTCTTCTCTATAAAGAAAGCACTCTAAAGATAATACAAAATCTTGTATGCACTAACCTGTCCAAAATTTTCTAAACAGACGTAATAGAATTTATTTCTCTCATAAAAACTTAGAGAATCTTCTTTCCATTTGTTTGTTCAGAAATGTTTAGGTATTTGGCAACTCTATTCAAATTTAATCAAAACTTATAAAACTGATATGGTTTACTCACAGGGTATAAATTATATCATTAGAAATAGCACTGGCTTTATTTTTCCCTATGAAACACCATACCATACATGGCAACAGAAAATATGTTATTTTCTAACCCCCAAAGTAACTATTATGTGTATCTACAAGATCATTTAATTTATTCTTAATGATTCAAATCTTTTCCTAGGGTCAAAGTCATCTTTTATATGAACTTGCTTTTACAAATTAATGTTTTGAAGGAAACAGTAAAAGTCAAGTTGCTTGGGAGTACATTAAATTATATGCTAGTTAATAGTGTTAGAGAGATGGCTTAAAAATAAATTGCCCATAATACCTTTTAATAAAGGCAGTAAATGCACTTTTTTATTCTGTGTTAAAAGAAGATGCCTATTTGGCACTGTTTGGAGTCCCATTTGCCATGTATATTTTGATTAATATTAGGCTAGATAATCTGCTCTATGTGGTCTAGGTTCAGTAACCTCACTGTAAAATAATGAGCCTTCAAGAATAAAAAATACGCTCACTATAAAGTTGCATATTCTGAGAAGCAGTGAACGTATTCAAATGAAATGAAAAAATAAGGTTTTCACCCAGTAAATTTGCTCGAACTGAAACTTACATTTCTCAATTTGTATTTAGCTGTCAGTCTGGGCACTAAAAACTGGACGAGCTCTCAACCTTTTGCATATGTTTTCTATAAATACCTTTTCTTCTCTGATTCCACTGCCATAGGGCTCTGCAGAAGTAATGGTCTTAAGGGAGCTTACAGCAACTGGGATGCAGCCAATAGCAGTGAGTTCCCACACTGAGTGGCATCTTCAGAAAAGGACCAGCTCTCATATTTTATGCAATATGTAACATGATTTACCCAGGGTTGTCAGAAGAGACGAATATCAGCCAATGCAAGGTAATGAATAGTAATATATGCTGCATATATATTTGACTTATAACCCTTGGCATTTCGAAACAAAATTCTTTGGAAGAATTCATTTTGTACCTCATAAACTTTTCTACTGTTTTTCCTGTTTGGGCTGTCTTTGTCATCAGACTACTCATAGAAGTATTTTTCAAAATTGTAAATGAAGCATTATTTTTGAGAATACTCACCTGAGACTTCCTTTCCAGGCAACACCTGAAATAGGAAAGTTAGTAGGGTAGAAAATGGTAGTTTCATTATATCAGAACCTAGGGAGGAGAAAAAAATCAAATGAGTTGTTTGTCCATGATTATGAGAAATTTGTTATTGAAAAGCTATTTTCTCTCATGAAACAGTGTCTTTTAGAAACATAGAAAAATAATTTTGCTACATGTATTTTTACATATTTGGAATGAAATTTAAAGCACACAGATATGATTTTTTATTCAAGGCATAACACTTTCTATTAAATATAAATATAGCTACTTCCCAGATTATCTTTTGTTGATGCAAGAGACGCTATGTTTTAATGGTCATAGTTAAAGAACCTAATGAATGGCTTACTTTGCTGTTGTCCCTTAGATGATTGTTATGAGATTATTTGGATAGTCACACAAAGCTCTGAATTTAGTTTACATTTCCTTCTTTGTTCGTCTCCCCACACACAAACACAAGTGTTTTTTAGTGTTTCTCACATAATAAGTTAATTATAAGTATCTAATTAATGTTTAGCAACATATTATAATCGCACATAAAACACGTAATTTTAAAACCTGCCATCCACATTTCTGTGTGTAAGATTATAAATTTTCAGATTACATCCATAGAGAGATTTCAATATTTGGTTGTGTTTGTAAAACACAAAATAAGTGAAGGAACGCCTTCTACACAGACATGCATACATTATTTTGCTAAATACACATATGCTTTCCATGCAGTATGGACACTGCCCCTGAAACTGCACCAGCCTTCTCCCCAGTGATCCTATTCTGAAGTTTCTGGCATATCCTTTTGAGTTCACAAAGGAAACTTGAAGCTGGCCCCTGTAACAAGGCCCCAGAGACTTTGCATTTGCAGTAGCTCCTTACATCTCAATAATAGAAAACAAGACTTGGGAATAGATATATCTTCTCAATCTTACGAGGACTGTGAAGGCTACTCCTTGAATTATTCATTGAACAGGGAATAGGAAGATTATGTGACCACAGCCCACCTTTGCAACTGAACATTTTAACATCATTATAAAAAAACATGTATTACACATCTGTTATGGTGCTGAGCCAGGCACTGTGTACACTGAATTTATGAGAATTACCCTCCATAAATTTCCAGTCAAGACATAACTGAATATCTGTAAGACAGATAATGAACATCTACTTATGTAAATTATATAAATATGTCCATAAATATATTAACCAGAGGTGAAAACGTACACACTGTATGTAATTAAACAAGGGTTTTTGCCTGTTTTTTATATCAGCTTTTCTAGACCAAGAAATAACAGAAGGAATATTTTAATAGAGGAGTCAGAGCAAATAATAAACTTCTGTATTCTAGCCCACAGATTTTATATATAGTGAGTATAAATTCTTTCTAATTCTACCATTGTTACCATGAAAATGTTTTGAGATAGGTCACCAAGCTAACTTTGTAAGTTTCCCTAACCAATGAAAAATGAAAAAGCAAATTAAGAAAACTGTGCCTGTGTTGACCCTCAGGTTGGTGAATGATTTTGCTCTTCCTAGTTAACTAAGTCATGAAATCCAGTTCTTAGGCAGACAGTAGAAGCTGTATAGCAGATGTAGTCAAAGATCATTTTCACAATTTAATAAGGCATTTATTTAAAGTCTAGTGATGAAGCCAGAATTTTTTTATTCACTTTATATTTGTCACTATTTTGGGCACTGGAGAAACTGAGATGACCAAGGCACAGCCTCTGCTTTCAATGGGCTCCTAATCTAATAAACAGAGAACAGTAATCAGTCGAATAAGTGAATAATTATAATAAAATACTCTGCATGCTGTATTGAAAGAATGCAGAGAACTATCCAGTCCAGAATAAAGATTTCCACACTGTATCCCACAGGACAACCATAAGTTACAGAAACAGAGAAAAAAAAAAGTGAGGACTAGGCGAAGTGTGAGCAGTGGTGGGGACAAGAGGAGCATTACACAGTGAGAACCGTGTGAAAAGTCTAAGGCACATGGGAATTTTGTCTCTTTAAAGAATTCCTTGCAGGGGAGGGTAAGTGACTGGCAAAATATGGTTGGGGAAGAAACCTGTCATGACAAGGCTTGAATATAAAACAAAGAGTTAAAACTTAATCTCATTAATAAGGGCAATCATTAAAACTGTTAGACTATTAGGAGGGAGAGATTGATCCTAAGGCCCTTTTAGAGCAACAACTCTGCTAGCAGTGTGGAGGACAGACTGGAAAGGACAAAGGATCAGCTAGGAAAATAGAGATGGCAGAAAATTGCGGCAGGAAAAGTCTTAGGTTTTCATTGTTCTTGTTGGTCTTGTTCTCAAGAGGTAGTTCTACAGTGTGGTGGTCCTGTTTTGCAGATAGTAATCTGCAAAAGTATACCTATCCAACACAAATATTGGCTTTCGTTCTTTTGACTAGCACAGCTGGCAGAGCCTTGAAAAGAGTAAGCCTTTACAACCAAGAAGACTAACTACCCTGTTTCTCATTCCAAACAAATAAAAACAAACAAACAAACAGACAAAGAAACAGCAAAATGTTACAGCCAGAGGTAATATGAACATACTGTTATCCAAATTTCTCCACTGATGTACATGAATCTATTGTCTCCACTCCTGAATATTTCCCTCATCTTCCCCATTTGACAATCAGACAAGTTTGAAGAATGACAGCAGTCAACTTTAGACATACACTATTGTCTGAATTACATCTCGTATTCTTTGTTTACTAATTAGGAATATTAAAATAATTAGAAATAATCCCCTGCCTATGCTGAATGATGAGTTAGTGTGTGGGGACCATCTTTAGTGGGAGTATTTCAGTATTGACAAAATGATGAAAAAGACCTAAAAATGTATTTGTGATGTTCCCAGGGTCAGACTAGAGGTAAACAGTATCTAATTACCTTCCTCGACTGTTCTCTTGAATCTAGAAGCCTGCTTGAAGACGGCTGTACCAGAACAATATTTTAAAAAGGCAATAGAAAGGAACTCGGATGGAACATTATCTTTGGCCAACCTGTATAGTATCCTTAGCTAGATTATTTGTACTTTGAATAATAAATCTCTTGTTTATTTGAAAGGTTGTTGGAAGTATGATCTTTATTTTCAGAAAACCCATTAAAAGGGTGAAAAAACTATTCAGGACAGGAATAGTCAAACAAAAAGACTAAAACCGAATCCTTTAGCAGAAAACAGCTGAAAAAGAAAATCTTCTGTAGATAGGTAGATAAATTACTATGTTACCTTAGGATTAGAACTTCAGTTTTATTGACCCCAAGTGAAGTTGAATAGTCAGACCACTCCCCTCTATGTATTTTATCCCTTCTTTGCAATGCCTCATTAAAGAGAAGAGATGGAGAGACGGGAGGGTGGGTAGATGGATGGATGGATGGATGGATGGATGAATGGATAGATGATAGATAATAAAAGTAGATAGATGATAGATAGGTAGGTAGGAAGATATAGATAGATGGATATTAAAGCCCATCAAATTCAGGTCAATGGGAAATTAGTCAATTGTAAGATAAATCTGAAGAAATTACAGAGAGTATGGAAAAAATTTAGTTGAGAGAAAGAAAGTTTATGAGCCATGGGGAAAAAAAGAAAGAGAAGGTTTAAAATTCATCAAAGAATTCTAGGAAGAGAGGAATTCTAGAAAAAGAGAATACATAGCGAATGTTGGGTAGGCAATAAGAATTCTCCAGAAAGACATAAACTCCAGATACATGAAGGACAATAATCCTAAAGGAGCATAAATAAAAATAAGCCAATACCTAGATTCACCACAGTCAAATGTATAACACAAAAAAGAAAGATACTATTTTAAAAGCTAGTAAAAAAAAAAATAAGAATTCCCATCAGAGGTCAATTGAAATCTGACCTAACAGCAACAGTGAAAGCCATAGTCAGTGAAACATTATATTTAAGTGATAAAACAAGATAAATGAGAAGAGAATTATATGTTCTGAGAAATTATCTTTCAATAATAAGTACAAGGAAGAGAATTTTTAAATAAACAAAAATTGAAAGAGTTTACTAGAACCAAACCGTCACGAAAGGAAATATTAAAATTAGACTTTAGAAAGGAAGAAAATCAATTTAGAAAAAATACTGAACATATGGGTAAATCTAAAATAATGTTGATGGCATATGTAATAATAATGTCTAATTTAAGAGGTGATGTATATTATAAACTCCTAAGAGAAAAAAGAAGGACTATTAATAAGCACGAGTTTTAAGTTAGCAGTAATCTCATCAGGGAAGGAATAGGTGATGCAAGAGAACACAACAAGCTTCAAAGGTTTGGGTACTATTTTATTTCTTAAGCTGCTGGTGGGTATACAGGCATGTGTCTTAGGTATGCTATTTGGAAAATATTAAATACCACATATGAAAATTTAAACTAGAGTGTCCCATTCTCTAACTACCCATGCTATAAACTAAGTACATTATAGTTTGCAACAATATTATGCACTTATATTTTAACACTGTATTCATTAATTTTATCATGTCCCATTTCCTCAACTAGAGTATAAGCCTGCTTTACTCTACATTGTCATGTTCAATTATTAGACTCTTGTGCATGAAGGTCCTCAATGAATACGTGTCATTTGATTTACCTGTCATATGGTGATATGTAATAATATTAAGGACACAGTTATCTCAGCTAAATTTCTACAACATTTAACCCAACATTACATTCTGAAATTTTTAAGTTGGTAATTAACTGTGCTTAGCATTTGTTTTGTATATTACTCACGACTTTCTTGCCTAGATTCTGAGTTTAATATAGCTTTTCATATAAACAACTCCCATCTCCAGAATGATGGTGTCCTGCACAAAACCACAATAAGCCCTAAGTAATTAATTTACTGTGGGGTTAAGTACTATATCTGGTTAGTCTATTCCCTTCAAAGAGCTGTGGACCCGAAAGCCCTTCAGTTTTACAATTTGTTGAGGTATAACAGAGCTTTTAGCTGAAAAGGAAGGAAGGAAGGAAGGAAGGAAGGAAGGAAGGAAGGAAGGAAGGAAGGGAGGGAGGGAGAGACGAAGGGAGGGATGGAGGGAATGAGGGAGACATTACTAAAATAAATGCATATTTATCACCTACCATAGTTTCCACTTATAATGTCATTTAAACCACTATTTAATGCAAATATTTCCCTTCCCCTATTTTCTCTTTTAAATGTTTGCAAAGTGCTTTCTATTATAACTTTTTAAATGTTTTTAATAACAATGATATAAACTTCATTTACTGTTAAGTCCAAAAGAAAAAGAATATTTATAAATACTTTTTTCAAATTTTGCCATATAATAGACTATTATTTCCTCTGGTACACTTACAAAGTTTAAAAATCTCTAAGAGATTATCAGCCAAAGATTAAAACTAGACTAACAAAGCTATTAATATATTTTTCCCAAGGGACTTTGACAAACATATTTGGATGCTTAATTTATGTCCTAGAATTTGGGGAATGTTTTATTTATTTTCTCAAAGGAACAGATTATACTGTTTAGTTTCTGAATATGAAAACCTAAATATATTTATGATCCTTGCAATGGCTACTGTGTCCCAGTGATAACCTCAGTAAGTTTTTTGATACTTCTGGGTCTATTTCTTTATGAACACAAAGAGAATTTTTAAAACAATGTAGCTTTTAAAAGATAAACCATACTGTACACTCCAAAACAGAATTATTTCTAACATAATCACAGGAGACTTCCTCGCTAAGGTTACTTTGACTCCTAAACACTGAAAGAGGAATAATTGGCTTTGTTATTATTTGCCTTTTATCAATAATATTTTAGTGTGTTTGGGGCATAATAATAACCATTTAAGAATTGTATATAATTGTGCTTTCTAGTGTCTAATGTACCATAAGTGATTAAGGGAGTAGGCTTTTTTACCTTCTTACTTAATTTCCTCATAACTGCCATGCAGATAAATGGCTTTTTCTTTAAAGTTGTACCCCCTCTCTCTTCCAAGATCTTAGTTATTGGTGCATCGTACACTTCTGTGTGTGCTCTAAGTAGGATATGATATACATGAGAATCAGTAGCCTATCCATTTCACGGTATGGATTTTAACTGCAAAATTTGATTTTTAAAAATCTTCACATTAAGCAGAAGCATAGCTCTAAGAGGCTCATAATAGAGTTGTGCTAAGCATAGCATCATTTTCACCACTACCCAAATTCTACTGGCCAGTTTTGATTACCAAAATGAGTAGTTAGTAATGAAACATACCGTGGAGAACTACATGCATATATTTATACACCTGAAGGTTGAAGGAAGTGCTCAGTAGACAGTTTCATGGATGCTTGCTAATATACATAGACAGATACTGTGCCTGAGTAACTTGTCACTCTATGTGGTGGTTTCACTTCCATCAGTGACCTGTGCTAATAATTTGAAGCTAATGAGAAAAAGGGTTCAGTAATAATGTGGACTAATTATTTCCATAATGGTCAGGATCAAAGACTATAGTCCTCAGCCATCACCAGTCATTTCACAAATGCATGCCATACTATTTTAAAACAAAATAGAAAATGACACAGGGTCTCAATTTAAATATTCTTTCCTCAAAGAAAATACCTCCTACTCTCCACCCTAGGATAAGATGTCTATGCTGTATATCCACAGCTTTCTATTCTTCACCTTTCATAGCATGTATACCACATGACTGTAATTACTTGTTTAATCACTAACTTATATTGGATTTTCAATAAGCAGTCTGAGATGGGATACAGGAGACAAGTAACTTATTAAGAGTGGACTCTCAGAAGAAACATGCACGGGCATGAGGGAACAAGACAAGGAAGAGGAGGAAGTTAAGCAAAGATGTGGTTGGGGGTTAAAGTTTAGCTTCAGTCTAACCCCACAGGGTGGCTTTAGAACATAAATTGTCCCACAGAATATATCCAGCTTTGAAGAAAGGTTACTATGCTTCTAGATACAGTGTCAGTCAGTCATCGCCTACAGGCTGCCTAAAGGCAGTAGAGAGGCAGAGGCTTAATTCCTAGGCATCTACAAGCAAGATGGCTCCAGTATCCTTTCTATTATGAACTCCAGAAAAGGTTACAGATAGGAGACATTATAGCAAAATGCTACCATGGCAGTTGGAAGGAAGCCACACCAAATGAATAAAGTGGTTCCCAGGGGATCTAGGCAAGGCACCAATGAGTCTGTAGCGATTGTCTTCCTTCTCTAAAAGTATAAGCTCACTAATGACAGAGGCAGTTTCAGTCATTTAAGGACTGAATGATACCAAGCACATACTAGTGACTTAAGAAATACTTATAGTAAGAACGGATAAATAATTGAATTGGTGGAAATATTTGGCAGTTAGCAAATCATATTTCCACCTACTTTAAATTCCCTATCATCTTAAAAAGAACTGGCACTATAGCTGGACTGAATGCATTGATATTCAGGTATCACATGTAAGTGAAGAGAAAAGCCCGCCAGAACAAAATATGATACCTACTGTGGGGTCCAGAATTGTTACTACGATTTTTTACATAATCATTTTTTTTCAAAATGTATTCATTCAGAATTTTGGTCAATACATTACTTTTGTACATAAGTCAGAACATAAAATGATACCTATTTACATAGCATATAGTTAAACAGAAAGGCAAAGAATTATCTGAGTCAAGGAATTTTATTAGCTTGTTATCTTAGCACATTAGCAAGCCAATGCTGTAATGCTGGTTAGTTTATGTGATTAACCTATTACTATCCACTATTAATGATGTATGGCACATATGTTTATATATTTGCAGTATTAATGTAAAACATTTTACAGTTTTTGCCCAGCTTACATCATAAACATTTTAGTTTTTATCTATGTCCTTCATATTTATAGTGATAAAGATACCTCCACGCACGTACATTCACATATGAATGCATGCATATTCTATCGGATTATATTATACCTTGGTAAAATATTTTAGTATGGCATACTTTTCTTCTGTTCTTGAATTGCTATCATTATTAAAGCTACAATGAAAATATCTGAGGATATTTTTGCTTCTGTTTGGTTGTTTAATTGGGATAAAATTAGGAATGAAAGTATATTTAAATCTAAGCAATTTAATTTCTTTTTTTTAAGCAATTTAATTTCTCTGCCATTTTGCTTTTCAGAAAGGCTGCACTTAATTACTAAATTAACAATAATGAATGAATATGGTAATTTCTTTTCAGTATAGCCAGCATTGGATATTTTGATTTTTTAAAATATTTTATTTATTTATTTGAGAGAGAGAGAGTGAGAGAGAGAGAGCATGAGAGAGGAGAAGATCAGAGGGAGAAGCAGACTCCCTGTGTAGATGGGAGCCCAATGCAGGACTTGATCCCGGGACTCCAGGATAACCTGAGCCGAAGGCAGTCGCTTAACCAACTGAGCCACCCAGGCGCCCGGATATTTTGATTTTTGTTCCTTTGCTAATTTCACTATGTAACATAATATCTTAAGAATGCTTTATTTTATCTTGTTTTGATAAGTAGAGAAGCTAATATTTACCTTATTTGTCAATTTTATTGCCCCTTTTGTAAACTATCTTATTGTTTGCCTGTTAATTTATTTAGAATTTCAAATCTTTCTTATAAATTTGAATAGATATTATCATGATCATATTGAGAACAATATCTATAAACTATATAATAAATAATATTATTATCTTATTTAGGTTTCATCTTTTTCCCAGAAAATTTTTATGCACACATACTTTCACAACTTTAACTAATTCAAAGAAAAATGCTATTCTATCACAAAGCTTTACTTATTCTATTCCATTACTTTCTACTTTTTCTTTTGTTTAATGCTCATTTTTAACAATTTAGTGCACTTGTCATTTATTTTAAAATAAAGTAAGATGGAAATAACATTTTCCACAATTGTTCCAAACATACTTATATAATTATGTTTTAATTTTTTTCAATTATGTTATCATACAATAAAAATTGGTATATAATAACTGATATTTCAGGTCTCTACCTTCTATTTCATTCAATGTCTAAAATGTTGCACAAATTGTAGTATTTTATGTATTGATACTAAATAATATGTTTTAATGTTTGATGGAACAAACTTTTTTAATATTTACAATCCTACATATTTTCTTCTAATAAACATTTTTCCAATTTACTTTTTATGAAGAATTATATTATCAAGTTCAAATTTTGATGTAATTATTTAAATTGGAATGTTTTATATACATCAGTTAAAATTTGCATTTTTTGGAATATAAAATAGTCCCTTGCAAGAATAGGCTCTATATCTCTAATTATTCAAATTTTCACTTAAATCTTCCAGTTATAGGATTATGCAGTTTCCATATAAAGTCTCACCACATATTAAATTTCCCTAAATATTTAATCCTAAACATTTCCTATATTTGTTCCTATGACTCTCTCCCTCTTTAAAATTCTACTTTCTAGCATTATTAATCATTGGATTCTAGAAATATAAGAAAATTTATATATTTACACTATGGTTAGATATGTATTAGTTTACAATGGATTTACACGGGTGTTCTAATGTATAATTTCATATATATGCATAAACACATGTGCACATATACATAAATACACTCCTAAGTCAACACTTATTTTTCATTTATTTGTGTTTATATTTGCATCCTCAAGAAATCTAAATGTTTTATTAAGAATACAGAAGTATTTTTCCTGACTTTGAAGTTAATCCATTCCCTTTAAGACTCTGAAAAACAGCTATTTCCCTATTCTATTAAAAATGCATACACAGGGCGGCTGGGTGGCTCAGTGGGTTAAAGCCGCTGCCTTCGGCTCAGGTCATGATCCCAGGGTCCTGGGATCGAGGCCCACATCGGACTCTCTGCTCAGCAGGGAGCCTGCTTCCTCCTCTCTCCTCTCTCTCTGTCTGCCTCTCTGCCTACTTGTAGTCTCTCTCTCTCTGTCAAATGAATAAATAAAATCTTTAAAAAAATAAAAAAATAAAAATAAAAAATAAAAATAAAAAAATGCATACACATGACTCTGAAAATTATAAAACACTGATGAAAGACAATGAAGATGACACAAATGGAAAGTCTATTCCATGCTCATGGAATTAAAAAATGAATATTATTAATATGTCCATACTACCAGAAGTGATCCTCAGATTCAATGCGGTCCTTATCAAAACACCAATGATGGGGGGTGGGAGGGTAGGGATAGGGTGGATGGGTTATGGACATTGGGGAGGGTTTGTGCTTTGGTGAATGCTGTGAAAGATGTAAGCCTGATGATTCACAGACCTGTACCCCTGGGGCAAAGAATAAAAATAAAACCTGTACCCCTGTGGCAAAGAATAAAAAAAAAAAACACCAATGACAATTTTCAAAGAACTAGAAAAAAAAATACTAAAATTTATATGGAATCAAATAGCCCAAGCAATCTTGAGAAAAAAGAATGAAGCTGGAGGTATCACAACCCCAGATTTTAAGATACACTCAAAGCTGTAGTAATCAAAACAGCATGGTACTGGCACAAAAATCGACACAGAGATCAACAGAACAGAATAGAAAGCTCAGAAACCCACACTTACATGGTCAATTAATCTACAACAAAAGAGGCAAGAATATGCACTAGGAAAAAGACAGCTCTTCAATAAATGGTGCTGGGAAACTGAATAGTTACATGCAAAAGAATGAAGCTGAATCATTTCCTTATACCATACAAAAAACAGAAAAACAAAACAAAACAAAAACTCAAAATGGATTAAAAATCTATATGTGAAACCTAAAACCATAAAACTCCTGAAAGAAAACATAGGCAGTCACTTCTTTGGCATGAGCTGTAGAACCATTTTTCTAGATATATCTCCTCAGGCAAGGGAAACACAAACAAAAATAAGCTATTAGGATCATAGCAAAATAAAAAGCTTTCACACAGAGAAGAAAACAAACAAACAAATAAAACAAAAAGGCAGCCTAATGAATGGGAGAAGATATTTGCCAATGATATATCCAATAAGAAGTTAGTATCCAAAATATATAAAGAACATATATAGCTCAGCATCAAATTATAATAATAATTAATAATAATCTGATTAAAAATGGGCAGAGGACACGAATGGACATTTTTCCAAAGAAGACATACAAATGGAAAACAGGAACATGAAAAGATGCTCAACATCACTCATCATCAGAGAAATACAAATCAAAACCACAATGAGATATCACCTTACACTGTCAGAATGGCTAGACTAAAAAGACAAGAAGTACAAGTGTAGGTAAGGATGTAGAGAAAAGAAAACCAAAAAAGAAAAAAAAAAGAAAGAAAAAGAAAAAGAAAACCTTCACGCACTGTTGGTGGGAATGTAAATTGACACAGCCATATAGAAAACAGTAAAATTCAAAAAATTTTAAATAGAGGGGCGCCTGGGTGGCTCAGTCGTTAAGCGTCTGTCTTCAGCTCAGGTCATGATCCCAGGGTCCCGGGATCAAGCCCCACGTCGGGCTCCCTGCTCAGTGGAGAGTCTGCTTCTCCCTATCCCACTCCCCCTGTTTGTGTTCCCTCTTTCGCTGTCTCTGTCAAATAAATAAAATCTTTTAAAAAAATTTTTAAATAGAAATATAACATAAGCCAGTAATTGGACCACTGGATATTTACCCAAAGAAAACAAAAACACTAATTTGAAAAGATATATCCACCTCTATGTCCATTGCAGCATTATTTACAATAGCCAAGATATGGAAACAACCCAAGTGTGCATCAAAAGATGAATGGACAGGGGCACCAGGGTGGCTCAGTTACTTAAATGTCTGACTAGGTTTTGGCTTAGGTCATGATCTCAAGAGTCATGAGATCAAGACCTGGGTCAGGTTCCATGCTGGGTATGGAGCCTGCTTATGATTCTCTCTCTCCCTCTCCTTTTGCCCCCCGGTCTCTCCCCTCTCTCTCTCTCTCAAAAAAAAAATGTATGGACAAAGCAAGATGTGGTAGATATATAGATATATATACAAGTACACACACTGAATATTACTCAGCCATAAAAAAGAATAAGATCTTGCCATTTGCAAGACGGACCTAGAGTATATTACACTAAGTGAAATAAGTCAGAGAATGACAAATACCATATGATTTCACTTATATGTGGAATCCAAAAAACAAAACAAGTGAATAAACAAACAAAAGCAGAAACAGACCCATAAATACAGAAATAAGATGATGGTTGCCAGAGGAGAAGGGGATGTAGTGATGGGCAAAAATGGGTCAAGGAGAGTGGAAGATATTGGCTTCCTGTTATGTAATGGATAAGTCAGGGGGATAAAAGGTACAGGATAGGGAATATAGTCAATGGTATTGTAACAGCATTATATGGTGACAGATGCAGGACGTCCAGCTCAATGTATAGACCTGTAGAATTACTACACTGTATACCTGAAACTAATGTAACATTGTGTGAACTACACTTCAATTTTTAAAAATGCACACACCTGTACACTCGGACATACATATATGCACACAGAGTATACGTAAGTGTTGCTACTGATTGTAATGCTGGTGTTCTACTTAGCAAGGGAGAACTCTTTTATTTTATATTGTTAAATGCATTCATTACGGTCTAATTTTAAATTGTAGTAAATACTATTTAGACATCTATTAAATCGTTACTTATTATTTTCTTATTTACCTTGTTGACACGGTATTATGTTACATTTTCTTGGATTTCAAAGAGGAAAAAATCTCCCAGTTGTTAATGGAGTAGTATTCTTTGGTACAGCAACACAATTCAAATCCTTATTACTTTATATAATTGTCAACCTATCTTTATCAGCAAGATGAGTGAATTGTTAGTTTTGTCATTAAACTGGATAAGGAAGTATAGACGCAGGGTGAGAACCTAGACACTTCAAGAAGTTATTTTAAAGAAAGACAATAAATTATCCCAAAAGTCGAACATCACACATACTCATTTTTCCTAGGGCAAGTCCAATGAAAAAACTGTCACATTATAGTTGTGTTAAATTTTAACAAAGGCTAAATATAACCATCAGGAGTATTTTCAAGTAACCATCTCTGTTACTGTCGACAATGAGCAACAGACAGTGAGTCCTTTAAAACAGAGTGCTCTTTCACGTGTTGTTGTAAATAAACAGAAGAATGCTTTTGAAATCTGGTATTTTATTTATGAGTTTATTTTATTTTAATTCTTTTTCTATTTGGGGAACTACCTGAAGTAGCTCATTCCTTATATAATAAATTATTGGTTCTTATTTGTATAAAATTTGCATTATGGATTTACTCTCTAACTATTCTAAAACATAGAAAGAAAAATATTCTGGATTTCCCTAAAATGCGTGACATGCCTCTGCACCCTTGGAAGGAAAGCACTCTTCATCTTGTCAATGTCTTAAATTCCTATTTCACCTTTGAAGTGTTTTTAATATATAATCTCTCCTGATTCTACCTGCAACCTTGCAGGGAGTGTTCCCTTCCCCACTCAACTATATCTTTGTCTCTGGAAGATATAATAGAAATACACGGGTTGAAGAGCTGAAGAAAAAACAACAGAAACTCAAATCCTAAATCTGTTACTTCCTAACCATGAGAGACTGAATGATTCACTGAAGGATTTCATTTTCTCTTCTGCGAACTGGATACTGTCCGTTCCCCCCACAGGGTTGGTCTGAGTCTCTTATGCAAGAATGTGTGTTAAATCTCAAGAAAACTAGTTCATCTTCACTGTAGTCTAACACTTTTAATGTTTGTATTTATATTCATCATAAAATTCTTCTCCTGTTACAACGTTTCGTCAGTCTACTTGAGGTCAAGGACTATGTTTTATTCATCCTTGTATCTCATGTTTGACTCAGTGAGTCTGGGAAATCAATTACTGTGCTCCAACCTCTGGGAATCAGAAAGACCAGAAAGTGCTTGCCCAGTTAATTCTTAAAACTCGTTTATATATTTGTCGAGAGTGCCTCCTGTGGTGTTGGTACCTACTGTGTATTACTCCGAATACACAGGCAGTAGTCCCTCACTAAGTGCGTGTTGATAATGTTTCCAAGAAAATAAATTGATTTTGTTGCCTCATTCCACTTTGCAAAATATATAAAGGATATTTTCTATGACCTAATTATACAAAGTTTTTATTCCTGTGTGTCTGATGTCTATTTAGTGTCACTGTCATTCTGGATGCTGGCTTTCAATACTGTGACTTTAGAGAAAACTCCAGGATCCTCCATTATTGGCAAATCCATGTGGAGCCGTGATACATAGGTGAAAAGTTATAAATTGAGACACTTCCTCTATAGAAAATGGGGCACTTGGAGTATACTCTGGGGCATAAATCCGTAGTAGGGCGATCACCTTCACAGTCCAGGCTGCAACTGCACTGGAAGGTTTTCACTCTGGGACAGTCCCAAGACTTCTAGGAAGCAACATTTATGACCTGGTCCCTCTGCTACCTCCAGTCTTTTGTCATTTATGACAGCCACAAACAAAATGGCTCTAAGACACTGAAATGTCTAATAAGAGCTATGCCAGATTAAAAGCATTTTGCTGAATATTTACATGGCAGGGGACTTACCATGATCATGAAAGTAGTTTTCCCAGGGTGAGGCTCATCCACTGCACTTTGAATGTGTTGACCTCTGTGATGTCCCCCAAATGTAGAAAACTTGACCACATGATTTGTGGTAGTAGGAGACTGCAATCACACTTCCCCCTGAAAACAACAACAACAACAAAAGGCATTTTCTTGAGGCAGATACAAACATTTCTTGGGCTTTATTTCAAAGTTGAAAAGATCAGGTTGAAAGGAAACCGATAATTGGGTATGGTAGGTAATGATTCACACCAAATCATTAGGAAAAATAAACAATTTCCACAGAGCACTAAACAATCCCTCATTGGATTATGACGGCAATGATAAGGAGAAGGGAAAGCATAAGTAGTGACTCACACAATGCTGATACTATTTTGACTTGTTCCAGCTGTTACTACTAGTGTTTCTAACGGGTAATCAAAGCATCAAGACATTGAAACACATTTATAATTGTTTAGAAAATGGACCTCTGCCTCTGTAATTTTCTGCCTGCCTTAGAGTCAATCTGTTGTTATCCACATCACTTAAACTATTTCTCTGTTTTTTTGTCCATAGCCTGGTAGCAACCGTACCATATCCCACAAATAATAATCCTTCTAAATGCCCAGAAGCTATATGGCATTAAGACCACACAAGTCCACTCTAAAAGGGCCAGTATATTCTCTGTCTCTGTTTCTCTCTCTCTCTCTCACACACACACACATACACACTTTCCTTCACATATACTCATGTTTTTCCTTTTCTTCTTAGGAAAAAATGATAGGTATTAAACAAGGATTAACTTACTTTTTTTTTAAAGGGCAATGGAAATCTATTCACAAGTCTGAAATGCATTTTGATTACACCTAGAATTGTTTACACTATTTCTAAGAGGATATTCTCCCAAGAGCACATTCTGCAAGACCATGGAATTTTTATTGTTCCTTTTAAAATAGTCTATCAAATAATTTCCTGTCAAATTATGTTAAATATTTTATTTATAAATATTATTTTGTAGTATAATTGTTTAATAAGTACACCATTTAGTATTCCACTATGTAAAGGAAATAATTTTACTTACCCAAATTAATGCCAACAAAATTAACTATGTAGTCCTTAATTATGCTTTAAAATATTGGTAAAATCCCTGCTAGAAAATACAAAGATATTTTCTGCTTTTCATAAATTCATCAATTGAAGTAATTGTCAGTAATCTATTTCTTTGGATTTCAAATAAGCATTCGCCTACTCAGTGCACTAGCTGAGGAAAGGCAGTTAAAAGACAGTCCTGTGAGGCTATAGTAGAAAATTGTATAAACCAATATATATCAATATATATATTTGAAACGGAAAATATGAATTAAATGTTACAAAGTAGGAACTCAAAAATTGGCAAGAATGTCTGTCATAAGAAGTAATCTTTTACAAACTAATGTGGACCAACCAGATGCTATCTCTAACAGTACAGAATAACCAGAGGAATTTAATCATTTTCCTATGAACAATTATACAATTAATTGCCTCTCCTGACCTTTCAGTTAAGGTTAGCCTCTCATTGATGAAATTTTCATAAACAGTGCCAATAAAAACCAAATTTACACAGGGAGCTCTAAAAGAGATCCCAATAGTCACAGCTGAAATCATTTGAGTAAAAATAAATAAATAACAATAATATTGGGTTTTGACAAAGAAAGAGATAATTATCCTTGAGTCTGTATTGATTTTATTTATTTTCATACTTAGAATTTTTATGTAATAGTATTGACTTTTTCTCTTGATATACAGTTCAGTAAAGTCTAACATATGTATGGATTTGTGTAACCACCACCACAATCAAGATACAGAACCGTTCCATCATACCACAGAACTCTCCTGTGCTAGCCTGTTATGGTCACTCCCTCCCCTGACCCTACAGCAGTCAATCATTCACCTGTTCTATGTAAGTGGGTTTTTTGTTTGTTTTCTTTTCAAATGTCAAAACAAATGGAATCATACAGTGTCTAACCTTCTAAAACTGGCTTTTCCTACTCTGTCTCATACCTTGCATATGAACAGTTTGCTCTTTTTTGTTTCTAATTATTATCTCATTGTATAGATATGCATGGTTTATTTATCCATTAATCCACTGAAGGACATTTGGGTTCATTCCACCTATTTTTTTGTTTTTGCAAATATGAATAGAGCTACTATAAACATTTTTGTAGAGATGTTTATGTAAACGTTGGTTTT
>LNAC01001067.1:212343-255945 GCA_002007465.1 Ailurus styani
CCATAACCCAGCCACCCTATCCCTACCCTCCCACCCCCCAGTAACTCTCAGTTTGTTTCATGAGATTAAGAGTCTCTTATGGTTTGGCTCCTTTCCAATCCCATCTTGTTTCATTTTTTTCCCTCCCTACCCCCCATGCCCCCCCGCCACCCGCCGCTAAACACCCAGTAGTGGGATTGCTGGGTCATATGGTAAGTATATGTGTAACCTTATAAAAAACCGCCAAACTGTTTTCAGAGTGGCTGGCTATACCATTTTGCATTTCCAATTTATGATCTCTACTTTGCCTGTGTGCTTGCCAGCCCTTAATATAGTATTTCTTTTTAAATTTAGTCATTCTAAGATATGTGTGTAGTGGCATCTTATGATTTTAACTTGCATTTCTCTAAAGGCTAACAAGGTCACACATATTCTCATGTACCTTTTGGCCAACTGTATCTCTTTTTTTCTGTTCAAATCATTTAACCAATTTCAAATGTACTGTTTGTTTTCTGATTGTGGAATTTTAAGAGTTCTTCATATATTCTGAATATATTTCATTTGTGGGATATGTAATTTGCAAATATTTTTACCTAGCCTATAGTTTGTTTTCATTTGCTTAAAGTCTCTTTCACAGAGCAAGTTTTTAAATTTTGATAAAGGGTAATTTATCTTTTCTTTTTCTTTTATGGATTATGCTTTCAGGACTATATTTAAGACTTCTCTGTCTACCACCTGACCACATAGACTTCCTCTTACATTTTCCTCTACAAGTCTTACAGTTTTATGTTTTACATTTAGAGCTATGATCCACTTTGAGTGAATATTTTTGTATAAGAGGTGTGAGGTTTAGGCTGAAGTTCATTTTTTTATTTTTTTATTAAAGATTTTTATTTATTTAACAGAGAGAGAGATTACAAGTAGGCAGAGAGGCAGGCAGAGAGAGAGAGAGGAGGAAGCAGGCTCCCTGCTGAGCAGAGAGCCCAATGCGGGCCTCAATCCCAGGACCCTGAGATCATGACCTGAGCCGAAGGCAGAGGCTTTAACCCACTGAGCCACCCAGGCGCTCTGAAGCTTTTTTTTTTTTTTCTGTTCCTTTCATCCAATGTCTTGCTGTCTTGATCACATAGCTTTATATTCTTAAATCAAGGGATATAATTCCTCCAAATCTACTTTTCTTTATCAGACTGATACAATATTTGAATAAATAATATAATATTTGAATAAATAAATGGAAGTACATTTTTCTTACAGTAGTACTAAAATTAATATAGAAGGAATGAGAAAAATCATAAAATCACTACTAGATCACCACAGTAATAACTATTATAGGCAATATCCATTGATGAATACTAAAATTTTTTTTTTAAAGATTTTATTTATTTATTTCACAGAGGGAGAGAGATCACAAGGAGGCAGAGAGGTAGGAAGAGAGAGAGAAGGGGAAGCGGGCTCCCCGCTGAGCAGGGAGCCCGATGTGGGCCTCGATCCCAGGACCCTGAGATCATGACCTGAACCGAAGGCAGAGGCTTTAACCCACTGAGCCACCCAGGCGCCCGAATACTAAAATTTTTAGTCGGCAAAATATTGAGTAGGACCAGGGAAGTCGCACGGCCTCTAGGTATCTTTTCAAAATATTTATGTTATTATAATGGTTTTAACACATATTTCCAAATTCTTTGTTACTCCTACCTGAAGGAGGTGGAGCTTCATTCTCCTCCTCTGCAGTATGAGATAGATTTAGCCACTCACTTACAACAAATAGAATATGCAAAGGAAAAATCATAATTTTACTCTGGCGAAACCTGGCAGACAGCACTTAAACCAAGTGATCATGGTTACATTTACCAGTAATAAATCATGCTGATGTTGGGTGCTTTGATATGTTGAAGTGAAAAGGACACATCATGTCTGTGGTATACTTTCAAATAATGCATAACCTCAATCTAATCACAAGAAAACATCAGACAAACCCAAATGACTATAAAATACTGACCAGTACTCTTCAAAAGTGTCAAGGTCATGAAAGATAAAAAAAAGACTGAGGAAACTGGACAGGACTAGAGAGATGTGAAGACTAAATACAACAGGATATTCTGCATTAAATGCAGGGAATGTAAAACCAGTGAAAGAAACTGGTAAAAAAAAAAAGAAATGCACACATAAACTCTACAGTTTGGTTAATATTATTGTATCAATGTTAATTTCTTAGTTTTGCTAAGTATACCAGGGTTATGTAAGTTGTTTACACTTGGGGATGATTTGCGAAGCATATCGTGAATTCTCGGGACTTCTTTGCAACTCTTTTATAAATCTAAATTACTTCAACACAAAAAGTCAAAAAAAGGTTTCCCTTGGCTCAGTTATAAATACCAAAGCAATAACAACCAAAATATTAACATTATTTTTGCTTATATTCTCTATTAAAGGAATTGACGTAACGATAAAAGAATCTTTCACTCACAGAAAACTTTAATATTTTCATTAAGTTAGTAACAACCAATAGTGAATAAGAAGTCCATACTGATCCATACTGAGTATATATTCTGCTGTTAGAAACTGTATTATGTCCTCTTGAAAGGAATACCTATTGCTTTTGCTAATATTTTTTCAGTGTTTCCTTCCTTTGATAAAAATACTTTCAAGGAACCTTTCTTCCTTATTCTCAGTTCATTTGGTTTTGGATGCGGCTCTTTTAGGGTAGGTGTAGAGTTCAAGACTGGACTTTCAAAGTATTCTGTAAGCCTGGTGCTAGTGATGGATTCCAAGGTGAGTACTTTGCTTTTGGCGGTTCAATCAAGGCTAATTCTGGGACAGCTTTTGAGTGCCTGAAAAACAACTATTTCTCATTGCACTGAACTGTTTTGGTTGATATAATCTTAATCGTGGAGCTCCTAGAATCTCATGATGGAGATGAAATCAATACAAAGTAAAACAGAGCCAATGAGAGAATGAGAAAGAAAGAGAATAGCTGATCTTGATGACATTATTTAAGCTACTTTAATTATGTCTAACAACTATTATTTTGGAAAACTGAACCCAGATTTTTCATTTTAATGACACAATAAATTCCTTAATTCATATTTTTTAACTTGGAAAGGGGTAGTAGAATTAGGTTACATGCATTTCACATCAGAGAAAGTCCTTCAAAATTATTGATGTATATTTTGGATAAAATAAAGCTGAGGTAACTATTTGTGATCTGAGATGAAGCAATAGTGATTTCTTTTGAATCTTATTGATTAATCCATACCCATTCCACTTAAAGGTGAGGTGTAAAATGGCAACCCATCATCTTTTCAGTTGCATGCAATACAGTAGACATTGAGAGGCCAAGACACATATTCTGGTGAAGAAGAATGCTACCAATCAATGCCATAAAAGTATCAGATAACTATGTGTGCAATATTCAATAACTAGAGAGAACATACTAGAGAGCATCTAGAAATAAGCCCCAAAAGACTTAGCGAGTTCAAAGTCAAGGATCTTAACAATCACTATAGGATATAAATAAAGTGTGTTTATATTTCTAGACCCCAATTAAAGAAGAAGCTATAAAAGTAGAGGATTGCATAGAAGTAAGACTAAGCAAATAAAACCATGCCTCTGCACTTGTACCTCCACATAGCTACTCAGTGGAAACTTCATGGATTAAGAAAAATGTGTATATCCCATCTGCCTTCTTGTGCAATCTATGCCTTCAGTTCCATACAATTCCCCCAATTAACCTACAATATTATGCTGAGTATATAGCTCACAATTTAAAGTATAAAAAGAATGGACTGATTCCATTCTTATTCTATTTTATGACATACTCAAAAGAAAAATCATCTTTTTGAGAAAAGATCTCCAAATGGGGGATATAGTATTACCAGGGCTTTGAAAACCATTATCGGGTATAAGATGACATCCATAGCATGCAGGTAACCTGATTTTAAAATCAAGAACCGCTGGATCTCTTTTCAAAGACACCATTTTAGCACACCTTAAATTGCCCACTCTTGACAAAACCCTTCCCCCACCCTTATTTACCCAAACGGTTCACAAATTAAGTTGCATAAAACTCTGCATGGAAGATTTACAAGGGCACAATAAGAGAACTGGCAGATGTTCTTCCATTCACTCTTTGAGCAGGAAGGGCATGTGGAAATGGCACTGGCTTGAATGACATTTGAAGTAATGGCCTGCCATTCAGCTGGCACTTTTAGTGTTAAGCAAGTGATCTGCAAAGTAAAGTGGATTCACAGTTAGAGTCAGCACCAGTGCACAGGTCGCCCGTAAAAATAGAAGATTCCATTATTCTTCAGGCTCCCTAGAGGGAGCAAGGTCTCTAGCATCATTACCAGGACTAAATCTGACTTTTCTACCTCCCCTAATTTCCTCCTAGTAATTATAGGTCAAGCACTCTTTTGTAAATTATAAAACCTTTGTTCTTATCAAAAATGAATAGCTGAGGAAAAAATTATAAAAAGAGTCTAAGGAAAAAAATTTCAATTAGAAAACCAAGCTAATTTGGTATGACCAAAGACTGTCAGGCATACTGACAGTGCTCTATTATGCAGTCATTTGGGCTCTTTCAAATTAGTTATGTTAATGTCCTGTGAGTGAATGTAACACTTGGATGGGACAAGATTTCTGCAATTAATTTCTGCAGTCAGTGGAGAGACAAGCAAATTTATTTTCCCCCTCTCTGGGAATTGGTAGTGGAGGGTGTGAGGTAGCAAAAGTGCATTTAGGAACAGAGTACAAGCTAAACACAAGCCCTAAATAAAGCAGAAACAATGGGAGCCAATGCCTCCTCATTCATTCAATTGACAATGTTTTGCAGCTTAAACCTGTTTTATTAATTATGTTTGACATTTCCTTAATTAGTTTCATTTACACCAAATCAATCCCTACTGCTGTATGGCATCATTTATCATTTTGAAAAATTTGCATACTGAGTGCTGACTTTTCCTACTTAATTATACATTAAAAGTGTCAAGCGCACTTGCTGCCTGGCATTATCTGCAGCAGAAAGGTTTGTGGCTGGACGGTGATGGTATTAATCATTAAGAGCTCCCAAGTGCTTCTGGGTAATATCTGGGGAGTAGAGTGACTCTCATTTTAACGCTAGAGAGCAGAAGTGCTTTTGTAAAATGACCCAGAGCAAAAACAAAATAAATGACCTAAAACATCCGGTGTACTGTAATGTTTTGCTCTTTCAATAAAAATATGCTTTGGTGGGAAGGCTTATTATTAACTATTCATTTTCTGTAAATTTAAACACTATGAATCCTATAGGAGTAAATTTGTGACCTCTGCTTTGACTTGAAAGCAAGATATTTTGGTTGAATATACAATGGTGGTTTGGTAGCATGCATTCCAATATATGCCAACTCAAATGTGTTACTTTACAAATGAAAGCTAGAAAATATTGTATACCATTAATACAGTGATTGATGTTGCTCATTTCTTTCCTATTTATAACTTTCAATGAATAAGCAACTATTTTTCATTGAGCAAGGAGCACAACTGAACATAGGATATAGCTAAAAATCTAACACTGTAACAGAACTTCACTTGTATAGTCTACTAGTTAGATATCAATATTAGGGAATTTCAGTGATAAAAAAATTATAAGACTGAACAATTTTTAAACACAAAGCATGATTCTGAGCCCAAGCAATGAAAGAGTTAACAAAAACCTGTTTGTAAATTGTGTATCAACTATGCCTTCCTTCATGTCAGAACCCAAACTTAATGCATTTAATATTCAAATTCATTTTCAAATGCTTGCCCATTAACATAATATATGCCACTTTGCAAGCCTGGTCAGAGAAATCTGTAACTAAATAATTTTCAAGTTTCCTTCATATCAGATGCATTATATGCAGTGTGAAATTATTTCCCCACTCTATCCCTTTGCTGAACAGCAGAAAACCAACACACAATATAGTAGATATTACTGCAAGTGCATTACATTCTTTAGGAGCTACTATATATGCAGGAAAGTTTATAATTGCTAATTTTAAGTAAGCATTTAATTGCATAGCTTGTGTATAATTGTGAGGTTAATATGCAATTGCAATACATTACTTAAAACTTAAAAAAGAGGAATGTATATGGCACAAATGTATTTATGCAAATATTATAAATAACTCATTTATGTTTTCAATTAAATATGCTGTGTTTTTAATGATGCTATCATTAAATGTACTTGCTTTGTCTCACATAAAAAAACTCAAGAATGGAAAATATACATCTAATTTAAATATTTAAGTTAACACCAAAATGATCCATGTATGTAGTAATAATCCAGTTAAATTTTTAAAATAATGTTGAAACCAATAATACAGCTTTTATATACCTTGCATCTCTCAAATTTTGTATCTCTAAATCTATACTTAAATTCTTTCTTGCCCTTTCAAGCCATGGTTCTTCATTCTGGTTACAAATTGTAAAAGGGCAAATAGCTTTTCTCATCATGAAAGAATAATAAAATATCATAAATAATAATAGTGATGATAATAAGAGATAGCATATTTTAATGCTTATTATGTCCCTGTTGCTATGTTAAATGTTTTATATTCATTATCCTTATATTCAAAATAATCCGATTAGGCACATATATGATTACTCCACTAAGGCTAACAATTTTAAGTAGCAAGTCTAAGGTTGCAGATCTAAATGGCAAAGTTCAATGTCACAAAAAGATTGCCCCTCTAAAGCCCATGTTCCCAGTGATTTTGCTTACATATGTTCATACTATTCCACGAACTTCTAGAGGCATGTGTGCTGTGGTGAAAAGGAAATCAGCTTTTTGAATCTGACTGGTTTGCTTAAAAGTCTATCACTTACTAATTATATGTCTGAACAATTACTTATATTTTCCAGGCTCTTGTCTTGTCTATAAATTGGGACCAGTGTACCTTTTTTTTTTTTTTTTTTTTTTTTTTTCANGAGAGGCAGGCAGAGAGACAGGGAGAGGAGGAAGCAGGCTCCCCGCTGAGCAGAGAGCCCGATGCGGGCCTCAATCCCAGGACCCTGAGATCATGACCTGAGCCGAAGGCAGAGGCTTTAACCCACTGAGCCACCCAGGCGCCCCAGTGTACCTTTTTTATGTGGTTGTTGGAAGAAGTAAGAATTTGTCACACCACAGTACTTAAGCATTAAAGGTGACCTGTCTTATTCATCTTAGATGTAAAACACCTGTTCACATTTCACGCTTCAAAGAGACTTAGATCCTTCTTTGTCAACTTTGGTCACCATGCTTCCCCAAAAACCTATTACAAAGTTGGGCGCATTGTAAAAACTCACAATTGTCCAAAGAGTAGTCTGTGTGAGAGAACCATTTTATAATGTTGAGTACTTCAACTGATCCCCTCTCATTGTCAAATCCTCTTCCTCCCCTCTGGTCCTCACTCTCTACCTGCACTCTGTTTGTTTGGGAAAAAAAATTATCTGCCATTTCTCCTCCACTGCCTCTCCACTGCATTCTTAATTTTATACCCAGGGCCAGGGCACTTTCAGTGCTCATTCACCTGTCAACTTGCTTAGTGGAAACTAGGGTGATGACAGAGGCTAATTTACATTTATAATTTAATCAGGGCTAACAAAGAGTTAAACCCAGAGGAAAAAAATCAAGGCTTGACTGTGATTCTTTAGAAATAGCATATTCTATATGACATAGCTATGTAATAGTTTTAGCATAGCAATGATAGCCTAGTTCATGGTCAAAAACCAAATTTACCCAGAGTATTTAATATTTTCTAACATTTTGGAGGATATTTGCTATTGTAAACCTTAAGAATGTAGAGGTAGATTTTTCTTGGCATTGGATCTTATTACATATTTTTAAAAGAAAAGATCTTCAATGTGTGAATTGAAATTCAAATAATCACACTTTGAAATAAACCTATGCATGTGTGAGTCACATAAAATTAGTTTATATGTACACCCCACAACACTTACTTACTTCATTATGTGGAGTAGCTCCAAACACACGTGGCCTTTAAAGAACACACACACACACACACACACACACACACACACACACACACACACGTTCTACAGTTCAGAAACTCTCTACTTGTTAAAAAATTACCAAAACTCATTTACTTGGCTCTTACAGGATTCATTAACCTTTGTCTTCTTTTAAGAAACCAGGAACTATTCTAAAACTGACATTGTCATTAAAAACCAATATGAAGTTACCATTTTTAAATTAAAGTCATTAGATAAGTTTTCAAGAGTTAAAAAAAGATTAGAAAAAAATTCAAATGAGAAAAATAATTTTGCTTTGGGTGTAAAAAGGCCCCAAGAGGAATTCCTCAAGTTTTGTTGGAAAGTACTCTTTTGTGATCAGAATATCTATGATATTTCGACCCAGAGTGTTTTTAAGGATTTAAGTCTTTCAGGCATCAAAATGAAACAACTCTTTTATAACAATTATATGATTATCATGTTACACAATCAGTAAAAATAAATATCACACAATAGGCCAAAAAATATTTTCCTGTGACAGTTCTAAGAACTACATTAATATTTCATGATCCATTAATATTTCATTAATTTGTAATTATATATTGGTATATTAATTGTACTTTTACTATCATCAAGGAAACAGCAATATTCCTTTAACCTGTTTTTTCAGAGTATCATTCTTTAGGTAGTAAAATAAATGCACTATATAATTCTTCATATGTGAAACAACTTACAATATTTTTCTATTGTCCAAATGGTTTCGTATTTATTGTAGCACTTTAATCTAGACCCATCTATACCATAACTTCCCGTTGAGAAAAATGGCCTACGTAGATGAGGGGCACCTAAACCTAAGAGAATAGTTGGTAGTTGTGGAAATTTTAAAGAACATGAAGTTATAACCACCATTCTCTAACACACTAAATTTGGTAATATTGGACATGACTTTGGAAAGTAATTTCAAGAATTTCTCTTTCATATTTAGTTAACCAAAAAAAAAATCACATAAATTCTAGCACCATAATAATTTTAATTTCCTGTATTCCTTTCACACTACCCTGTCTTACTTCCTGTTATCTTCCTTTAATACTCCCATAATAATTCTTCCAAAGAAAACATACTCTGTCTAGGCAATTCCTCTCTATTCCTGTTTATGTATCTACCAACAGATTAATTTTTTGATTAATTTTCCACAACATCTCATCTCAGAAACACCCCAACTTTACATTCTAGTTGCCAATTGTTTTACTTTTAAAGATTTCATTTATTTGTTTGAGAGAGACCACAAGTGGGGGAAGGGGCAGAGGGAGAGGGAGAAAGAGACTTCCACTGAGCAGGGAGCCCGACAGGGGGCTCGATCCCAGGACCCTGAGATCATGACCTGAGCTGAAGGCAGACATTTAACCAACTGAGCCACCTAGTCACCCTATTTGCCAGTTGTTTTATGTACCAGTCAAGTAAAACTACTCTCCCTTAAATATCTTCTGTGTTTCTCCTATCTCTGAGGTTTTTAATAAACCTTTGCCCCAACTTGGAATACCTCTGCCATTTGCTACCTGCATATCCAAATTTTACTAATTGTGTTCTCCTCAGTTGAAAGTGATACCTCCTTTTTCTAGTTTCCTGTGGAATTGCCAACACTATAGAACAGTATTTCTTAGGCATTGTTTTTATCATTTATTTTTTTAAAGATTTTATTTATTTATTTGACAGAGAGAGACACAGCAAGAGAGGGAACACAAGCTGGGGAGTGGGAGAGAGAGAATTAGGCTTCCTGCCGAGCAGAGAGCCCGATGCGGGGCTTGATCCCAGGACCCTGAGATCATGACCTGAGCTGAAGGCAGACACGAAACGACTGAGCCACCCAGACACCCCTATTGCTTATTTTTTGTGTATTCTTTCCCAAACTACATTTTAAATTTCTTGTAAGAACTATATATTTTTTCTTGATACATACAGAAATATCGTGGCCACTGTCATTGATATTCTTTCTCTGTATCTTCATCTACACTGAGTTCCTTAAGAGATAGTACAATACTTAAAATATTTCCTGGTTCACAATCAACATTTAAGAAATTCTGTTGGAAGGTTAAATAAAACAAAACTTCTGTTTTGATCTATTATTTTTCACAAGAACAGATAAAATTATTATGTGTATACAGAGAAAAATAAATAGAGCAAACTATTATAAAATATTTAATCCTTCAAAGAACTTGCCATTTCAGTAGATCCTTAAGGAATTTCATTTGGATTTCAAGCAATACATTATAATTTTTATGTAATTAAATATGTAATTTTAATATTCTACAAGTGGAATACACCTGCATTCAATCTTTTAAAGATTAAATATCTTTAGTCACAAGAGAAAACATTGGAATTATTTTTTTCAGGGGGGTGACTTGGAATGTTCATAACTATTTACTGTTTTAACAGTGAGAGACAAAATCAGACACTTCTGAGTAAAATATCTTCAAGAGATACAACAAAAATCAAGAGTACAATATCACAATTGGGAAGCTTTTAAAATTACACTTAAATGTCAAATTGTATACCTGAATCATTTAAATGTTAATAATTGCAGATTATTTGGTACAGTTCAGTTTATTTCTAAATTCCTGAGCCTTCAGAAGGCAGATATAAGTAGTTGGCAGTGCATTCTGTCTCAAGAGGTAAGAGTAACCTGAGACTTTCTGCTATCATTACCAGGCTTTAGAAAAATAATGCTCTACTGGACAAATAAACAGCAGTCCCCATTACCAAATAAATTAAAATTGAAAATGAGAATAATGAAAACAATATTTTGCCAGTTTCTTTTTTCTTTTTGCCAGAGTATGTAGCTTGTTAAAAATCTATCATAAAAATGAAAAGTATAAGATAGCCTTTTTTTATTCAAGGGACTTAACGTTTTTTATTCTCTAAATTTGATGTATGAAAAGAAAGAGTGAGAAAAAGAAAAAGAAGAGTATCAATGAACATTTAATTATATTTAATTAAAAGTTATCATTGGCATGAGAAATACCAAGGCAAAAGTTACAGATAAAAAATTAAGGTGAAACATTAAATTTAACTTTTCTATTAGAAATTCAAGTTTTTTTTAATGTTATTTTTTTGAGGGGGGAATTCAAGCTTTTTTTAAGGATTCATTAATAAGTTTATTTAAAATTCCAAAACCATTCCTCCTTCTTAGTCAGGATTCTTTTGTTTGCAGATAAAAGAATATCCAGCCCAACTAGCTTGAACAAAAAAGGGAAGGCATCAATTTATCAATTTACATAACTAAGAAGTCCTGGGGCACCAGGGTGGCTCAGTGGGCTAAGCTTCAAGCGTAGGACACTTGATTTTGGCTCAGGTCCTGATCTCAGGGTTGTGAGATCGAGCCTGGCATGGGGCTCCACGCTCAGCTTGGAGTCTGCTTGAGATTCTCTCTCTCCTCTTTCTTCATCCCCCCCCTCTCTCTCAAATAAATAAATAAATCTTAAAAAAAATTACCATAACTAAGAGTCAGTGTCCTCAAGACTTACTCCTCTCCATTCTTCTCTGTCTTTATTCTCTTTGGCTTCAAGCAGGTTCTTCCTATGTGATGACAAAGATGGTCAACAGTGACTCTATTAGACTTAATAGTACTCAAAATAGCTCAAGCAAAAGTTCTGGAGTCTTAAATGTCACACTTTGGATTACATACCCAGTCCTAAACCAATCAAGGTGGTGGCCAGAAGAACACAGTGTTCGTTTACTGGGCAGGTCTAGCGGCAGGTCAGTCTGAAGCCAGGGGGAGAGTCAGCCCATCTGAACCACATGGAATCAATTCCATCTACCAAAGGAAAGAGATGAGTCACTTCTGCCAGAAGAAGGGCTACAGAAAACAAAAACCTATTGTCCAGTCTACTCTCAGGAAGAAAAATTTACAAAAATGATATGAAAATATAAGCTGCAGGATAACTTTGTGACATGAGAGAAAAAATAAAAATAAATTGTGGGAGACTCACTATTTTTATATGTTGACTGTATGTATACATATATATACCCATATATATACACATATCACATATATATATTTGTTGATTATATATACACATACCTAATTGTTTAAAGACACACATTATAACATGTTATAAAATATCTAAGACTATAGCCACTTTCCTAAGTACACTAAATATAGTAATATTAATATCTACATTTTTATATTATATGTTGGCTTGTGTCAGTACCATAAATTTAGTGAGCTCTGAATCTAGTTTAGGAGTATTGATCAAAACTAAATATAGTCTTGGGACATCTAGGTGGCTCAGTGGGTTAAAGCTTCTGCCTTCAGCTCAGGTCATGATCTCAGGGTCCTGGGATCGAGCCCCACATCAGGCTCCCTGCTCAGCAGAGAGCCTGCTTCCTCCTCTCTCTCAGCCTGCCTCTCTGCCTACTTGTAATCTCTCTATGTCAATAAATAAATAAAATCTTAAAAAAAAAACTAAATATAGTCTAGTGTTATTCAGCATGGTCAAGAAATAAAGTGTTTTAAGGCAACAACACCATGAATTCTTCACATGTGTGGGGAGTGGTGTTCTCACCTTGAGTCATTGCCTTCTATCAGCAACTTCTCCTCTATCCGCCTGACAGCAGAAAACAAACCTCCCATGAGAAAGTTACCCTCCCTGTATACAGCAAGAGGTCAAGAGACATCCTTATCACCAGAGACAGGACATTTAGAGCCAAGAAGGTTGTATGAACAACCCTTATTATTTATTACTCATTTACTACCATGGCCCAAATTCTGTCTAGAATTCCTTACTAACTGAAGCTCTCAAAGTTAAGTTTTCTTTGTCCTGTCAATTCTTCACAGATTTATTCTTGTCTAAAAAATATTTTTAAAATGCCAGCCTTGGTCATTTCTTTAGGTTTCAACTTTAGTACTGGGCCCCTGTAATCATGTAGAAACACTTCAGGGTTTTTTCTCCTTTAATCAGTCTGCTATAAATTTAAATTTTTGTTTAGGTGGAAAACCTTCCAGAGTAGAGAAAGAATTTTTCCTTCCCTACAGCTCCCACAACTAGTAAGCGACAGAAGCAAGATCTGAAATGCAGCTTCTGATTGAAAATTAAACAGCCTTCAACAACATACAACACCACCTCTGAGTGTTTGGAAAATTGTACATATTCTGTAAGTGGCAACTTTTAGTATAGTCTGACTTCTCACAAATATTGATTATTGTTACCCTAGAGATGTTCAGAAATGCTGATGAATAAAATATTGTGAATGATACAACAATTTACTTCATATGTATTTAGAGTCATTTTTAAAATATTTGATAATAGGGCACATGCATTTTTCTTCATTTTTTTTTGATAAAACTTTACTTCAACAGTACTGTTTAGGATCACAGTTTTTCATGGTTAGTAGTTTTTTAGAGTTTTCTTTAAGAAAATTTCAGATTTGGTCCAAAATTCTTTGAGACCTAACAAATTCAGAGGCCAAAAGCACTCACCTCCCTCTAATGATTAATTTACTTTAAATGGATTAAATTAGTTGATAGCACAACTTGTAATGAGAAAAAAAAAAGACCTCCTTTTATACTTCTAGATTTTGCCATTTTTAAATCTCAATGAAAAGATCAGTTTAACACAATAGCATAAGTTTTCCGAGGTAGTCATTTAAACTCTGTGTACCCAATCATGGTTTTAGAGGATTTGGGGGGAGTTGTTTGCTAGTCCAATTCTGTAGGTAGGTTTTTATTTTATTTACTTTTTTTTTCCACAGTCAAGTTTTACTTTCTTCGCAGCTTTATTACAGTACAACTGACAAATAAAACTGTAAGATATTTAAAGTGTACATATTCGTGATTTGATATACATATTCATTGTGCAAGGATCTTCCCATCTAGTTAATGAACACATCCACCACCTCACACATTTATTTGTGTGTTTGTGAGACCATTTAAGCTCTTCTAACAAATATCAATTATATAATACAGTGTCACCAACGATAGTTACCATGTTTTATATTAGATCCTCAGAACTTATTGATCTATAGCTAAAAGTTCATACCCTTTTAATAAGTGAAAAAATAACATTTCTCCCCTGCCTGCATTTCTGTCTAAAATCATCTTGATTCTACATGACTCGGATCAGATCTCACAGAATGGGTGACTATCTCAAAGCAATCAGTGGATAAAAGTTGGTCTTGGGGGCGCCTGGGTGGCTCAGTGGGTTAAAGCCTCTGCTTTCAGCTCAGGTCATGATCTCAGGGTCCTGGGATCGAGGCCCATATCGGGCTCTCTGCTCGTCAGGGAGCCTGCTTCCTCCTCTCTCTCTGCCTCTCTGACTACTTGTGATCTCTCTCTCTCTCTGTCAAATAAAGAAATAAAATCTTTAAAAAAAAAAAAGTTGGTCTTGGATGTTTAATTAAAGATTCTAATCAATTACTGCTTTATAACCATATGTTATTGTTTTTCTTTTAGAAGTCATAAAAAAGGTATACTAGAATCATCCAAAGGTTTTCTAGTTTTAAAATCGATCATTATAGAAAGGTTTACATGCTAAGTTCAACTGTAATAATAATTTTAGACTCCCGACCTTTAATTTGATTTTAATAATTGTAAATTTTATAAGGCGTTTTTTAGTTGTTCAGTTAACTCTTTGGAAAATGATGTATGAACAAAGAGTATAATCAGACTATTATTTTCATATATATATATATTTCACTAAAATATTAAATTTAGATTTTAGATGTTAAATTATTTTGATAATGTAAGCTTTAGGTAAAAATGTCAATTGAACAAATACCCCCCAAAATGGAAAATACTCCTGGAAACATAATTCAGTATATTAAATTTTGTATTATTCATATTCTTAGAGTTCAGAATCTACCTAACATAATCATATGATGGTCTAAAAGAGTCCCTAAACTAATTTTAACCTTCGTAAACTTTAACTTTTCCCCTGCTTATTTTGAACAACACTTACTACAATGAAATTCTCCTAAGGAGAAAGGAGACAACAAACTTCTTAGTATTTGTTATCATCCAAATGGAACTCTCCCTCTCTTACTCTCTGTATACATACTCACAAACACTTGAGACATTCTTCCTACCTTAATTTTTGCCCTAGAGAATTACTTCTTATTAATACTTTAAGCATAAAACAGATAACATTAAACTTTGTATATATAAGATTTTTTTGTTGTTGTTAACTGCTTTGTTGGCACTAAAGTTAAAGAAGCTAAAGCCAAATTCTCCATTTTACAGCAGCTTGTGCAGACTGCCATTTTTCCTATCTGAATTTAATTTTTATACTGAGAGGAATATGCCATTAAAAATCAGAACTATTATTAGAAGCTTTTAATAAAATTATGACTGGGGGAGTGTCACCTCTCCTAGCCCCACCCTCAGGTGACTCCCCCAGCGGATGGTGGAAGGCATTAGCAGGCTCCTGCACACAGGCATTCTGTCGCAATCATTCTTTGCAGAGCACAATTTGTGGGTCTCCGTGAAATGCAGCTATTGGTGGTTCTGCCTGTACTCAAATGAAGTGATATTGAATTTCTATTATGCATGTGCCTTGGAAACCTCACAGCTCTCCATAAAGATTTTATTCACACAGCAGATTTGTTGTGACTTAGATAGTTTCAGACAATTTTAGATTTGAATGGACATGGCAGGATCTGACAGTATAAAAGAAATATCAGGAGAAAGAAACATGTAGAACCAAATGATATATTAAGCAACCTACAGAACAAAGCAAAGAGAATGCCTGTGATTGTAGTAAACAAAACCAGAAAGTACGTCTTTGAAGGACCTCTCATGGGGGCTCAGCTTTTTATATTGCAGATATGAGTTGGTGATAGAACTTGTCAACTCCTTTCATCCTACAAATTAAGTTTTGATAAAGCCTTGTTCTTTATATAACCTTCATATTTTTGAAATAAATTGCTCATAATAAGACACATTCTAGTTTTCATATATTTTTCCAACAATCTAGGTCACAAATACAAATGGAAAATAAACACAACTGCAAACAAACATTTATTCCTCAACTAGAATTTAGAATGTTTAATTGGAAAAAGAAGAAGAGCAATTTTCTAGTGAAAATACAAAATATGGAATTTAAATAATGGCAAAACAGAGGAGAGATGAGTTAATATACTTAGGGCAAAAAATGATTTTAATATGAAGTTTCCTTTATTATTGAGAGTGTACTATGCATCAGGCATAATTTAGGGACTGCAGAAATAACACTGAACAATGCAGACAATATCCATTATTTCATGGAGCTTATTTACTAATGGGGAAACAGTTAATAAAGAAGTAAATAAATTAAAGAAAGAATAATCCTAGGTAATAATAAATGCTATGAAGAATATAGAATAGACAAGGAGGATAGGCTCTATCTGGAACAGTTGGCATGATGTGGGGAGGCAGCTACTTTATGTTTGGTGACTAGGGAAGGCCTCACAGAAGAGGTGATGTGATGAGACATGAATGACAAGAAGAAGGTAGCCATATGAAGGCCTGCGGGCAGAGCATTCTAGATTGACATACAGCAAATGCAAAATCCCTTCTTAGGTTAATGTTCCTATCAGATGGTATTTCTTCAGATTCCACATATTTACATTACTCTAAAAATAATTCACTTCTGGACAATATGGAAATTCCTCAAGAAATTAAAAATAGAACTACCATATGATCCCTCAATCCTTCTGGGTATATATCCAAAGGAAAGGAAATGATTATCTCAAAGAGATGTCTGTTACTCCCATGTTCACTGTAACATTATTCACAATAGCCAATATATGGAAACAATACAAGTGTCCATCAATGGATGAATGAATAAAGAAAATATGAGATAGATACATAGGTGATAAATAGATGATTGGTAGATAGACAGATGACAGATCTATGCACACACACAAAACATGATACAAAATGTGATGTAAATATAAACATAATGGAACACACATACACAATGGAATATTATTCAGTCTTACAAAAGAGGGAAATTCTGCCATTTGTGGCAACATGGATGAACTTGGGCAAATATGCCAGAAAAAGACAAATACTCCATAGGCTATACCTATACAGAGAATTTTACTAAGCAAATAGACAAAAAAATAAAATTGAATTCACAGAAACAGAACAACAGATGCCAGGGCCTGAAGGGTGGGGGAAATGGGAAAAGATTCATAAAAGGGTACAAACATTCAGTTAAACATGAATGAAGTCTGAGGATCTAATGTATAACATGGAGACTATAGTTTATAAAATAAATTGCTAAGAGACTAGAACTTTGCATTCTCATGAAAAGAAGAAAAAAAGGTAACTGTGAGATGATGAATGTATTAATTTAGTAGGCTATGGGAATCTTTTCCCAATGTGTTCATATATTAAATCATCATGTTGTACTCTTTAAATATAGTTTGTCAATTATACCCCAGTAATGTCGGAAAAACAATAAATATATGTATGAACACACACAAACATACACAAAATTTCACTTTCAAAGAAAAGTTGGGCAGAGATCATGGGAAAAAGAGGAGAGGATTAACGTGTAGGTGTTCTCAACACCGTATCTCTATCTCTAGGTGCTGTCCTTGGAGCAACCTCAGGGAGCAGAAAAGGCAAGAAGAACCTTCTTTTCCAGGATAGGGGGTGGGAGTGAAGAGCCTTGGAGTGCTCAGGTCCTGCTCATGAGTCGATCAGCGGTCTTGTCTTTTGAACAAAGTTCCCCAACAAAGGAAGAGGAAGAAAAATACCTAGTAGGCTACATTAGAAAAAGCCAAAACACATTTGTTCCTATAGACATCAAGAACTGGATATATACCTAAGCAAAAATCAAGGTAAGTACCACATTTAATCATGTACTTTTGGAAACTTTAGTTCTGACCCCAAATCAGTTAACATGTCTTTTACTGTAGGCATTCTCTATTTTTACAAATGACATTAATGCATTTGATTTCTATGAGCACCTGTTTCATATGAATTATATGACCACAACAGCACTTTAATGGTTCTACAGAAATCTCCCAAGAACCACAGTCTTGGAATTCTCCTCCCTTTACTCCTCTCTAGCCCAGCTACCCAAAGTTCCCTTGATACCCAGGGTCTCTTGTGTTCCCAGGGAGGACTATTTTATGTATTATTCCATACTAAGTTGTTAGCAATTTATTTATCTATTTCAAAGAAAATGATAGGAAAGGTAATGATCAATACAAAGCACCATGTCTACATATGGTATTTCAATCACCTAGTCATCCTGACGAAGTTCTACCTAAGTGAAATACCATTGTATCACCTTTCCATTAATCCCTCTATTCTGCCTCCATGTAAACTTGACTTGGAGTGAAAATTTGGGATGGGTTCAGATCCAGAAACTTTCAGAACATCATCATTCTATAGGACCTCCGGAGGGCTCAATTTGTAGATAAACTCAAATGTGAATTATATGGATCTACAATGTGTACTTGAAGTCGCCTTTACAGTCAAAGTATTCTTATAACTTTAACAGTTTTAAGCTCTTTGAAGGCAAGAATATCTATTCCAATAATGTCTTACATTTCCCACTAACATAGGATTTGGAATTGTCAAAGAAAAATTGAACTGGGAGGGAAGGGATATTTAAAAAACAAAAAACAATTATTGCAACAGGGGAAAGAGACTGAACTCAATTCCATTGACAGAAAGGTGTGAGGGACCTTAAGCCCTGGACTAGCTACTGGAAAAGTATTGGAAGATGTTACAGAGGAGGGTGGTTAATGTGATTAGGTCAGGGCAACTGTCAAATGGCAGTTATCAAAGTTAGGTTCCTACCCACCTACAGAGACTGGAAAATAGGGACGCTATCTTTCTTGATGATTTTATGTCGAAAAGATGGCTACCAGGCCCTCAAGAAAGACATTCGCAGGTTGAAAATTGGCAAGAGGCTGAGAGAAGATTTAAATATCAAGGGGACAGAGAAAGAATTTACAACTGATAGTTTCCTAAAGTAAAGGCTCTAAGGAAGAGGAGGCCAGGGATCCATAGTCTGGAAGAAACCTGTCTGAGGTTTAGTCAAGCTGAGGGGCAATCTTAAGGCCATCTCAGTCAGAATGTGGTATCTGTTCAAGAGCTATTTGCTAAACAAATGAATGAATACAGCTTCTACATATTTTAAGACTCTAGTAGATTTTGAACTCTTTTGACCACAACATACCTGAATACATATTTATAGAAGAAATGTCCCCTTAGATGATCAATTCCAGAAAATCTAAAACTTTCACATAATTTCATTGCTGCATATTATAATACTCAGCACACAGTATATACTGATGGTAATTAATAGTATAAATACATACACAGTATCAGAAGCTCAAATTTTGGGGGTTTCTGTTAAATGCTTGCATGTTATTTAGGCCTCATCTTTTTCTTTGTCTTACTGTATTATTTTTTCTTTTTTCTTTTTTTTTTTGGTTGGGTGTTCAATTATGAGATGTTTTAGGACTAGGATGATTTCAACTCTCATTTGAAAGGAATTATTTTCAATGAAAGTTAATGGAGAGGAAGAAACTCACTTTATTAAAGTGATCACTCAAGCCAAGAGTATCATTTGCCCTTCTCCACTGAGAACTATGCCCAATTACTTAATTAAATCTAAAATTACCAAATATAGTATGCTCTCCAGGGTTCAGAGAATCAAAAAAAAAAAAAAAGAAAAAGAAATAATTTGCATTTTCTGTTCAAAATTGAAAGATGTTTATTTTGGTATGTTAAGGCCCCCTTACAATATCAATTCATCATTTCTTTGGATGAGAGTTAACCTGACAGCAGGACAAAGGAAAAGCCCTAACCACAATTTCCAATCACCTTCCTACCTGATTTCCAAGGAACAGAACCCTGTATGCCAGACCTTCAAGCTCTACCCTCCCAGTAGTGCATCTGAGAAGAAATTACGGTAATCTCAAAATCCTACTGAGGCTCAAAGACATTTCATCAAGTGAAAAAAAAATTGGGTAAAATGCAGAATTTTTTTTTCTGTTTAGAAGAACTCAGGTTTATATGAATAGGTCTCATGTGGGGTGTCTTTTGAAGCCAGGGACTTCAAAGCAGATCACAAACTTCCAGTGGGTTAATCACTTAATGCAAGAGTGGGGAGATGGAATTACCACCATTAAGTCAAGCTAAACTTATTCTTTTTTTCTTTTTTTTTTTTGAGAGACAGAGAGCAAATACCCATTTTTAGTTCCCATTAGTACTCTGGTTGAACCCGTGTTTGTGAGCCTGTTTTGCTCGTCAGCTATTTTACGTAAATCACAACGGAAAGAAGTTCCGAATGGAGTGACATTTGAGGCACCACTTCATTCAGGGGACATCATCTTTCCCTTTGCTGCAAATCAAGGTTTTAAACATTAAAACATGCCTATTCAATGCAGAATGACTTACCGAAAAAGAGCAGCAAGATTACATAAAGTTAGGGAAGGAAAACCTGGATTTTCTGACTACACAAACAAGACGTAAAGAGCCTTATATGCTGATTAAAGTGCTTTGAAGTTAGTAGAAATCATCTAGAATGTCTGGCAAGTAGTAGGAGATAGAAAGGGTGGGTATTACTTCCACCGAACTTACATATTATGGTCATTAATGTTTGTAAAAATGATAGATAGATAGATAGATAGATAGATATAGATAAAATCACATAGCATAATTAGAAATGAACATGTAGGAAAGTAAGAAGCCTATAAAAACTAAGTCCACATAGAACACATCCATGTTCTAGAGATAGAGATAATCTAGCACACTCAACCTTGTCTTTTAAGGAAATGACCCAGAAACTACAAATATCACCTCTGCTTATACCTCAGTAATCCAAACTCAGTTTCATGGTCACTCCAACTGCATTAGTTTGCTGGAACTGCTATAACCAAGTATCACAGACTGGGTGCTGAAACAACAGGAGTTTACTTCCTCACCATTATGGAAGGTAGATGTCTGAGATCAAGGTTATCAGCAGCGTTGGTTTCTTCCGAGGCCTCTCTCCATGGCTTGCAGATGGCTGCCTTCCTCTGTGGATGTCTGTTTCCTAGTTTCCTTTTCTAAAGGATGCCAGGAATATTGGCTTAGGGCCCACACTAATGACTTCATTTAACCTTAATTACTTCTATAAAAACCCAGTCTCCAAATACAGTCACTTTCTGAGATACTGGGGGCTAGAACTTTGCCATATGAATTTTGAGAGGATATGATTGAGCCCACGATACTTAGCTTCAAGGGAGACTGAGAAATGCAGTTTGTTGTTGGGTGGCTGTAGAGGCTAGGGAAAACTTGAGTCCTACTACTAAAAGGAAAGAATGGAAAATAAATATTGAGGAAGTTAAAAGCATCCGTGACATTATTCTAGAATCAACAGGTACAAGGCCAAGTATATATGAGGTAAAGACTCACCAAGAAAAAGAATGAGGATATGTAATTGATAATGAAACTCAAAAGCAGTTGAGCCCCAAGAGAAAAATTCTGTTTCAATACAAAGGCTTGGTTAAAATTAACTCAATTTTAGGAATAGTGAGACCATTTCAAGTGGGGAGAATAAAACTTAAGATACATATAATATCTGAATAGGATTCTTAAGCACTAGGAGAAAAAAGATTTCTCAGGATGTATAACCAGTCTCCTTTGACTGACACAAAAAGTGGATATAATTGGGGAACCCATCAATAGAATTTTGTCAATACTACCGCTCTCCTTTTTTGTGTTTAAATGATAGATCCTGAACACAGAAGATTTTCTCTTAATCTAGGAATAAAGAAAATAAAAAGTCTTGCCTAAATGAAATTAAAGTCCTATAGTTTACGTAAACTTGCTATATGAGCAAACTATAGGGATTTATTCTTCCCAAAAAGTATTGGATGTACACAAGAGGATGGAAGATGATAAATAAGATGGTTGAATTATTAAGCAGAATAGTTTCTAGCTAAATTTTGGTGTTTTCTTTTTTTCTTAATAAATGCTCAAATGTGTTCAATGATTATTTTTGAAAATCCTCTACAAGGATAAGTCTCAAGTATAATTCAGAAACCTACGTATAACCTTCATTTCTTGTTCTCAATTCCCATGGCAGTTCTATACTGCGAAACCATAAACATGTGAACACAGTTACAAATTGTTAATTTATGAAATTTATTTGAGTAGGTATTTGCCAGTTTCTTTCTGCGGTGACTCATGTTTGGGTACATGCCAGGAGCATCCCTTGCCTTTTACTTTACACATACAAGAAGAAAATGGGAGCATAAGGCACTTTTACTAAGAAATATTGTGATTAAAAAATAGTTATACAGCAAAAAACAGTTGCAAACACATAGTATCATTCATTGCTAATGAGTTAAAAGGATACCACAGTGCACATATAAATCACTATACAGTATCTTGCAGTTTATTTAAATTCATTGTGCCTCATTATAACTGAGCTATGCACCTTTAGGTCTGAGTTGATTAGGAATGCGATAGCTCAGAATAGCTTTTAATTCAGAGAAACATGGCCTGACCTTTACCATAATCCTGTGTGAAACACACTATAGTTTAGACATTAATAATGATGCTACCTCTTTTTCATACTGGTGAGATGCTACTTAAAATTTGGTATTATTAGTTAACAGGCTCAGGCCAATACATCAAAACCAAATTACCCTTCTGTGTATAACTACAGTACTTAATTCTGAGTTCTTCATCTCTCATAACTATTACTTCCTCTTTAAAAATGCTAAAAACCAAAATGTAATAGTGTCATGTCATAGCAATAAGTCACAGATACAAACTAAAGGCACTCCTTTTCACTCCCCATGGACTGCCACTGTATGCTGTTAAGGATTTGTGCTTCATGATATACGTTTTAACAGCTAAGGCATTGCTTGTCTTTGACCTTTGTCTCTCAATTTAAGAATGCCATTCCTTTAAATCACCTTCTGGTAAGTCAACTAGTACAAACAATAGAACTTTCCTAACATTCTCATTCATACACAGTAGAAAATGCAAATCACAGGGCTGAATATACACACTGTCTTTTAAAAAAATCTTTTATAGTGTTTGTCTCTAAAAATACAGTGAACAATGAAATAATATTTACAGAGTGGAATTGATCTAATAGTTCACCATACCTCATAATGGAAAATGACAATCGTCTGTGCCACTCCTTTATCCCCCTTTCCATATTTGCTTCCCATTCCCCAGAGGCAATTCCTCTGGGCTCTCTTACACCATTTCTCTAGTTTCAACTCCCATCCCCAAATAACCTGCTTATTACAAAATCTCAATGTTTCCATTTTAGATATTACGTCTTGACCTGCTATAATAAAGAAAAAGATAAACCCTTTTAGAATATCATCCCATCAAAACCTAAGATTTCCCTTCATTGTCAGTCTGGGGGATTTCCTTTATCACTGCTGTTCAACCCCCTTTCACAGAATCCTTTTCTTTCCTCTCTCTCTCTCTCTCTCTCTCTCTCTCTCTCTCTCTCTTTTTTAGTTAGGATTTTCTTCTTTAAAAAACAGAAATTCAAAACAAGTTATCAAATGTAGTAAGATTCTACTTAGCACAGGCAAAAGAATGTTCCAGGGGGTAGAGTGATCCTCAAATCTCATTGTTTTACCATGTCTGAATTTCCCAGGACACATGGTTAGAAAAAAAGATAGCTTTGGTGGTTATGTTTGCTTTGGTGGTTATGGGTGCACTACAGGAAAGAAAGTGGAAGAGCAAGCTTATTGCCCTTCAAAACACTTCCTGGAAGTTGCGCATACTACTTCTACTTAAATCCCAGAAGCAGAACTTAATTACATAGCCATGCCTAGTTGGGAAAAAAAAAAAAAAAACACAAACTCAAAAACAGAAACCAGGAAACGTAAGTCTTTATTGTATCACTTCTGTTCCTAAGAAAGAAGGAGGGACAATATTATGGGATACTCAGCCATATTATGTCATCTTCTTACATTTTTTTAGTGAAGCATATATTGAAGGAGCTTTCTGAGAAAAGATAGGTTAGAGATCTATTTTTTGAGATCTTGCATCTCTTAAAATATCTTTATTTTTATATTCTCATACTAGATTTAAATATTTTCTGGGATATAATACCAAATTATAAATTTTTTTAATAGAATTTTGAAGGTGTTTCATTGTCTTCAAGCTTCCAGAGTCGATACTGAGAAATTTAAGTCTGTTCCGATTCCTAATTCTTAGTTGGTGATCCTTTTGTATGCTACACTGGGAGCTTTTAGCATGGTTTCTTTACTCTGGAATTCTAAAACGTTACAATAGCATGCATTATATGAGTTTCATTCATTGGTTGTGCTCAGCACTAAGAGGGGCTTTTAATCTGGAAATTAAAGTCCACTCATTCTGGGAAATGCTTTGTCTTATTTCTATGAAAAGGTGTCACTACTTTTTTCTCACTTCTCCTTTAAAAGTTGTACCCTACCATCAATCAAAACGAACTATGTTGTGTTGCAGTCAAAAGAAAACCCAAACATCAGTGGTTTAGCACAGCAGAGGTTTCTATCTCACTGACACCACGGGTCCAAGAGGAACCGGCCTGTTGAGGGCTCAGCTCCCCAGTTGTCCATATAGAGGCCAGGCTGACAGAGTCTCCACCCTCCCCAGGATCTGAGGACAATAGTAGGGGAAAGGCAGCATGGCGAGTCACACACTGATGGTTAAACAAATCCACCCAGAAGTAACTTGCATCATTTCTATTCACATTTAATCAGTCACAGAAAGTCACATGTCCATGCCTAACAGCAAAAGTGGGATGGTATAATCCCACAACGTCCCTAAAAGAAAGACAAGTAAGTAGAATACTGACAAACAGCCCTTAGGACTATAACAAGTCTCCCAGAAGGATCTCTAATTTGCTTTTCATTTTATTATTTTTATTGTTGAGATTTAGTTTATATGAAGTAAAGTGCACACAATTTAAGTATGTAAGTGCATATATTTTTTTTTTGTATATCTAAGTTCAGATATAAAATACTCCCAAAATCCCCCAAAGACTCCCTCCTTCACTCTCTATCAGCACTCCCAAAGGTAACTTATAATCTGTCCTCTATCACCACAGGCTAATTTTGCATGTTTTTAAACAACATATAAATAGAATCATGTAGTATGTACTCTTTATAAAGTGAATTCTTTCACTCAGCCATATGTTGGCGAGATTCATCAATAATACTGCATGTAATAAAATGGTTTTCTTTATTTCAGTGTTGTATTTGATTATAATGACTATAGCACCCTTTATTTATCCATTCAACTGAACATTTAGGTCGTTTCTAGTCTTGGACTATCCAGAATAAAACTGCTGTACATGTCACTCCTATCGTTTGGTAAAAATATTAAAAATTGAACAGAAATTATTAATTTTAATAAATTTCAATTTTCAAATTTTTAATAGTTTAATGGTTAGTGCTCTTTGTATCCTAGTTAAGAAATTGTTGCCTATCCAAGTTATGAAGGTATTCTCCTAAATTTTTTCCCCAAACTCATATTTTACTGCTCACATTTAAGTTCATGATCCATCTCCAAGTAATTTTGGTATGTAGTACCAAATTGTTTGGTGTCCTTTTTTATAAATCAAATAGCTATGTATACTCCAATTTTCTATTTCTTTGGCTTTATTGTCTTTCCAGGATGATTCATTTAACTTTATATCCTCACACTTATATACCTATATTTTAAATTTCTGTTATCACATTTTAATTTCCAAAAGCTCTTTTCTGTTCTCTGATATTCCTTTTACATTGTAAAGTGTTTTTAAATCAGAGATAGATTTATATTCTCTTATCTATGGACCTTCTATTTGTGGGTATTGATTATATTTTTTAACCTACTGAACTGGCTCAGCCTCCTCTGAGTTCTTGTTTTGCTATCTGTATTTCATGTAAAATATTTTTTCAAACATCTGGTGGTCACCAGCTACTCCATTCAGTACACAAAAAGCCAACTAGAATCTCACTTTAGGTGAGAAGAGCTTAATAGCTGAAGGGCTTCAGTGTATGGGATTGCTGAATAGAGACTATCTTTCTAGCTTTTCTCTGGTTCTGCCAATTTCCACAAATAAATCTTCTGCTAGGAAATACAAACCTGTGACTTGACTAAAGTACCACCATGCTCAACATTATCTGCTGTCTCTGAATCTAGAGACCCTCTGGTTAGTCCTTTCAGGGGAAAAAAAAAATATGTCAGTTGTTTGGAGTGGGGAGATAGAACAAGTCACCTATTTGATTTGTATTACCAACTTTCAACATTCTTTGTTTCTACCCCACCACAACTGTATCCCGTATTCCAATATGCCCATTATTGTTAATCCCTAGATTCTGTGGGACAAATAGGATCATTTCTTGATTAATGTCTACCACAAAATGTGAACTAAAAGTTCAGATTTTTCTAGTTTGCTTAAAGAGTTGTCACTTGTCCATTTTACCTATGTTTTAAAATACCATATTGATCTCCATTATCTGCTATTTTCTGTCCCCTTCAGCTCCACCTATCCTCTTTTGCCTTATAGGTTTATGATTTTTTTTGTATGCTTGCCATCATTTTAGGGGTATTTGAAAATTCTTTTTGAATTTGAAAAATTCAAAATAGAAAGAATTTGAAAAATTCTTTTTCTGATTTGGAGTCACTGTTAGACTCTTTAGTGCAAGATAAATTACATTCTGAAAGCAAACCAAAACAACAAATGATTTGTTTCTATTAAATCGAAAGTGAAAAATAACCTCCCTGCCTAAAGTTCAACAAACTTAAGTTTATCTATGTTTTTTCTTTCACATTAAAAAACATCTATATAAGTTTTAAGTACACCAACTCCCAAATGTTCACACTAACTATGTTCAAAATATCTGACTTTATTTTTAAATAAGTTTATAAAATATTTAAAAATTATATTGAAAAATAAATTTTATTGAAAAAAATCATCTTTCTGACATTTCAACAGAACCTCCTTTTAAAGTTTTCTTGAGTTCGATAGTGCCCTCCACAATTTCTTCCTAAAAAATAAACTGTGTGTTTTTATTGCCATTAGCATTACATAAGCCAGTCTAGCTGGCTAGGCAATTTTCTCCTTTCATCACTACTCCATGTTTCATCCCTCCTGGGAATGTTCCCCTGAATGCAAATTTGCCTCTACAAATAGACAAGAAAATGTCTTAAGACTGATGTCAAAGAATAGCTGACTTCTCTAACTAGCACCACCATTTCAAATCCATTTTTATTAAGACACAAATATCAAACAGTAAACATAACATAAAGATAGTAGATATGCTATTTATTAAGTCCTGGTTTTCAAATGGGGTAAGAGAGAGACAGTAGAAAAATCTTGGCTACTTACAAGAAACAATAACAATACAACTTTGTTGTTTCAGAAATGTACCTCACACCTGTCCCTCCTCATCACCTTAGCATATAAATGAGAAATCAGCTCTGAAGAAATAAGTAACTCTGCCTTAATCACATAACCACTTGCACCAGAATAAAACTAGTATTTCCTAGAATTCCTGTCCAGTGTGTCAGCTTGTTTATTTCCACTTGTGAACTTCAGATATTTAATATTTATCTTTTTCTCTTTTCCAATTATTTTGACTAGTACTCCCAGAATAATATTAAATAAAAGTAGTAATTTGAGTAACTATGTGGTTCTTGCATCCAGTAGAAATATTCCTTGTATGACTGTATTAGTCATGATTTTGGTTTTGGGGTTGAAAGGCACATGATTTACATGTTAAAATACGACCTTTACTCATTTTATTGAGAATTATTTTAAACAACAACTGATGATAAATTTTCAACACCTCTGGAGAAAAATAATGATTCTCCTCTCACATGTAATTTATAATAGAATTTTTATATTAAGCCATCTTTGTATTCCTGTTATAGATCTCAGTTGATTGTGTTTAATAATGTTAAGGAATTCTATTTGCTAATGCTTTAAGGGTATTTTGTTGACACTTTTTAGTCTATTATATTCCTTTTGAGCTATTTTTGCCAATCTTTATTATCAATGTTTTGCTGGCTTTATGAAAGAGTATTGAAGGCTCATTTACTTAATGCTGGACGATCTTAATTTTGAGTTTTGGTAAAATTCATCTGCAAAAATATCTTGGTGTGATATTTTGGAAGGTGGGGGTAGTTCTTTACAGTGTTCTCTCTTCCTTATATAAGTTGCTTCTGTAGGTTTTAAGTCTCATGAGATGAGTTTTGAAAATTTCAGTTTTCTCATAAAATCATCCTGGGCAGAGAAATGTATTAATATAGAGTAAAACAAAATAGTTTTTATGATTCTCTTTATTTTCTTTGTATCTCAGATCACTTTCTCATCATTATCTGTATTTTCTTTTGTGATATTTCTTTTTTTTTTTTTTAAAGATTTTATTTATTTATTTGACACAGAGAGAGAGATTACAAGTAGGCAGAGAGGCAGGCAGAGAGACAGGGAGAGGAGGAAGCAGGCTCCCTGCTGAGCAGAGAGCCCGATGTGGGCCTCGATCCCAGGACGCTGAGATCATGACCTGAGCTGAAAGCAGAGGCTTTAACCCACTGAGCCACCCAGGCGCCCTGTGATATTTCTTTTATCATATATTCAACTCATGTGTGTATTCACTTAAACAATAAATATTTAACCTAACTTGAACCAGTTCTATTTTAAGTGGCAACAATACACTGATGAATAAAAAAAGGGGGAAAGAGAGACTCAAAAAAAAAAGAGAGAGAGAGAGAGAGACTATTCTCCTGTGTGGGTGGGTGGAGGTGTGAGAGAGAAGAGTGGGATAAATAATATATGTTCATACATAGCCTCTAAATGTTCTAAAATGAATTTAAACTTTAAATTTTCAAAAGCTATTATACTGTTTGGGGAGAAGGTATAGAAGAGAGGAAAGGTATAAAGCTAAGATTTTTTTTCTCTGGCTCAAAAAAAATGTCTTTCAGTGTTTAATAGTTGTTATTGAGTAAATGTCTGCTCTTTTCTGAATTACTTTACTAACCTATCTCTAGTATTTTTCCCTAGAGTATACCAGGTGGATTCTTTCTCAAAAAAGATACTAAAATTGTCATGACTTCTGATCCTTCTATGGTTTTCTAGAGTTTTTCAGGTTAATCTAGTCCCTAAGGACAGACGCTGGCACCTATAAAAATACTCCTGATGACTGTGAGGATCTATGCTGTCAACCTCCGCTGAAGTCTGCTGATCAAACTGGAAGACTTGTGCCTTCTCAGCATAATAAATGTGTAGGCTTTGGAGTAGGAGATTGGGGTTGTAATCTCAACGATCTTTCTGCCTGCTCAATTGATTCTATATCGTTTCTCTCTGGTGCTCACAGCCCCTGTGAGCCTCATCCATGTCACCTACCAGATAGAGCCTTAGCCTATATCCTCTACTCAGTGCTTCTACAACATGGTTCACCTTTATCTTTCAAAAACCTATAGACCCTGTGAAGCATCTGTGATAAGCCTGTTAACACTCAAAATTTCATTGCTCTCTAAGTTCCCCAATTTACTGAAGACTTCAGTATTTGGTAAACTATCTAGATCTTTAGTCCTAGTTCCATCACACAAACTCAACATCTGCAGAGGCAATCCACCTATTACTGTAAGTCCACTGTGTCAGAGATCCTGATCTGTGAAATGTCAATTTCCCCATGGATTGGACAAATATTTTCTATCACTGAAAGCTTAAATTAATTAATCCTACACATTTTTTCTTTCTAGGATCTAACACCCTTTCTTCTATTGTCTCTCTCACCATTCATCCTCCTCATCTGGCAGAACCCCAGAGTTAGTTAAACCCAATATTAGGCACTCTGTGTACAGCTGAATATGGATGGAGAAAATCACAGCAATATGGCATTCAGTGCTACCTGTCAACTCTCTTGTTTCATAGAAAATGTACCTTCCCACTATCCAAGGCAGACAACTCCCTTTTCTCATACTCCCAATACCTTTACAACTTCCCTTTTTTCATACTCCCAATACCCTTACAATTTACTTTGATATATTTTTCTCCTTTACTCTTGAGGAAATAAAGCCATCAAATAAGAATTATCTAAGTCCATCGCAACGTCTACAACTCATTTGCCACATGTCTCACTGTTTCTAATTCTGCCTTGTATGTTTTGCCTAGACAAAGATTTATTTCCGAAAGTATCATTATCCATATTTATATAGATATTCTCCATCCATTTTTACTATTTTACAGAATTTCATCATATAAATACACATTATATTTGTTCCTTTCTGTGGTGATGTACGCAAGAGGACTGAAAATAAATTAATTTCGAATGTTTCAGATTTCACTATTAATCAGATGTCTTCCTTGATTATAAGTACAAGTAAGTGTCATGTATTTCTCTCTTGTTTTCTATTTCTTTTGAGCAAGAAGATGTTTAGATTTTTTTAACTCTTCATGTACTTAAAATTTTTTACAGGAATCTTCTCTTGATATGTATTCATGCTCACCAAACAACGTTATAATTTTGTTTAATGTGTATCTGCCTTCAAGGAGAAAATTCACTTAGGGGTTTATAAAATTATCCAGTATATTTTTCTCACCAGAAATTAAGAGGCATTCTGGAGACTTCTGCTTCTTGCAAAGATGGTATAGCAGGGACTGGATTTGAGCTTTCATGTGAAACAACTAAAATTATAGACAAAATATATGAAGTGATGGCACTTAAGACATTGGAATTCAGGCCAAAAATGACAGTGAATGTGAAAAGATGGGGGGAAAGGGAAATGAGCCCTACTACTTCTCTAACTTACTGCCTGGAGGAAGGCTCTAGGTTTAAACTTCAAGCAGATAAATTTCATATAACTGGAATCCCTGAAAGTTGTGTAGGATGATGGGGGTGAAAATATGTAGGTAATACAGTAATAATGCCCAAATTTTTTCCAAAAGTGATGATAATTATATCACTAGTCTAAGATATTCAGCCAATCTCAAACACATGAAAGATGAAGAAAACTACACAAGTATCATAAAACTTCCATGCTATTAAATAAATATGTTGTATTATTTAGAATGAGCTACCTGATATTTGAGGCAGAGCAGAAGTAAAGGACATGTTTGAGCTCTGCCACATTATGTCTCATGAGTTCAAAACAGAATGATGGCATTTAAGTAACTATCACTTATTTTTGAAAAGGTTGTTTCCCTTTCAGATTAAATAATTCTATAATTTCCATAATTTCAGTATTTTCTATGAGTTAAATCTTGAAAAAGATAATATGGGGTAAGTAACAAATTAATATTGTAGACAATAAATCTTTTTTTTTTCTAGTAGGAAAGTCTTTTTCCAAGGAGTAGAATCAGAGAATTTATGAATTAGATGGGATTTTGGATACATCTTTAATTATTTTTATAGGCAAAGATATGTGAAAACCAAAATTCACATATAGGAGAGCTCAAATACTGCCATGTCTAGAGCGTGCTTCTTTCTGATTGAATTTCAAGATTTATGAGTTAGTGTCAGATTGTGGAGAACCTTGGAAGCTACATTGGGGAGTTTATAAAATAAGAAAACTTTAAAATCTGGAAGGCAGGGAGGGATGGCATGTGATAAAATACAAATTGGAGGCGATAATCAACAAACGATATAAACAGAATAAATTAGAATTCTAAAATAATCCTATCTAAAATTATTTTTGATAATGTATTATCCGCTTGGGGATTATGCTACTTTCCTAGCCCAAATTTTCCACCCGGTAGCAGAGAGCTAGGCACAAGACACTTCCCTGGAATGCGTTCACCAACAAGCTCTACCTCCAAGCTGGAAGAACTTCAGTGCCCCTACCATGTGCTGGATCAACCTGCAATTCCCTGGCCATGTGCCAATTTGCTATGAGATGTTATTAAGACTTATTTAATTGCCCGCCTTCCTCACTAAACCAAAAGCTCTATGAAGACCATCAGATGCTTTATTCCATTCCCAGTATGACTCACACTGGGTAGGTGTATATTATTCTTTTAAGTTAGAGATTTTGTCATTGGGTAAGGTCAAAAAGCTCTGAGGGTAATCTGGTATGTGCCTATGGATGGGTCCATTATCCCTCATGGAGTATTGAACAAGAAAGCCACTATCCCTCACCACAGCTAGAATACCTGCCTAGAGCTCCAACACAGTGGCACTGTGCCCAGTTTCTTTCCTGGAATTTTTCCTCCCCTAGCATACTTGATTTATATTTTAAAATGAGCTGCTCTGTTCGTTATTGAGTATTTGCAGAATATTATGCACTTACAAAGTACTTATCCTGTAAATTATTTTCATTCACACAAAGAAAGATGATATTCATGAATAGCCATTTTTAGATGGAAAAACTAAGTAAAAAGATTGCTATCCTATCACACAGCTAGACAGAAAGTCAGCCATTTACTTGTATCTTCCTGTGAAACAGATTATTACTCCAGAAGTCATATTTATTAATTCCATTCTATTGTTTCTGTACAGCCTCAGAAAGGCCTTTCTTAGTCAATGAAAATAAGCAAGGGATAAAGGTGTGCCTTTACTAAAACACAGGCTAAACAGAAAGATCAAAACCTCCCCATTCAGGTAGGTAAGCAGAGGTTTGAACTAATCATAAATATTGAAACATAATTACACAATACAAATACTAGGGAGAAATATATGCTCTGATACCATAAGTTATTACTTGAATTTTTCAAAAAGAGTTTTGTTCACATTTTATATTTACCATGACACTTTTTGGTAGATTGTATTTATAAAATAAACCCACCAAAAAATTTTAAGCTGTCCTGAACCTTGAGTTTATACCCACTTGATCAAAAAAGTCATTTCTAAGTTATTATGTAATATGTTCCAGGAAAATAAGTCTACTATCCTTCTACTCCCCAAACACATATATATATATGTATATTATTTATATTTGCTATAAATGTATATTACATAATACTACATGTTATATATTGTATCCTATAATATACTTATAGTATATTATATTAATATACAACAAATTATATATTATAGATTTATATAACTGCTATATATTTTTATATTATATATATTTTTTGCATACACACACATACACATATAAAACATTGGAACTTCCAAAATAAAAACTTTTATTGATCCCTAAAATCACATTTCTAGGACTGCTTTTTATGCATAATTATTGTTCTTTAATCTCTGTATTTTTAATGTTTAAAAATTTAATGATGTATAGATTTGTCAGTGTAAGTACTGTGTGTCTCATTATTTCAAGTTACCTAATTTGCATTGTACAAATTTCCCCTTACAAATGATTTGAATAATGAGGTTAACACTCAACAAAATCAATTCAGTTTGATTTGTATTTAAGAAATAAACCAATCATCCAAAAATAAATAGGTCACTTACTTAATTTTTTTTTTAAGATTTTACTAATTTATTTGACAGAGAAAGAGATCACAGTAGGCAGAGAGGCAGGCAGAGAGAGAGAGAGGGAAGCAGGCTCCCTGCTGAGCAGGGAGCCCAATGTGGGGCTCGATCCCAGGACCCTGAGATCATGACCTGAGCTGAAGGCAGAGGCTTAACCCACTGAGCCACCCAGGTGCCCCAGGTCACTTACTTTAAAACAAAATAAAAACATGTCTTCCTGGTGCCTATCAAAATCTATTATATTCCTTATTACTAGGCCACCAAAAAGAATGAAATCTTACTATTTGCAAAGACGTGGGTAGAAGTATTATGTTAAGCAAAATAAGTCAGAGAAAGACAAATACCATCTGATTTCACTCATACATGGAATTTAAGAAACAAAACAGATGAACATGGGGAAGAAAAATAAAATAAGATAAATACAGAGTGGGAAGCAAACCATGAGACTCTAAGGGAACAAATTGAGGGTTCCTGGAGGGAAGGTGGGTGAGGGGATGGGGTAACTGGGTGATGGGCATTAAGGAGGGCACTGGATGTAATGAGCACTGGGTGTTATATGCAACTGATGAGTCACTGAATTCTAGCCCTGAAACTAATAGTACACTACATGTTAACTAAATTGAAAAAAAAAATCTATTGCCTTCCTAAAGCATACTGTACTTCTCTGAATTCAGTACTTTTGAAAAGTGAAATTAAGGTCTGCCAACAATATTCCATATGGGAATTCCTCTTACACTGAAGACTTCAAAGCTCTACCCTTATACAAGAAAATACAAAAATGAAGTTCAAAATCTACAGATACATCATCAAAACTCTTTTTTCTCCCACTAAACAGTCTAGTAACCTGCAGATTATCCATAACCACTCTCCGACCAAAATTTGAAGCTTTCTTCCAGTTATGTCCTTTTTCCCTTTGGTCACTTCACATTAAAAATTAGAATGACTAGCAGAAAAAACCATACCTAAATCATTGCAAAGTTAGAATTGTTAAAAATTGAGATTTTGGAGAATTAGCTATTTGCACAATTTTTTAATCCTAGTCCATATCTATCCCACCTTGCCTATTCCTGAAGTGACAGTATTTCAATTCAAAAATAGAATTCATTATTTAGTCTTTCACTTGAGGTCGTGAAAATTATTTTAGGAGTTTTTATAATGGTCCATGTTTTAGCAGAAAAGTATCCAATGTACATGGCATATTTTTTGCCTACAAAATATTCTGCTATTAGCAAAAGTTTTTGGTATTTCAATTGAAATGTAGATACTTAAAAATAAGAGACTCCCCCTGCAGTAAATAATCCCAAATACCTTTAAAAACCTTTCATTTAAAAAGCAATCACCATAAGAAATTTCTTCCTTAGATATAGCTGGAATTTGTCTCAATATAACTTCCAGTTCTTATTTCTATGCATAAATCAAATGCCTTTCCTTCAAAAAATAATGACAGAAATTATGTCATCTAGTCATTGAACAAATAATTATTCTATACCTACTGTGTACTAAGGACCATTTGTGAACAAAACAGAAATGGCCCCTACCCTTTTAGAGCTTGCTCTTTAATAAAACACTGTTCAATTAGTTCAAGATAATTTTTCTTAGAGCACATTTTTCAGAATATTAGCACCCTTTTTAGACTTCTTTTTAATGAATTTTAGTTTTTCAATATCCCTATTAGAACTAAGTAAAATGAAAGTATGATTAAATCTCTAACTTTAATCACATTATGGTACATTATTTTATTATTTATATAGATACCATATGTTCTAAGATATGACTTTACATTGTATATTATACTTTCATACTCAAATATGCATGCATTTAACACAGAATACCCAATCAGTCCTTTCTTCCTCTGAGTGGTACTGATTCATCCAGAATAATGTCTCTAGAAATACACACTCATGTATTCGTTATGCCTACTAGAACTGAGAGCAAAATAAATCACTTTGCTTCTCTGAGTTTATGTTAATACCTACAAAGTAAAACAATTTCTACTTTACCTACCCTATAGAGTTGTAAGGAGAAAATTAAAGTTAAAATCAAAGAATAATTTTAATAATAAACTGTAGTTTAGTACATAATATATAATTTGCTAAACAAGTATAACAGTCATATAGCTGTTGTTGCTATTATTATTCTTACTTCTTTAGGAATTCCACCTACCCTTGACATTATTTTATTTTACATATTGAATTGTACCTTCAAATTTTTAAAACAAGATTGAATAAAAAAAATTTATTAAGTCCCCTAAGCTAACCAGTGCAATTATTATCTGTGTGGCCTCCCATGTCTCACTTTACATTCATATCAACATATACAGATCATAAATATGTTTGCATGAATATGTATGTTTTAAATAGAATGTTTTATTTTAATAAGATTATGTGGGAGAAGATTATATTAACTATTTTAAAAAACAAACCATATCAACTGACCTAAATGAAAAACTCCAGAGTTCTTCTCTTCCTTGTTTTTCTTTATTAATTAGTATTAAATAATAGCTACTATCAAATCAGGTGTTACCATAACCTGTATTTATGCCTTTGGCTTTTTGAACTCAAGTTTGGTATTTACATAGATCCTAGTTTTTACTTGATTATTTTAGTCATCACTCATTTTGAAATCCTAGTTCTATCCTCAGATACTTGTTATCTTTCCAAGCCTTGATCATCCATATTTTTTTATTATTATTTGCCCCAGGGGTACAGGTCTGTGAATCATCAGGCTTACACCTTTCACAGTATTCACCATAGCACAAACCCTCCCCAATGTCCATAACCCATCCACCCTATCCCTACCCTCCCACCCCCCAGTAACCCTCAGTTTGTTTGATGAGATTAAGAATCTCTTATGGTTTGTCTCCTTCCCCATCCCATCTTGATCATCCGCCTTTTTTAATGAGCCTTCATTCCAAATCTTCAACCAAGTCATTGATAGAACTCTAAAACAGGACAACAGCTTTAAGCGAGGCTTTCACATAGTTCAAAATTCCTTTATCCAGATTAATACTGTCTTACTAATTGTGTGGTAAGCCCTTTTTCCCTCTTCAAAAAATATTTTTTTAAATGAAACTACAAGGATGACAGAAGTCTGAATGACCAAACGATCATAGTAACTGGTGTGTATACATCCTATCCTGGAGTTTCTCTTTAAGAGAGATGTCTAAGAAATATTTGCCTAAATAAGTACTCTCCTGATAGACTGTGATGAAAGAGTCAAGATTTTTTTTTCTAGGAAGTACTTTAATCATTTTTCTTAGAAAAAAAAATCCAGACACTAACAGTTCAACAACAAAGTACTGGTTGAGAGGTTTCCAGGAACTGGGTTCTCTGAAGTCTGAGGAAGAAAAGCAGGTATGCTGCTTCACTGTAGATGGATGGCATAGGTCATAAATGGGAGACTTCTGGCTACTGAGCCAATCAGAACCCAGTGGAATGACACTTCTTCTATAGAGTTTACTTTCCTTCCTGTCTACCCTATCCCTCAGAGATGCCACCATATAAACTCGAGTAGAAGTTAGCTTAGGCTGCAGTCTTCCCCTTGGAAAAGAAAGTGGATGAAGAGAAAGGAAGGTCACTCCTGAGTCTCCATGCTTTCCTCTTCCTCTCCTTGAGGTGGTTCTTCTGTATTCTCCTCTTCCTCCCCTTCCTTCTTCTCTGGTGACTTCTCAAAAGCCTTTTCTGAAGGTGTCACTATCACTCCATCCCAGGTAGATATTTCAGAAGCAGGATAGCTGGCATCACCCTCCTGGCCAAGAATCTTCCAAAAACCACCATGTGAGAGGATCCTGACCAGAGTCTGAGCCATGTAGCATACCATGTCCTGTTGATCCAGAGTCATGACTGTGTGTACTCGAAGTTGTCACTCTCACAGGGGTCAGGGATACCCACCAACCCTGGCAGGAACAGTCCTGAAGCCAGAATCTGTAAGCAACACCTGTATGCCATGTTTAGGGCCAAAGGCTGACTGGTGGTGGGATTGTTCATCACGGCATAGTGCCTGAGGAGGTCAAGGATCCAGGGTCTGAGGGGCTCAAAGCCAGGAAAACGAATCCTCAGGTCTTTTAGCAGTCTGATGAGAACTTTAACTGTGGACTGAGAAGCATTTTCTTCAAACCAACAGGCATGCCTGATGGCTGCTAAGGCCTTCTGCAACACCTTGATATCCAAATGGAGTTCTGGGTCCAGTTTTCGTAGACTAGGTGGCACTGTTGTAATGAGAATCTTCACTGTAGCATCAGAAGAACTGATTTCAAAGCCAGTTTCATTGGTCAGCATGGTCAAAACTTCAGATGGATCCTGTGCTGTTAGGCTTTCCACAACTTTGTACCCTAGGGCAGCAACAGCTTCCAATGTTGGCAGAATCTTTAGGATTACCACCAGGTCAGCCGTATTGTGTCCTGTAGTCATTGTTCCTTTTCTATATGATCCCACCTGTCGGACTTCTTCAATTTGCACTTCAAATGTCCCTGGAGCCACAATCAAATTGTCAATCACATTGTTTATTTTCGTTACCAGAGAAAGGATAGAGGCCTGTTCAGCAGAATTAGGAGCAAGGTCCTGATTCCTCTTCAGCAAGGCGCCGCTGAAGGACGTCTCATCAGGCGCGGGCTTGACCTGGGGAAGGCCATTTCACATAGGTAGAAATCAAATAGAATATGTGGCACAAAGGGCCTGAACCCTCCTCCGGGGCCTCCTCAGGAACCAAAGTGCCCTCCACGCCCACGGCTTCGGTCACCCCTCGTGGCATCCTTAAAACCCAAACAATGGAGGTGATGCCAACCACCCCTCTCTCCCAGAGTCATGATTTTTACATAGCAAAGCTATCAGCTATGGGCACAGAACAAAGGGAGACTAAGAACATGGAGAATCAACCTTCTTTAAAAGAATTTGCACATTAAGATTCTAGAGGAAGAGCCGATGATTAGTGCAGGTCATAGCCCTGCACAGGAAACCAGTTTAGACAGGGGACAAAAGTCGTTTCTAAAAGTACAGATGAGTCAAAAAGTTATGATGAACTTTCTGTGGTCTGAAGCCTGTGGTAGGCCTCCACTTTCAAATTCAGTGAACTACTTCATCCTCAGTTCCTATAGAATTCAGCATCCTTACTAGCACTGATGCTGCTGTATTAAAACTATTTGAATCTGTATGTCTCTGCAGAATACAGAAATTAATTAGCACCCAAATAATTAAAGGAGAATATTTTTAGTATAAAACAATAGAGACCAAAGAAAAAAATATCCTGCATTTTTCAGGGAAAAATGATGTGGTAGAAATTCCTTTGGTTTTTGAGTAAGAAATAATGGGAAGTATGATTGTATTTTCCAGAAAATTTAGAAAGACCCAAAGTCCATAGCCAGTCAATTTGTGGTTGTAAGAGGAAGGACAATCAAGAGAATGTGGAACTTTAAGCTGAATAAACCTAAGTGAATGTGAAAGGGCATACTTATATGTCTATGTTTTATACCGTAAAATGTCGTAAGCCCAGTAAAATGACTCATGAACTCTAATATCCTACAAGGATGAAAACCTCTAACCTAGATATGATTCAGGAAGGAACACCGTAGAAGAGTGAGAAGAAAACCCTTTTGCTGTGGTGTCATGGGATTGCTGTGAAGTCTTCCCTTTTGTTATGTTCCTCAACTTCTTTACTCCAGATTCCATTTCTGATTAAGAGGATGTCTACCCAGGCAGCTGAGGGCATACAGGGAATCATCCCATTTCTTCATGTGAGCAAACAAAGTAATGTCAGCTTCAATAATCCTAGGAAGGTGCTGGTGTGGTCTACCAACAACTGGCTAGATAATGAGCTCAGAGGTGATGGGGCCTGGCAATTTTAGGATGATCTGAGTTCAAGGCAACCATATAATTACCAAAATAGAGAATACTATTGCTAAACTCTTGTGACTTTATTTTATTTTTTATGATTTATCTAATATGACAAAACATGCACTATTTAAAGGAACTTGACAGAAAATATTGCTGTACTTCATACTGCTCACATCTACACATATCTATACAGAGATAATATTCTGTCTCTTATTAATACAAAACCCTTGAAATACTCTTTGTTGACTTATACTTTCTCCAGGTTCTTAGAATGCTAATAAACAAAAAAGTGTAACCTTGTATCTAATCCCTTGATATTTGAGAGAATTAAGAATATGCTCCATTTTTAAAGAGCTGTAAATTATAAGATTAAATGCAGAAATAGAATCCAGAGAGTACTGTCAAACTGTTTTTTATGTTTCTTCCTCAGTAGACAATGAAAGACACATTCTTCAGAGACATTAAGATATATTTTTTTTTCTCCCTCCCTCTTTTTTTTTCCTTCCCTTCTTACTCCTCTGCCCTCCACACTTAGGTGTCCCCTAATCTCTACTCAGCCTCTGATTCAGGTTCTTGCAAATTATGTTACTTTCTGTTTTTCATTCCTTACAGTTACAATGAGTCATTGGCCTTCAAATCTAGCCTTTAGAAGAAACGGATGAAGGAAGCATCCTTCCCAAGCACATCTTCCTGATGAAACATTTATGGGACAAAGAAAGCTGTCAACTGCTACACTGAACCACTTCTTATAACTGAATCCTTTGCCATTTTACTGATAGAGAACTACCCTCTTTTCTTTTCCTTCCTAAAGGTTGCCATATTCCATAACTTTACTCTGCTTACAGTATTTTATTAATTTCTTCATCCTTTTCAAAAATTAATTTCTATTATCTCAGGAATCAAGCAGGGGAAGGGAGGGGAGGGAACAGAACCTTCCACAAATATTAGACCCACATAAAACTAATGAACATTATTTCTGTGTCAATATGATTCATGAATTTGTGATTCAATTCTTAATGACATTCCTCAGTACAATGTAAAAATGTGTATTTTCCAGACAGAAACGAAGAGATAGAATAAGTTATATAGCTGTGTCTTCAACTGACAATTAACTGATAATGTCAATAAATCCAAGTCCAATTCTAACCAAAATAATGTATTTTCTCCCATTAGAAAATGAATAATAATTTCCCAATGATAATCAATTGTGAAAAAGAGAGGAATATTTTTTTCTCTGTCACACAGTATTACATGGCCATTTCATGCCTTATTTGATGGGCTGCTCTGTCCCAAACTACACCTAACTCTTTAAAGAGCCAGATGTTGGGGAATAAGTCTACTTAGATGGAATCTTTTTAGGTTGACTAATCCATTGAGCATTGTCAGTAGATGTTATTTGATATTTGGTAAAAATATTTTCCAAATATATTATCCCCACTTTCCAGCCCTCAGAATATTTATCCAATGAGGACTGTGTTATTTTTTTATTACTATGTAACAAATTACCACACGCTTAACAACACCCATTTATTATCTCACTGTTTCTGTAAGTCAGAGGTCAGAATTCTGCTCAGCTAGGTCCTCCGCCCATGACGTGACAAGGGAGCAAACAAGGTACCAGCCAAGACAATGGCCTGAACTGAGCCTTGGAATCCTCTTCCAAGATCATGTGTCCATTAGCAAAAGTCATCTGTTTTCAGCTGAAACACTCAAGCTGACTTGCTTCTTCAAAGCCAATATCAGACAGCATTTCTGGCTTCAAGACTCTTTCTTAAAGGGCTAATCTGATTCGTTGAGGTTCACGCAAAATAACCTCCCTTCTGGGCGCCTGGGTGGCTCAGTGGGTTAAAGCCTCTGCCTTTGGCTCAGGTCATGATCTCAGGGTCCTGGGATCAAGGCCCATATTGGGCTCTCTGCTCAGCAGGAAGCCTGCTTCCCCCTCTCTCTCTGCCTGCCTCTCTGCCTATTTGTGATCTGATCTCTCTCTCTGTGTCAAATAAATAAATAAAATCTTTTAAAAATAAAATAAAATAAAATAATAAAAAAATAACCTCCCTTCTGATTGACTAAAAGCCAACTGATTAAAGGAATTATACCCACATCTGCAAAAATCCCTTCACTTTTGCCATATAATTTAATTAATTCACAGGAGAAACATCATCATATTCACAGGTTCCATCCACCCTCAAAGAGAAGGGATTATACAGGGTATGCCCTTCAGGGGGTGGAATCTTAGGGGACCTTCAAGAATCCTGCCTACAGGGCGCCTGGGTGGCTCAGTGGGTTAAAGCCTCTGCTTTCCGCTCAGGTCATGATCTCAGGGTCCTGGGATCGAGGCCCGCATCGGGCTCCCTGCTCAACGGGGAGCCTGCTTCCCCCTCTCTCTCTCTGCCTGCCTCTGCCTCCTTGTGATCTCTCTCCCTCTGTGAAATAAATAAATAAAATCTTTAAAAAAAAAAAAAGAATCCTGCCTACAATACAGAGAAGTTAAATTACTTTAATAACTCAGTAGCAGAATTTTAGAGTAATCGCTTAGCTTTTAAGTATACCATACAGGGACACCTGGGTGTCAGTTAAGTGGCTGCCTTCAGTTCAGGTCATGATCCAGGGCCTTGGGATTGAGTTCCACATTAGGCTCCTTGCTCAGCAGGGAGCCTGATTCTCTCTCTGTTCTGTCTGCCACTCCTCTTGCCTGTGCTCATGCTCTCTCTCTCTCTGACAAATAAGTAAAATCTTTAAAAAAAAAAAGTATACCATACAGACAGTCCTTGACTTATGATGTTTCAACTTACAATTTTTTCAACTTTACAATAATGCAAAAGTGGTACACACTCAGTAGAAACCACCCTCAGATTTTGAATTTTAATCTTTTCTTGGGTTAACAATATGCAGTAGATACTGCACCACCATATATATAAATACACGTTCTTTATCCATTCATCTGTCCATGGACACCTGTGCTCTTTCCATAGTTTGGCTATTGTAGAAATCGCTGCTATAAACATTGGGGTACCATTCTGTACCCACATAAATATTCTGTTTTTCACCTTCGGGAGTGTTAGAAAAATGACATGAGCAACTCAACACTCTGTTATCAAATAGGCATTGTGTTAGGTGATTTTGCCCAACTTAGGCAAAATTAAATGCTCTGAGAACATTTAAGGGAGGCTAGGCTAAGCTATGATGTTCACTAAGTTAGGCATATTAAATGCATTTTTATTTATGGTATTTGCAACTTATGATGGGTTTACTGAAACATAACCTTGTGGTAAGTTGAGGAAGATAATGTATCTTCTTATCCTAAAGCTGTTATGAGTTATGAATTTTAATTGTACACCTATTTATTCCATACTTTAATTTCAAAAAAATCTCTCTTTTTCCTACTTTCCTCCATCACTCTCCCCAGTCATCCAAAATCCTTGGTGTCACCTATTTTCTCTCACTATGATCTTGAGCTGCTGAGAGATCTCCCGAGAAGGCAGAACACTGGTGTTTTCACAATCTGGCACCATGCCTCTACCCTCATTAGTGAGTGCAGTTGTGCATATTAAAGAAATAAGTCATTCTAGGGACTACTCTGTGTCAGAAGTACCTTCATTTAAATGAAATCAGAATATTAATTTGGGATTCCTGAAAAAAAAAAGCTTTATTCCAATTTGATTTCTTCTTCATACCAACCTGCAAATATAATTTAGCATTTTCCCTTTTCTTCTTCTTTAAAGAAATGTCCTTTTCAGAATTGAATAAAATAAAATTGCGAAGTCTGACACTGAGATTACATGGTCCAAGTCTTGTCTACTTTTTCTTTTACATATTGCGTTTGAATTATTACTCCTAAATCCTACTCCATAGCTCCACTGACCACAAGTATCAAATAGTCCACCTAATTTACCCCACTCCTAACATCTATAACATCTAGAAAATCTACAATATGAACTTCCTGAGGGGTGAAAGTGCATTGCCCTGGTGTTTTCTTCATATTCACAGATTTAACACAACACAAAGAGTAAAGAGTTTGAAATACATTCAAGAAATAGAACTGAAGGATTCTACTCTTCAGCCTGGAATTCAAGGTTGTCCATACATAAGCTCACACATAAATTCCACATATCAGTGAGATCATAGGATAATTGTCTTTCTCTGATTGACTTATTTCACTTAGCATAATACCCTCTAGTTCCATCCATGTCATTGCAAATGGCAAGAATTCATTTTTGGGTTTTTTTGGTGTCTGAGTCGTATTCTATCATATATATATATATATATATATATATATATATATATATACCACATTTTTTTCTTTTTTTAAANAGTATTCTATCATATATATATATATATATATATATATATATGTATATATATATATATATATACCACATTTTTTTCTTTTTTTAAAGATTTTATTTATTTATTTGACACAGAGAGATCACAAGTAGGCAGAGAGGCAGGCAGAGAGAGAGAGAAGGAAGCA
>LNAC01001067.1:255969-313469 GCA_002007465.1 Ailurus styani
CAGAGAGCCCAATGCGGGGCTCAATCCCAGGATCCTGAGATCATGACCTGAGCCAAAGGCAGAGGCATTAACCCACTGAGCCATCCAGGCACCCCAATACCTCATCTTCTTTATCCATTCATCTGTCCATGGACACCTGGGCTCTTTCCATAGTTTGGCTATTATGGACATTGCTGCTATAAACATTGGGATACAGGTGCACCTTCAGATCACTACATTTGTTTCTTTGGGGTAAATACCACATAGTGCAATTGCTGGGTCATAGGGAAGCTCTATTTTCAACTTTTTGAGGAACCTCCATACTGTTTTCCAGAGTGACTGTACCAGCTTACATTCCCATCAACAGTATAGGAGGATTCCCTTTTATCTGCATATTTACCAACAACTGTCATTTCCTGATTTAATTTTAGCCATTCTGACTGGTGTGAGGTGGTATCTCAATGTGGTTTTGATTTGGATTTCCCCGACGCCAAGTGATGTGGAGCAATTTTTCATGGGTGTGTTGGCCATTTGTATGTCTTCTTTGGAGAAACGTCTGTTCCTGTCTTCTGCCAATTTCTTGGTTGGATTATTTGTTCTTTGGGTGTTGAGTTTGATAAGTTCTTTATAGATTTTGGATACTAGCCCTTTATCTGATATGTCATTTGCAAATATCTTCTCCCATTCAGTCAGCTGTCGTTTGGTTTTGCCAACTGTTTCCTTTGCTGTGTAAGTTTTTTATCTTGATGAAGTCCCAAGAGTTCATTTTTGCCTTTGTTTCCCATATTATCTCATTGATATTTGGAATTTAAGAAACAAAACAGAGGTTCATAGGGGAAGAGAGGAAAAAATAAAAACAAGATGAAACCAGAGAGGGAGACGAACCATAAGATACTCTTAATCATAGGAAACAAACTGAGGGTTGCTGGAGGGCAGGGAGGTGGAAGGATGGAGTAATTGGGTGATGTACATGTGATGTAATGAGCACTGGCTATTATATAAGACTGATGAATCACAGAGCTGTACCTCTGAAACCAGTAATATATTTTATGTTAATTCTTAAAAAATTTAAATTTAATTTATTTTAATTTAATTTAAAAAAAAGCTTAAACATATTTTCCAAAACTTTTTAGCTCCTATTTTTCTTCAATTCCTCTGTGCCTCAGTTGGGCAGAATGTTCACTATGCCTTCTTTTCCTGCAGGGTGACATCTCTGTGTTTGCCTTATATCATCCCTACAGGGTCCTCCTCATCACAATATCAGAATCTTTAGTGATTCAACTTACTCCCCATTCAATATTCATATTATTCCTTCTGTACCTCAGTTGTGGGCCTTTTATGTTCTACAGACCTTTGCAGCTACTTATATTGACATTTTGATTCTTCAACTAGGTTTTAAGATTCTTGGGAGAGATATTTTTATCTCCCACAAAGTTTGACACCCACAGTAGACACAAATAAATAATTCTCTAAAGAATCAAAAAATTCTTATAAGAATTACAAAAGTTATCATAATGTTTAAAAATTAATTGGTAATTTTCCACATTGATATTTTCTGTAACTTTAGATAATCCCTAAGAAAAATAAGCAATGGACTGTTATTTCTCTCTTATTACCAAAACCCTTTTTGAGTGAATATTTGGTTACCAATGATGTTTTGAGTTTAATCAATGTACTTTTTAAAATTTCTGCTTATGTTTATCCTAATATTCTACCTAATAGCATAATATATAAATTATTAGAGAAAAATACTCTTAGAACTGAAATATCTTTAAGTGTCATTTTTCACTTGGATATGACACAACATATATTCTACACCTATTCTTAAGACAAATTATCCAACTAAATTTTAAAATAATAAGCCTATTTTAAATGTGCCTTCATTAGTTTATTTTTACTCAAATATAATTAACATATATTAGTTTCAAGTGTACAACATCATGGTTCAACATTTGTATATACTATGAAATGATTACCAGAGTAAATATAGCTACTACCTATCACCATGCAAAGTTAACACTTGATTTACATATTTTGGTGCTCCCATGTTAGGTGTATATATATTTATAAATGTTTTATCTTCTTGCTAGATTGACCCTTTTATCATTAGAGTATCACTCTCTGCATTTTACTGTAGTCTTTGTTTTAAAGTCTAGTTTGTAGTATAGCTATACCAGTTCTCTTTTTTCTATTTGTATGGAATACTTTTCTACAATCCTTCATTTTCAAACTGTGTCTTTTACATCTAAAGTGAATCTCTTGTAGGCAGTATATTCATGTATCTTGCTTGTTTGTTTGTGTGTCTTGTTTTTTAATCCATTCTGCCACTCTGCCTTTTAATTGGAGACTTTAGTCCATTTACATTTAAAGTAATTGTACATAGATATACATACTTATTATTTTGCTCATTGTTCCTGGCTGTTCTTGTGGTTCCTCTGTGTTCCTTTATTCTTCTCTTGCTTTCTCCCATTGTGGTTTGATGACTTTCTTCAGTGCTATGATTAGATTTCTTCCTCATTTATTTTGTGTCTTTACTACAAGTTTTTCCTTTGTGATTATCATGAGGTTAACATTAACCAACTAAATATATAATCTATTTTAAGTTGATAGCAACTTAAATTTGAATACGTTCGAAAACTCTACATTTTTACTCCCCCACCATGTTTGTGATGGCACATTTTACATCTTTTTACTTTATATATCCCTTAACTAATTATTGTAGTTTTAATTAATTTTATCACTTTTGTCTTTTAATCCTCACAGTAGCTTTATAAGCGATTAATCCACTATCTTTTCTTATATTTACCTTTTTCAATGAGATTCTTACATTCATATGTCTCTTGTTATTAATTAGAGCCATTTCTTTTCTGCTTAAAGAAGTCCCTTTCACATTTCTTGTAAGGTTTAGTAGTGATGAATTCCTTTAGCTTCTGCTTATCTAGAAAATTCTTTCTCTTGCTATTAATTTTGAATGATAGCCTTGCCAGGTAGAGTATTCTTGGTTGGAAGTGGTTTTTTTGTTTGTTTGGTTTTGGTTTTTTTGTTTTGTTTTGTTTTTGTTTTGTTTTGTTTTTTTTCCTTTCAGCACTTTGAATATGCCATGCCTCCTTCTTCTGATCTGCAAAGTTTCTATTCAAAAATCTGCTGGTAGCCTTATGGGATTTCCTCTGTATGTAACAATTTGTTTTTCTCTTGTTGCTTTTAAGATTCTCTCTTTAGGTTTACTTTTGACATTTTAATTATAATATGTCATAATGAGGATCACTTTGCGCTCTTCTTACTTGGAACTCTCTGGGCTTCCTAGACCTGGATGTCTGTTTTCTTCCCTAGGTTAGAGAAGTTTGCAGCCATTACTTCTTCAAATAAATGTTCTATTCCTGTCTCTTTCTCTTCTTCTGAGACACCTATAATGTGAATATTATTCCACTTTGTCCTACAGGTCCCTTTAGTTATCTTCATTTTTTTTAATTCTTTTTTTTTTATTATTCCTGCTGCTGTTCTGTCTGGGTGAGTTCCACTGATTCGTCTTCCAGCTTGCTGAGCTGCTCTTCAGCACCATCCTACCTGCTGTTGAACCACTTATAGTGCATTTTCCAGTTCAGTTATTGTATTCTTCATCTGTGACTTCTGTTTGGTACTTTTTTAATATTTTTCTATCTCTATTAAAGTTCTACTGTGTTCATCAATTCTTTTCCTGAGTTTGGTGAGCATCTTTATGACCATTATCTTGATTTTTCCATTAGATAGTTTATTCATCTTCATATTGTTAATGTCTTTTTCTGATGTTTTGTTTTGTTCTTTTGTTTGAAATATATTTCTTTGTTTCCTCATTTTTCTTGGCTCTCTTGGGTTTTGTTTGTTTCTATGTATCAGGCAAAGCAACCACCTCTCTCAGTCTTGAAAGAGTAGACTTCTATAGATGTTAATAACCCTCATTCAACCTTGTCCTAGCTCTTGCTTGTGTCTCAAACCTTAGTGAAAGTCTAAATATCTTGATTTAGTCTTGATAAGCCCCCACTGGTGAGGGTATGCTAAGACCTGTCAGTTTTCCAAGTGGAGAAATCTTATTTAGCATCTAGTTCCAGGCTGATTGGAAGCCAGATGCAGAGGCAGCAGCTTTTAAAGTATGAAAATACATACAGTCCTGTGAGGCCACAGTCCCTGATGGACTCCAGACTAGGATATCTGGAGATGTCCCCTGGATGATAGTCACAAAAATTTGGGGAGGTCTCATTAAACTATTGTGAGGCCAAGGGGGTGCACAAGGATGGTGTCTTCCTGTTTACATTCTCCAGGAGCACCTCCATGCACTCTAGATGTGTGGAAAACCTGAAGCTTTTCCCTTAGACTAAAGTTCCAGGCTAAGTAAATAGGCCCTTTTTCCAAGAATACTAGGGTGTGTTTCGGTCTGCTGTTTATCCAGTGCCCTAGGAGTGACAGCCTGACAAAATGTGACTTCCCAATTGTTAAATTACTGTGAACCTAAGGCACACCAGCTTCCTTGGCCACCAGGCCAGGTGCCTAATCAAAGGGGTGTTCCCTGTGTGAACTACACATGCCTGCTGGCTTTTGCTTAAGAACACAAGGGACAGGACATGCTCACTGGCTTTAGAAAGGCAGTGGGAAAATATCATGACTGTTTGCACCCTCCAGTTTCAGGAATATAGCAAGAAAGTGCCTTGTCTGTGTGCATGTGCTGGCTTTAGGCTGGGAGCAGAATACTGTGATTACTTATACTTGCCAGCCCCAGCCAGGGTGCAGGGGAGTACAGCAACCACATCTGCTCTCCAGCTTCAACAAGGCAATGGGATTGCCATAACTCACCCCACCTGTTCGAGCAAGGTGGCAGGAAGGTGCCTCAACCAAGCTCATCCACTTGTGCTAGCAGGGTGGGTAGAGAGTGCAAAATTGGCATTTCCCAAGACCTCCATCTCTAGGGGGAGTTTCATCTGACACCTGCCCTTCCAGCAGATGCTTCTAAATTAGCAAATGAATTTCCTTCCCATATAATCTAGATGCTCCTCAAAGTGCCATTTTTCCCTGGATCTCACAGTGAGTGAAACCACATGCAAGCCCTTTAAAGGAGGAATCTCAGTTTCCTCTAGCATTTTTGGTCCCTTGGACATTAGCCTCATTGGTTTTCTAAACCATTTTGGAGGCCTGTCTCTCCAATGCAGATTCCAAGGGTCTGGGTGCTAGATATGGGGCACTAATCCCTCACTCCTCCAAGAGAACTGCCAGACTGGTGAGATTCCTCTCTACTAGGTGTTGCTGCACCAAGAGGTGAGGTTTTGGCAATATCATGTTTCTGACTCTCCTACCCTCTCCATGTGGTCTTTTCATCCTTTGCTTTGGAGAAGCAGTTCATCTAGTTTTCAGATCTTTTTCAGAAGGAAATTATCAATTTTTAGCTGTAGATCTGATGTGTTCATGGGGTGAGGTGAGTTCAGAATCTTCTTACACTGCCATCTGGTAGTTGTCTCCCCAGTGCCTTTGTTACTGATAATACCGAATGCCAAAGGAGATCCAAATGGCATAAGTTCTATAAAATGTAATTTCTGGTTAGAGTTAAAATGTTCATTTTAAAAAGAAATATTTTACAAAATTTCATTAATTCAGTTATAATTATATATGATGAGGAGGGGAAGATGAAGTAGAAAATTAACAGAAGCTTCTTCTATTCAGACTACTGATGATGACTTTCCTTGTTTTGACCTTCCCATGGCAGATATTTAAATTTTGTTTGCTTTCTTTATAGGGAACACTTAAACATTTAGCTTATCTAAGGTGCAATGACCTGAATAATAGAAGCAGAGAAAACTGCTAATTTAGAGATTTTAAATGGGTAAACCTTGTAAATGGATTATGGAAATTTAAACATAACAAATCAGCTTTAATCATGTAGTTAATGAACTTCCACAATTTAACTGTGAACTTTTCAAATGTTGGGTTATGTTTATAGTCAAAGTCAAGTATGCATAAGCCAAGGGTACATAAGAAACAATTTAAAGGTCTTTATAACTTTTAGAGACTTTTGATGCTTCCTCTGAGTTTATAACATTTTCCGCATACAAGCCAAGTAACCAAGTTAGTCTTAAACTATTTCATTTAAATTTTGATTAGAATTGGCATCCTCCCCTGAAATTCATACTACACTATATGTTAACTAACTTGAACTTAAATAAAATCTTGAAAGAAAAAATATAAGAACATCCTACTACAGACTAAATTTATTACAGGCAGGTATATATGCTCTGATATTCATTTCTCTTTCTACCCTTATGAGTTACATATAGAGTCTCTGTAGTGCTTCAGAACCAAACTACTATTTTTCAACATGATTACTACGGAGAACATATGGAGCATGAACCCTGGCCTAAAAATTCTCATCATCTCTCTCATCATTACCTGTGAAAGCATTTCATCATAGTTTGAATCCTTTATGTTAGAGGTTGGCTGAGGCCTGGAGTAAAGAATGAAAATGTGACAAATGGCCACTTATTGGTCATTAACTATCATGATTAGAGCAGTCTGACTCTCAGAGTGAGGGTCAGCATTAAGAAATGAAACCATCCTTTAGAATATCCTCTTGATAGAAATGAAGCTGTTCATTACTGGATCATTAGGGTCCATGCCAAATAAAACACATCTCTCACACAACCCAAGTCCTAATTGTTCATTTAGTTATTGGCTTAAATGGGAAACGATGAAAAACAGCAAGTAACTAAGCAACTGTACAATCTTCAGACCCTTATCTAAGTGCAGGATGATGTTTAATGCTAACAAAATAGCTCAAGGCAAATAACTACTGAGAGCAACTCTGAGAGGTTATATGTGGCACCCAGCCATATATGGAACTACAGTTATTGGTTTAGCTTAAAATTATAGTAATTGTTGGGCGCCTGGGTGGCTCAGTGGGTTAAAGCCTCTGCTTTCGGCTCAGGTCATGATCCCAGCGTCCTGGGATCGAGGCCCGCATCGGGCTCTCTGCTCCGCAGGGAGCCTGCTTCCTCCTCTCTCTGTCTCTCTGCTTGCCTCTCTGCCTACTTGTAATCTCTCTCTCTGTGTCAAATAAATAAATAAAATCTTTAAAAAAAAATTATAGTAATTGTTATCCTGCCTCACTACTGAAGTAACAAGTCTCAAAAAACTAAAATAAAATACTTGAAAAACAATTTTTAAGTTATGTAAATATAAAGAATTATCATGCTTAGGAATGATAAATAGGTAAAGGAAAAGAAGATAACAAATAAAGTTAGAGACACCCACAGGAGACTGAATGTAGAAATAACAGAGAAATGTATATAAACAGTGGCAACAGTGACAAATATCTTGATGCTAGCAGCAATATAAGGCAAGACTGTTTATTGGGTATTTGAGAATTCTCAGTTCTCATCAAATATTTACAAATTAATTTTATAACACTTGGAAATATCAGCTAAGTCACATGAGCCTCAGTTCTCACATTAATAATAAGTGATTGCTACCTACCTTAACTTATTGGGTTATTGGAAGGAATTAAGAAGCTGTTTTAGAAACTTTGAAGTATTCTGGGATACATAAAGGCTAGGAGGAAATATGGCTGACCTGACTCCTCCCCTAGGCTCAAAACCGTGAACTATTGTCAAGGAGAGAAGATATATCCATTAGGAAGAATAATATTGAAAAAAGTGTTGTGTTCTTTAGTTTTGGGCTTTACATATTTGGATTGTATACCTAAGGACCTGAACTAATTTGATCTCATGATTACCTTTAGTTTCAAGCGTACCCTTTTAAAGCATCTTTTCTCCTCTTTCTTCCATTAAGCTAGCCTCCTCCTTATCTTTTGATCTATGGAACTAAAATGATCTCAGTAGGGCAGGAAAGAGAAAAAAGGAAGGCTTAGGGTTTTCTTAAGAACTTCCAATGATGATGAACAGGAAGGTTAGACTCCTTCTAAGCTATTGTCTAGTCCAGTTCACAGGGGTAGAAATGAGGTCATAAATTCAGAGCTAAATGTTGATGGATCCAGAAATTAAAAAGTGTGTATTTGGTCCTTAGATCTCTCCAAAATCTGAGGGTAGGGAAAGAGGAACGTGATGGTAATGATATCTTAGTGCTGCTATCTAGTCTTTCTAACAACTCTTAGGACAGGTGACCCAACAACATTTAACAATCCCAGAGCAATGAGAGTATTCCATTACAGACAAAGAACAGATGTCGGAACCAGATCACACAGGCAGAGTAGGAGGATACCTTCTTTCAAAAGGGAGAAGGAAAATCAAAGAGGTGGTTAAATTGAAGTGTTCTAGAATTAGTTGTCAAAAACAATGCTGTTGGGCAGTTTAGAGGCAGCACATGAATCAAAAACTGAAAGGCAAAAATAAGGATTCCAACTATTGAAAGGAGAGGAAAGACAGTTGTTCAAAGTCTACAACAAATGAGAGAACAGACGTACCTCAGTGACTTAAAGAAAAGAGAAAGAGATTAAGAAGCTCCCAGGACACGGAGCCAAGATAGACTTCATGGGCACAAAAGGCCCCCACATGGCTTAATGGTCTAATATCAACATATTGAAATTTTTAATAATATTTAAACAAGAAATTCTGCATTTTCATTTTGCAATGTGCCCACAAATTATGCAGTCAATCTTTCTAAGAGTCTTTGAAGGTATCTTCTACCCCACATATAAAATCCCTTCTAAGATTCTTTTTGCTGTGTTATAATGACCAACTCACCACAGGGAAAATCTAGAGTGAATCAATTCCCCAAGGCTGGCATACTCTTAATGAAGAGGTCATACAGGAACTGGCAGCAAGCATAGGGATAGAGGATGGAGAAATAATACCAAGAAGAAAATTGTTGTAAAAGTATCTTCATATGTTAAAGAAAAATTTTCCTTATCAACTATCACCACATTTATTCTCACAAATAGCTGATAGCAGAGTCAACAGATAAGAGAACTTCCCAAATACCTTTTTTAACTGAAACAAAAAACTTTCCAGACACAGTAAGCATGCCACATTTGCACTGACCAAGCATTTAAGTAGCATTTATTTTATCAATAAAATAACATAAAGGCTATTAAGAGGTATAATTTCTTATGATTTATAAACTATTTGTCAGGGAATAGAATCTTATGGATTTATTTTTGCTCCCCTTTTTTACTATTTATAGCAATTGTAAAAAACTAAATGATTATAAAAAGAAAACTTGTCTCTCTTTTAAGATGGCAGACTAGAGCATATGATTTACAGAAAAGTCTGCCTGTCTTGTCCGGCAATATAACACAAATACATTTTCTTATAAATAGCCTAAGTAGACTTTTTATTCTAACTGCATTTCTCCATTGATCAACAATTTTGCCTCTGATGGCATGAAGAGCAAGTCATTTTCTATCACAGTAAAATTTCAGTCAAACTGCTAATTCTTTTAAAATGAATGACCAGCAATATTTAGTCCATCCAAAATGATTTATTTCAGGAATCTACCTAATTGCATAATTTAAATAACCTACCAAAATTTCAGCATAGTCATAAAAACACCCACCCAGTGAAGAGCCCAAATTTCAATGTGGTTTGCTAAAAGTTCAATGACCTTTGTTGGACTACTCTGCAAACTTCAAGAACCAGACCTCATGTAGAGTTGACTGGTGTCACGGTCATGCTTCTAATAGAGCATGACCCTCAGTCAAGGGGGCAGCAAAATCTCAGTGATGAAACATGCATGGAAAACGACCTAGTGACTTGCAAGAATTTTCTTGGACGTTATCTAACCTCACATGTTGGAGCAAAAGATCAAATGCTGAATGAAATTTTAATAAGTCTTGCTTTTAGAAGAGAAATAGATAACAGTTTATTTTCTGAGAAGAAAGAAGAGGAATAAAAAACAGTTTATTTTCTAATTTATCTATATTTCTGAAACCTAGAATAAAGACAAATAAACTAGGCACATTTTCCCAGCCCTAGGAATACAATAAGGATGGCTATAAAAAGTAACCTCAATTTGGATGATCCTTGAACATTCTTGAAAATAAAATATATTGACTTTAGGATGGGTATTAAAGAGGGCATGGATTGCATAGAGCACTGGGTGTTATACATAAACAATGAGTCATGGAAGACTACATCAAAAACCAATGATGTACTGTATGGTGACTAAAATAACACAATAAAGAAAAAGAAAAAATAGTTTCTAGATATATAGTTTCTCTCTCTTACTCACTATATATACATGCCATTCTTCTGATTGCTAATAGGAGCCACTGGGCTTTAAAGAAAAAAATATACAGTGTACCTGATACGGTGAGCTTTCCTAACAACTTTTACTGAAGTATAGTTGACGTGCAATATTATATTAGTTTTGGTGTGCAAAATGGTAATGCACCATTTATATGCAATATAAAATGATCACCACAGTAAATCTAGTTACCACCTATCACCAAACAAATTACAGTATTATTGACTATATCCCCTATGTTGTACCTACTTATTAGGTACTTATTTTATAACCATAAATTTGTACCTATTAATCCCCTCCACTGTCACCCATCTCCCTACTTCTCCCCAACAACCACCATATTATTCTCTGAATCTACGAGTCTGCTTCTGTTGTGATTCACTTGTTCATTTGCTTTGTTTGTTAGATTCCACATGTAAGTGAAATCATACAATATTTGTCTATATTTGTCTGATTTATTTCACGTAGCATACATCATTTAGGTCCATCCATGTTGTTGCAAATGGCAAGATTCCATGTGTTTTTATGGCTAACATTCCATTGTATACATACATCAATTCATCCATTGATGGACACTAGCATTGCTTCCATATCTTGGCTATTGTAAATAATGTTGTAATGACCATAAGGGTACATATACCTTTCTGAATTAGTATTTTGATTTTCTTTGGATAGGTACCCAGAAATGGAATTGGTAGATTGTATTGTAGTTCTGTTTTTAATTTTTTCAGGAATGTCCAAACTGTTTTCTCTAGTGGTTGAACCAATTTATAGCCTCACAAATAGTGCATGAGGGTAACCTTTTTTTCCAATACTTTCTCTTACCTGTCATCCTCTCCAACACTTGTTATTTCTTAACTTTTGGTAATAGCTATTCTGACAGGTGTACAGCAATATCTCATTGTGGTTTTGATTTCTATTTCCCTGATGATTACTGACGTTGAGTGTCTTTTCTTGTGTTTGCTGGCCATCTGTATGTCTTCTTTGGAAAAAATGTCTATTCAGGACCTCTGCCCATTTTTTAATTAGTTTTTTTCAGTGTTGAGTTATATGATCTTTTTATATATTTTAGACATATTATTATTGGATATATCATTAATTTAAGATATGATGTAATAATCTTCAGGTTTTCACCCTAAGTAGAGCTTCAAATTCTGTATCATAGAAAATCATGATTCTCAGAAAATCTCACATGCCATTTCTGTTCTTCCCATGACAATGTGACAACATATAAACACATGGAAGCCTATGAATAACAGAAGTGTTATGCCTGGGGCAAAAACAGAAGAGTTCGTACATTTGTGGAGCAAGCTCGGTGATGGGTCCAGACAGGACTATTGCTGGTATCGTCTGCTCCTTGAGAAACAAATACACTGAAAATGTCTTCTAGTGTTTCATCATTATAATGCTTCTTTTCATAATACGTTAACAACCATAAACTCAACATCTCTGCCTGAAGAGAGGGTTGAACAAGTGCCACTTTCAGAGAGCATGCCTCAGAAAACAATTTTTTCTTTCAGTTTCTCTGATATCTGTATTTCTGCCTGTTTTGAAAGGTCCATAGTGTCATTATAACAATGAACATAAATCAAATAACATTCCAAAACATCATTTAAGCAAGTTCCTGATAATGTGACAAAACTTATCCCAAAGCATTTGAGAAGTATTTCCTGATGACTGAGGTCAATAAGTCACAGTGGGTTTTGAAATAAACAGGACTTACAGGATCAACAATGATGCTGATAAAGAAAAAGTGGAGAGTTTATTAGGTAACAAGGTGATCTGAAATGGTGTGAAAAGATTTAAGCAATAAAACTTATCTGTGGAAACACTTGACTTCATAGAATTTGGCTTTGAGTAAAATTGTCCCATATAGATGAGAAACCTAAGGAGCATCTAATTTAGATCATGATCTACCTAAAACATAGGGAAACTTGATTCTACATTACTTTATTCCAGGACTCCACAGTCAATCTCTCTCCTCTTATTTGTATAGCAACTAACAGAAGCCCAGGAATTACTATTGACAAAAGGTCATATTAAGACTTAACATACGCTAGATGGCAAAATCTTAACATATCAAAATCCCCTGGTAGTGTTGAAATGTGAGATCTTCTCCCTTTCTCAAATTATCACCAAAACCAACTAATTATTCATAAGACTCTAAAGACATGTCAGCATGGAAAGCATTTTATGAACACAAGCAGTGCTCAAGTGAAGAAGAACAAAAGTATTCCATGACTTTCAGTCACTTGACAGGATTTAAACAAAAAGGTATTATTTCATTTAGAGACAGGGAAAAAGTCATGCAAGGACATGTGAAAGAATAGGTAGGAGCAAAAGATATTGCATTACTTGATTAGATCATCTCCACTGTCCTTCATTTGCATTTTTTATATATCCACTTTCTAATGTCTGGAATATACTAAGCATTTTTTTAAAAAAAGAGTTTGTGTGTCTAATTCACTTAAATTTTCTTGACACTCTATTAATTAAGTTGATTTTTCACAATGTAAGTATAATAATTATTCATAGCCAATATTTATTGATCATCTACTTTCTAGGCAAAGGAAGGTCATAGTGAACAAAATATACATCGTCTACACTTGAGTATTTACAGTTTAGATGCAAAGACAATTCAATGTGTATCTTTGTTGGTATTTTATTTTTGTGAACATAATTCACATCTTGAAATAAAACAAACATTCCTTACCCCACCATCTGACTTGGAAATAAAATGAATATTTGCTTTTTTTAAATGTTAAAAAAGTATAAAAATAACTTTAACTAAAACAAGTAAATAATAATGTATATCATTAGACATAAACATCCAGAAGAATGAATTTGAGAAGTCATAATGACAACTCCACTAGGAAGGGTTGGACTGGGACTAAAGAGACACTCAAACAATTCCCACAAAGTGAGTTACATTTGTCAAGGAGTTTATGTTCAGTGTTCTTGTGGTCATAACAGATTTTTGAAGATTTATTCAAAAGTTTATGTCAACCAATGCTAACCAAATGTTGTATCAAATATGCCTTTCATGTCTATATAGTCATGAATTCAAGTCTAAGAGTTATTAAGATCAATGCCCAAACAACAACAAAAAATCTTCTATAAGGAAAATTTAAGAAAATGTAATTAGCTCAGGCCTTCTTTCTTAAGATTCTTTCCCTTAAAACAGTTCTTAAATGAATGGTATTACTTTAATATTAAAAGAAGTATAACTCTTCCCTACCATCTTATTTGTTATAAAATTATATTCTGAAAATATTACATGAACTTTATAAAACATTGTATCTAATAATTATTTCTGGCATACATATTTGACACTGTGGCTTTGAAGGATATAATCTTCTAGTCATTATATACTATCCACAAGATATAGGTAGACTTTCAAAAATGTAATTATAAAAGAAACAATATTAATTATAAAAATTTGGAAAAATTCAGATCAACAAGCTGTCGCAGAGATAGAATCTTTGGGAGCCCACCCATTCCTGAGAAAGAAGAAATACATAGGAGCCAGGGAGTCAATCCCAACTTTTTTCTGTTAAAATAATTATATCACATAACAGCTACATATTTAAAAATATTTAATAGCTGAATAATGTCCCATTATACAGCTATAATATAATGTAATCAACTTCATAGTACTAAATATTCATTTTATAATTTTGACAACTATAAAAATGCTATGATGAATACCTTTATACATTAATACCAATATATATCTCCAACATATTCTTTGGGAGTGCAATAGTTCGGTAAACTGGCTATTTTAGAAATTGCAATGTATTATTCCCTCTAAAAATATATCAATATTCATTCCCACAACAAAAATAACATGGCCAACTAAACGACTTTCACAATGGATGTCATATTTTTAATATGTTCCAGTAAGTCAGAAAAAAGAGGTATTTATTTAAAAAGTGGTATTTGTTGTTGTTTAATTTGCATTTATTTCATGAATATTAAGTATAAGCTTTTTTCCTAGTTAGCCATTCAATGATTACAGACTGTTGGCCAGAAAGAGTGGGCTGATCAAAAGACATGACCACGAATGCAAAACATTTTAGAAAAGCAATCTCTGTGAATACAAAGAAGCATATGGAAGGTTTGGGGTGATAGAGGATATTCTGTATCTTGATTGTGTTAGTGATCATACAGCATTTGTCACAACTTGTCAAAATGTACAGTTAAAAAGGGTGAATTTTACTCTATATAAATTACAAATCAATAAACTTGACTTTAAAAAAATGACCAAGAATATTTATACTGTGCACATTGGTAACCCCAAAGGTGAAAAATAAAACAGTGTACCAAAAGTTTAAATGCATAAATCAAAAAAATTATTTCAAAATGAAAGAACACTTGAATATACAGATTGAAATGGCACATTATACCCCAGGAAAAACTGACATAGAATAATACAAATCCCTATTTTACTTAAGTTACTAAGCTTTAAGATAAACAAATGAAACTTAGGTAAAAATTAAGTCACCCATGTGGCAGGAAAATTAGGCTATTAAATAAAAAAGAATGAAAACTATTGATTTCACAGTAATTAATTTAGGTAGCTAAATGTATAGTAGCTAACTTACTCAATAAATATTTGTTCCATACATCATTTTGTAGCAGGACACTGATATAAGGCTAATATTTCCCATATAAAACAGGACATCTTTGTCACGGCTAAAGAGCAAAGACTAGATTTGATAACTCTTGGTAAAGAGAACTTAAAAATATACAGAAATAAGACTTTTCATGGCTGCAAAAGGAACATTACATGCAATGAGTAAATCTAAATTTTTTTTCAGAACATAGCAATTTGTTAGAAGGAGAGCTGATAGTAGAAATGGCAGATCTGGCAGGAGGACATTTTTAAGCTGGTTAAATGAGAGTTAAGGAATTAAACCTGAAAGGTCCCAACAAAATGAAAGAAACTTAATACATATGTTATTTCGGGCCCTTATAGCAGCATAAATATAATTCAGGTAGACAGAGTTGTGATAAACTAGAAAATCAAAACAGAAGTTGGGGAGCATGGAGTGCTAATGCTAGTCGGGTTGGTCAGTCTGAGAAAGCCTGAGTGACATACACATGTAGGTATCACACCAACACCTGGGCTTCTGGCTGGGGCTCTGCCTACCAGAAGGAGCTTCCCTCTAGAGGCATAGGTCTTTATCTTGTGAAAGACCAGTAACTCTTTTCTTAATAGGAAGCCACCTTCTTGTGTCTCAGGTAAGTAAGCTTCCTTGAAGAATATGGCATTTTCTGATTCTCAGAAGATTTCAAACTCCAATAGATTTTGCCAATGACTAATCTGGTTAACTGATAATAATTAATGAAGCTTATTTAAAATATATAACTTACACAAATCAATACCCAAAAAACAAATAATCCAATTAAAAATAGGCAGACACATGAACAGACACTTTTCCAAAGAATACATCCACATGACCAACAGACACATGAAAAGATGCTCAACATCACTCATCATCAGGGAAATGCAGGGAAATGCAAATCAAAACTACAATGAGATATCACCTCACACCTGTCAGAATGACTAAAATCAAAATACAAGAAACAATAAATGTTGGCAGGATGTGGAGAAAAAGGAACATGTGTGCACTGCTGGTGGGAATGCAAACTGATGCAGCCATTGTGGAAAACAGTATGGAGAGTCCTCAGAAAGTTAAAAATAGAGCTACCCTATGATCCAGTAATCACACTACTGGGTATCTACCCAAAGAATACAAAAACACTAATTCAAAGTGATACATGCACCCCAATATTTATAAGCAGCATTATTTACAATAAACAAATTACAGAAGCAGCCCTAGTATCCATTGTTAGATGAATGGATAAAGAAAAGGTGGTACACACACGCATGTGTGTGCGCACACACACACACACACACACACACCCCAGAATATTATTCAGCCATAAAAAAGAATGTAATCTTGGGCGCCTGGGTGGCTCAGTGGGTTAATGCCTCTGCTTTCGGCTCAGGTCATGATCTCAGGGTCCTGGGATCGAAGCCCGCATCGGGCTCCCTGCTCAGCGGGGAGCCTGCTTCCCCCTCTCTCTCTCTGCCTGCCTCTCTGCCTCCTTGTGATCTCTCTCCCTCTGTGAAATAAATAAATAAAATCTTTAAAAAAAAAAAAAAGAATGTAACCTTGCCATTTGCAATGACATGGATAGAGCCAGAGAGTATAATGCTAAGCAAAATAAGTCAGTCAGAGAAAGACAAATACCATATGATTTCACTCATCTATGAAATTTAAGAAACAAAACAAATGAGCAAGAGAAAAAAAGACAAACCAAGAAACAAACTCTATTGAGAACAACTGACAATTACTAGAGGGGTGTGGGTGGAAGGACGCATGAAATAGGTGATGGAGATTAAGAGTACACTAATCTTCATGAGCACAGGTGTAATGTGTAGAATTACTGAATCCCTATATTGTACACCTGAAACCAATACAACACTGCATGTTAACTATACTGGAACTGAAATAAAATTTTAAAAATGTAATTAATGAAGCTGACCTTACTTTTCAGTTGCTCCATTCCACTCTCAGACATACATCCTATTATTGTATTATAAAGCTGTCAGTGAACTCCAACTTGCTCCTTTGTTTCTCCAAGAAGCTAGAATTAACTCTTCCTGTACTTAAAAAAGTGTATATGTATATTGTTAAACATTGTCTTGATATAAAATTTGACAACCCCACATTTTCTCCATTTCTTTCTTTGATAGGTTGGGTTGGCACATTACTGTACTGCTTGCCTTTATTCAGGGCATTTTCAATTTCTCTTCTGCATAGGTAAGTGATATGATGTTCCAGGTGACTGGGTAGTTTGCCATCCTTAAACACATAATTTCCTACTTGGCTTCCTAATGCCAAGCAGACTTGAACACATTCAATACACTGAAATGCAAAGGATTTCCTCCATTTGCATTTTAAATATTTCATTATCACATATACCTTCCATAAATCTAGATAATTCCCTCTGCCCATCTAACATAAGGTTGTGCTCTTAGCAAGCCTGTAGAGTAAATCTACAGTTAACCAAGGAGGTCAAACATGAGGTATTCTGGGTGAACTAAATGTAACCTTTAAGTAAAACAAACCTTTGAATTTCACCTCATTTTTGTTTATGAAAATCCACTTCACTGCCTCAGATACCATAGAACAAATTTGATATTGCTTTGATTTAACATTTCATGCTACTTTGGGGGTCATCATTATGAATATCAATTACTTTGATAATAGAGATAGGCAATAGTAAGAATATAAGTGTATCTGTAAAAACTTTAAAACACTGAAATAGAAATTAAACCTAGTGTAACATGTATTAGAATATGCCAGCTCTTGGGGAGAGAACAGATTCAGAAGGGCTTTATATAGCTAGCCTTTCAGTAGCCACAAGTTCTCCTGAGTCAAAAATTTCTTTGTTAGGTCTTAAGGAAAATGGATATTCATTCAGACTGAACCATCACTGAACCACACAGAGGTCTGACACTGTCAGGACCCCTGCTTGTTTAGCTAAGAGGACTTCGATGATATTTCTGTTATTGAAAACTCTGGCATCCAAACATGGATAGCAAATATACTGAGGTTTTTGGCATGACTTCAAAAAATGGTATGTTTCTTCTATAAAAACACTACTTAGTCGAAGCCTGGGTCTCTCAGTCATCTAAGCAACTGACTCTTGATTTTGGCTCAAGTCATGATCTCAGGGTCTTGATTTCTGAGATGAAGTTCTGGGTCAGTTTCTACGTTGAGCATGGAGCCTGCTTAAGATTCCCTTTCTCCTTCACCCTATGCCCCTCCCCATCCCTGTGCATGTGCCTGGACTCTCTCGGAAAACAAAAAACAAAAACAAAACAAAAACAAAAAAAAACAACAAAAAAAACACTTTTTATCAAAATATATTTACAATGAAAATGAATTTTTATTGCATCAATAAATAGCCACCTCAAAATATCTGGTATTTCACTTCTCAGTTGTTAAGATCCACATAATGTTCAAAGAAACAATTTTTCCTCTGGCCAATGCACATGTTACAAGAGGGAAATTAGGAAAAGGATTAAATTAAAAATAAAAGCAAATAACAGAAGTAGGACCCGTAATGTATGTTCCCCGCTTTGTTGAAGGGAAGAAAGGCTCTCCATCAATGGAAAAGGACTAACATAAATATGCACATTGCCTCAATTACCCAAGATCCATCAATAGAAAAATTATGAAGGAAGTGCCAATCAGAAAGATGCCATGAGAAGAAATAAGACTAGATCTGCAAAATTTTATTGTTTTTCTAAAGAATTTGATTATATGGGGAGTTACAGTAAGAATGTAGACCTTTTAGTTAGTTACTGACCAAATTTCTGACAAAAGGAAAAGAATCATCAATATTGCTCCTAAGAAATTAAAGCTTACTGGTCATTTTCATTCACACAAAATTTACTGAAAGCCATGTCAGACTTTCTCATCATAGTTTGTCCTGAGTGCAGAAATTCTGCCGCCTTAAATCCCATCCACATGCAAACACAAGACCTCACAAGAAAGCAAGCTCTAAAAGTCCTTTGCATGCCCTTTCAGAGCTTTGTGCTACTTTGCTCTTCAGCTGCATACTGTTTATAAGACCTGGGTCACTTCACCCAACTTTGCCTAACTGCCTAACTGGCTGATACTTTTGTTCAAAAATAAAAGTAAAAAAATATTTTCTTCTCTTGTTCAATTTGTCTCAAATTGAATTAATTACCTGCTCACTAAAATTGGTTCCCTCTCTCCCAACAATCCTGACTCTGTTCCTGGCAACCACTGAGTATTGCCACTGAAGTCCTGACATGTTTCTCAGCTGCATCCTGCAGCACACTGCAGTCACTGCCCTAGTCCAAGAACCTCTCCTCCCCGGGGCAATTCCATCATCACCCTGAGTACCAGCTCTCATACAAATCCATCTTTGAGAAAGCCATCCGAGAGATCTTCATCACATGTGCAACCAGTCACATTATTCCCCCGTTTTCCATTCATAAATGATTCCCACATCTAAATTCTTCCTTAGCCCGCATATAGGTTTCCAAGCCTCAGCGTCTGGTCATTTCTCCAGCTTTAACTAACATTCCTTTTCTAGAACACTCCTCAGCTCACCCCACACACACACACACACCTGCTGCTGCTCCTTCTCCAGAAGGGTATCATTGACCATTCTTAGCTATGATAATGTCCTCCCAGCTTCCTTACACCCAAGTCTGACCCAAGATCCCATTAAATAACCAGCCCTTATCATACAGAATTTCAACTATCAATGATTGTGTACTATATATATACATAAAACTGAAAGATTTCCACCTCACTTGACCCCAGCACCTACTGCATAATTTAGCCTTTAATAAAACTTTCTTTAATTAGATTGACTGAACTTTCACCAGAGTTTCTGATCTAAGACCTATGACTCAGTGGAGTCCAGAGACTCCAATGATTTCCAGAGGCAAAAACCACTGTTATTTTAATCTTATACAGCAGAGATCTAAAATTGGATATTAATCCACAGCATTCAGAAATGTTCAAAAACTTCCAGAACAGTTTGGTCCTTCTTAGATAATCTATATATGTGGTCTTCTGTGTTTCCAGTCTATAGAATTAAAAGCAGACATGCAGCTAGTGCTGCAAATCTACTACTACACTGTGATAATCATGAGATTTAGAATGACCCTCTTCATTCATTACAGGAGCAATATGACCTAAAAAAATATTTCTAACATTTTTTGCTACCCTAAATATGCCATTTGTTCACCAAGCATTCAACTCCCTCACTAGCTTTCTGCCCTGCCATATCACACATCTTTTATTGCCCTCTGTGGCAGGTGTGATAGCAGCTTTTTATTCTTCCTTTTCTTTCTGTCATATTCCTGGAAGTGCCAACCCCCTTGCCTCTCCCTTGTTGATAAGTAGCTCTATAGACCTGTCACATCTCATGCAAGTCTTTGCTTCGTTGAAAGAACTTGGGACTCTGTCCACGGTGCTCCAGCAATAGCAATGTCAACTGCAAAAAGAAGCAGAACTGTCTCCCCTCTGGGAGTCTTTCCATGGAGAGTAGGGGTTGTTGGCCAGGGGCTGGGCCAGCCAAGAGAAGTCTATGCCCAACCTGAGCTGAAATTTCCAGTGTGATTCACAGCCCTGAGAAAGCGTTTTTAGATCAGGGATGCCAACTGGAAACAAGAAGTCATGCTAATATAAAAGCTTCTGTGAACTTCTCGTCTAATCTGCCCAATAAAAATAATGCGGTTAAAACCTAATTATTCTACTTGATAATGCTTCATTTTGGAAGCATAGAGGCATTAAGGACTTTTTTCAACTAAACTTCATTTTTTTTCATTTCTTAGATTGTTTGTTCCAGCAATTCTAGGCCATTAGCTGCTGTCAGAGTACTGTTTTTAAAAACAGGGGCGCCTGGGTGGATCAGTCGTTAAGCGTCTGCCTTCAGCTCAGGTCATGATACCTGGGTCCTGGGGTTAAGTCCCCCTTTGGGCTCCCTGCTCGGCGGGAGGCCTGCTTTTCCTTCTCCTTCTCCCTCTCCCGCTGCTTGTGTTCCCTCTCTATTTCTCTCTCTGTCAAATACATAAAATCTTTAAAAATAAATATAGATAAAAATATAAATGAGACAGTGTCACTCTACTGTTTAAATATAGAAGTGACCCATGTCACTTTCAGGTAAAGTGATCTTCTTTACTTAATATAGCATACAAGTCCCTTCACTTCTCATCTTCCCAGTCTCATCTTTCACTGTACCTTCATAGGTGCTCTTTAATATAGAACGTAGAACAACATGACTCCTTGGTGATTTCTCTTATTATGCCACACTCTGAATTTTCCATGGTGTTACAAAATCTATTCTCTACCTGTAATGTGATATCACCCACCACCCACTTTCATCTACTCCTTCCTCAATATGCAGTTCATAGGCCACCCTCTCTGGGATACCTATCTCCTCCTTCCTCTGTCCCTTTATTGTTCTTAGGTTCTCTTAGCTGTCAAAGTACCTGGCATATACCACTATTATGACATTTACTCCTCTGTACTCCAGTGCTCTTCCTATTAGTCTACATCTCCACAGGAGTATGAATTATTTGAGGGGAGAAAAGGCCTCATACAGCTCAACCACCATAATACTCAATAGCATCTCAATAAATGCTGGTTAAATATATAATGATGAGAAAATATTCACCAAAGCTAACTTTTTTTACTTGAATACCATGTCTGAAGAAAATATTTTGGATAGTCATTTTTGCAAAATAGGTAAAAGAAAAGTAACTTTTGCTCAAACAAAGCAATTTTCAGTCTAAAGAATAATCACCTCAGGGGTCCTTCAAATAGCAAGTGTTTCCAGTGGATTTACCGGTTTAAAATGATTAATTAACTACTTGACAGAAACACTAGAAAGAAGAGAGATAGAAAGAATTTTAACAGGAGAATCAACACCAAATGAAAATAAACCAAAAGAAAGGACATGCAAACAACAATAAAAGTGCTTCTGAAGCATTAATCAAGGCAAATATGATTCAATTTACAGGTTTGATTTGCACACATTGCAAAAAAATGTCCATTGTGTAGAACAGAAATGAATCAGTATCTAACTTTTCAGAAGAATTTTCATATGTAAACTCCTAGAAGTGAGATTTATGGTGTGTTACTTTCCCTCTGTGAGTAATGATTATATTGAAATAACCTGCTTGTGTCTGTTTTCCAGGCAAGGTTATAAAGTTTTTAGGACCCCAGAGCATGTCTCATTCATATTTGCATCACTGGGACTTAACATAGTGTGTGGTACCTAGCACGTATTTTGGTTATTGAATTGACTCTGTATTAGAATCTTATTGCTCTATTGAATATGTCACATCCAGGAGACAATAAATTTCTCCTTTCAAAACGCATGTTTTTTAACATACTGTATAATTTGTATCTCAAAATCCAGAAATTGTGGAATATACTTGAAAATACCCCAAATTTGGGAGTATACATATTTGTTTTCCAACTTTTGAAACTTCTAGTAAAATCTTCATTGCCTATTGACAACTCGATTGCATATAATCATGACCTCAGGTTCTAACAACTCTAAAGACTGAAATTCAATCTTAAAAAATCAAATTCAACATCCATTCATGATAAAAAAAAACCCTCAATAAAGTAGGGTTAGAGGAAACATACCTCAACATAATAAAAGCCACATATGAAAAACCCACAGCTAATATCATGCTCAACAGGGAAAAACATAACTTTTCCCCTAAGGTTAGGAAAAAGACAAGTATGTCCACTCTCAACACTTCTGTTCAACATAGTATTGGAAGTTCTAGCCTCAGCAATCAGATAACAAAAAGAAATAAAAGGTATCCAACTCGGTAAGGAAGAAGTATTATGACTTTCACTATTTGCAGATGACATGATACTATGTATAGTATATATATACTATATATACTATATAAAACCTTTTGAAAGACTCACCAAAAACTGCTGGAACTGACAAATGAATTCAGTAAAAGATCAGGATACAAAATCAATGTACAACAATCTGTTCCATTTCTATACACAAATAATGAAGCAACAAAGAGAAATTAAGAAAACAATCCCATTTACAATTGCACCAAAAATAATAAGATATCTAGGAATAAAACTAGCCAAGGAGGTGAAAGCTCTTACTCTGAAAACTATAAAACACTGTTGAAATTGAAGATGACACAAAGAAATAGAAATACAATCCATGCTCATGGATTAGAAGAACAAATATTATTAAAATGTCTGTATCACCCAAAGCCATCTACAGATATAATGCAATCCATATCAAAACAGCACCAGCATTTTTCACAGAACTAGAACAACACTGTAAACTTTGTATGGAACCACAGCCAAAACAATCTTGAAAAAGGAAAGCAAAACTGGAGGCCTCACAATTCTAGACTTCAAGTTATATTACAAAGCTACCGTCGTCAAAACATTATGGTACTGGGACAAAAACAGACACACAGATCATTAGAACAGAATAGGAAATCTAGAAATAAACCCACAATTATATGGTCAATTAGTCTTTGACAAAACAGGAAAAAATAACAAATAAGAGTTAGTAACAAATTTTGTTACTTAACAAATAGTGTTGGGAAAACTGGACAGCAACATGCAAAAGAATGAACCTGAAGCACTTTCTTACACCAAACACAAAAATAAATTCAAAATGATTAAAGACCTAAATGTGAGACCTGAAACTATAAAAATCTTAGAAGAGAACACAGGCAGTAACCTAGCCACAGCAACTTTTTTCTAGATAGGTCTCCTAGGGCAAGTGAAAAAAACAACAAAAACTGTTGGGACCATATCAAAATATAAAGCTTCTGCACAGCAAGGCAATCAACAAAACTAAAATGCAACCTACAGGGCGCCTGGGTGGCTCAGTGGGTCAAAGCCTCTGCTTTCGGCTCAGGTCATGATCTCAGGGTCCTGGGATCGAGGCCCGCATCGGGCTCCCTGCTCGGTGGGGAGCCTGCTTCCTCCTCTCTCTCTCTGCCTGCCTCTCTGCCTACTTGTGATCTGTCTCTCTGTGTGTCAAATAAATAAATAAAATCTTTAAAAAAATAATAAAAAAAAATAAAATGCAATCTACAGAATGGTAAAAGATATTTGCAAATGACATAGCCAATAAAGGCTTGGTATCTAAAATATATAAATAACATATAACTCAACACTCAAAAAAACAAATAATCCAGTTAAAAATGGGCAGAAGACATGAACAGACATTTCTCCAAAGAAGACATCCAGATGGCCAACAGACACATGAAAAGATGTTCATCATCACTTACCATGAGGGAAATGCAAATCAAAACTACAGTGAGATATCACCTTCCACCTGTCAGAATAACTAAAATCAACAATACAAGAAACAACAGGTCTTGGTGAGGAAGTGGAGAAAAAGGAACTCTCTTGCACTGTTGGTAGGAATGCAAATGGGTGCAGCCACTGTTAAAACAGTGACGAGTTTCCTCAAGAAGTTAAAAATAGAACTACCCTATGATCCAGTAATCACACTACTGGCTATTTACCCAAAGGATGCAGAAACACTATTTCAAAGGGATACATGCACCCCTATGTTTTATATCAGCATTATTTACAATAGCCAAGATATGGAAGTAGCCCAAGTGTCCATTGACTGATGGATAAAAAAGATGTAATATAGATAGATAGATACATAGATAGATAGATATACATACACACACACACACACACACACAAACACATATATAACACACAGTGGAATGTTACTCAGCCATCAAAAAAGAATGAAATGTTGCCATTTGCAATGACATGGACAGAGCTAGAGGGTATAATGCTAACTGAAATAAGTCAGAAAAAGACAAGTATCATAGGATTTCACTCTTACATGGAATTTAAGAAACAAAACAAAGAGGAAAAAAGAGTGAGAAAGAGAACAAACCAAGTAACAAACCCTTAATTATAGAGAACAAACTGATGATCATCAGGGGGAAGGTGGGTGGGGGTTTGGGTTAAATAGGCAATGGGGATTGAAGAGTGCACTCTGGCTTGATGAATACTAGGTGATGTGTGGAACTGCTGAATCATTATACTGTACATGTGAAACTAATATAACACTGTAAAAAAAAGTGCTTACACCAAAAAGATCAAATTTAGATTCTTAAAGTATAATGTACAATTTAAATCTTAAAAACTAGATATCAAAAAGTACAATGTTAAATTTACAGCTATATTTTTTTAAAACATCCTACTTTGAAAGCTAAATGTGAAATATCACCTATTGAATGCATTAATGGAACACAGAGAAAAAGCACTCTGTCGTGGCTGCCTCGGGGTATCAAACCATCTCTAACCCATTTCAGATTCCTACTTATAAAACTGTGGGTGGTAACAATCTGGATATATTTTTTCCTTAAATCTTTCACAGATACAACATCTGTCAAACAGCCAACATGCCTGACCCAGTTGTACTGAGTAAGCCCTACAGATTATTTGTCAAACAAATTCAGTAACCCAATATTTGTTTCTTTATTTTAAAATTTAATTGGTATGCAAATAGGGCAACAAGACAGCATTTGTGCTGGATACAGTTGTCACTTCAGATTCTGGGAATGCTCATTATCATGCTTACAGATGTTTTTTTCCCACCTAACATCTGCCAGCACTACCTAAACCCCAGGAAGTCCACAAACCTGTGGAAACTTCCTCTCACTGTGGGTCTCTTTCTCTGTTATCTGTTCCATGCACACTAATTTTGTGCATCTGAGGCCTCTGTATGCCACAATTATGCCTGCTTCCTAACACTTCTGCCTCCAGAGCTTTTGATTTGAAATTGAACAGACGCAGAGCCAATTTATCATAGGATGACATGTGTCATGTTTATGGTATTACCAAAGGAACCCTGGTATGCACTGTATTTATCCTTTTGCTGTCAGTATGGACCAAGACAACACAGGATAGAGAAGCTATAATGTTTTTAATAATATGATATATACTTTAAAAATAGAACATCAAATACCATCGCCTTCAAAATGTGGTATTAGATCACTCTGCTTAAAATCAAAATTTGTCAAATAATCATCTGTCATTCAAGAATACATCTTATTGAAATGAGAATAACAAACAAAAGCATTGGAATATGTTCCCTCAAAGAAAAAGATAACACTTTGTTCAAACCAACAATTTATTTCTTCTATCTGTCTCATTTTCACATAAATTCTAATCATGCTTAATGATGGCTTTATCTTGAATACAATATAAATTCACATCATGTGGCTTTTGTCAACAAATATAAATATCCAAGAGCATCCTCATTCCATCTTTTACACGCTAATAAATGTACTTTTAACACCCTAATGATGCATCTCTCACTGTGTTTCTGGATCACACATAAAGCAAACATATACAGAGATAGCAATATTTCAAGCATAAACCTAATAGCCAAAAGGAAAAAGCTTTTCATTTGAACCAAGTTGAGTAAAAAGCTAAAACTTGAGGCAAAACTTTCAACTGTGAAAATGGCTGATCACAGAGTGACATCTTCTTAACACCTCTACAGAAATCTACTTTTTATCAGGAACAAACATTTGTGCATGCCAAACCTGACATCTAGTTGCTCATTTCAATGTGTAATTAATTTTGATTTCCAGCATGCCTCCAATTACTTTTTAACATTTCCAAATATGCTCCTCTAAGTAAAGAGTAAATAAAACCTAAATGCTACCCCTTTCTAGATTTTATTAATATGTAATAAGCAGGTAAGAAAAACAAATAAGCAAAACTCAGTACTGCATATATACAAATACAGCTAAGCCTGCCTCTCAAATCTGATGATGGGATTGCTAGACTGAGTACAAGCTGTTACTAAACAGTACTGAGGATTATTTATTAATATTAATTACTGTTGCTATTAATATTAATTGCTCTTATTAGCATTAATTAATTAGAAGCATTGGTCAGAATCCAACAGTTGGACTCAGAAAATAGTTACCTAATTCAAAACTATAATTAGTGAATGAAAGAACAATTTACAAAGATTTGAATGGGGCTAAGGAAACTCATACAGAGGGTGAAGGACCCACGTCTTCATAAAAGCAGGAAGCCATTACACACTACACTGGCTTGAAAGGGCAAGGAGAGAACTCTGGTGGAGGGTTTGCCAAGCAGGAGCTATGGCCTTAGTATAAAGAAAAACAGTAACAAAATCTCATTCTTGTCAGGATAAAACAGATGGCAAAAATACCACACCTGTTTTCTCCTCCACCTTTCAATACCCCATACTGTGTTCCATTGGCAAACCCAACTGAAAGCCAGAGGTCAGGGAAGACCAGGTGAGGTCATGGCACAGAGAAAAGTAGAGACAGGTGCAACACAAATCTGCAGGGGCAAATGGAAAACATCCAGCACTTTGACTTTACCTGCAGCATAGATTTCACCCACTGTCAAATGATATAGCCGGAAGGATCTGATAATTAGAGAATATCTTGAATCCATTCCTATGAGATTCACATGAGCTCCACAAGTGAAGTGCAGGAGTTACTACATGTTTCAGAAGTTGACAGAGCTACAGAACCAAATTGCCCAACTCTTGCTTGCTGACAGAACCCTGGATGTCCACTTATCTATAGCCAAGGAAAAGTACAGTCTCATGGTATATCAAGGTGAGGGAATCGAAATCATCCTGGTGTCTAGAAGAACATTATGAGGTCACTTCTTAAAAGACATAAAGATTACTTCTGATGGTGCTAACACATTGTTGGCAGGGCCCCCAAGAGAGGTGTAGAATAATTTTTAAATACCAACTATCCTAGAACCAAATACCACCTTGGCTTCAACATCCCTTCTTCACTTCCATCTTGCATTAAAAAAATTTTTTTTAATTAAGTACTTACCACACTAGGCACCTAATTAAGCATTGTGACAACCTGTCTTAATTCAAAGTGCTATCACAAAAATACCACAGACTGAGTGGCTTAAACAGCAAACATTTATTTCTCAAAGTTCTGGGAACTGGGAAGTCCAAGATTAAGGTGCTGGGAGAGAAAGAGATAGAGAGACAGAAACAGAAACAAGAAAGTCTCTTCTTAACACAAGCATTAATCCCCTTTCTGATGGCTCCACCCTAATGACCTAATTACCATCCAAAACCACCACCTTCTAATACCATCATATGATTTCACCATATAAATTTTGGAAAGGACACAAACACGCAGTATCTGACATATATATTACCTTAATTCTCAAAATCAACTTGGTAATAGATATGCTACTCTCCTTCTATGGATTAACATTTGAGACTCAGAAAGGTGAAGGAGCTTCCCAGAGCTTACAGAGCCACATGCCTGTTGTCATGCCTAGAATCTGCATTCCACATCTGTAGTCTATTTTTCAAGCCACAACTGCCTCATGCTATAGCTAGGATGGTTCATTAGCCCTTCCTTGCCTAAAGAGACCATGCAGTTTCACAATTCCATATGCATCATGCTCTGACCTATAAAATACTTCAGGCTGTCTTCATCTAACAGGCTTTCAGCAGACATTCATGAAACACCTATTTCATACCAGTATGGTAGGCATTAGGAATACAAAGACAAATAAATCATAAAATCCCTGTGTTTAAGCAACATGGAGCTAATGATGGATACAAACTATTCTTGAACAATCTGTTCAGATTCTTCCTCCATGGAGAGTCCTTTTCCAGCCTAAAGTGAAGTCTCTCTCTCAGTGATCCTCAGAGGACATTTGTAATCATTCAGGGCCTTGTGCCATTTTTGCATATTCACCATCTCAACAACTAGATTATGGTAAGTGGTATGTTTTTATATTCTTCACTAATACTTTTCTCATTCATTACTTATGGTAAGCATTTTATAATAAGGCTTAATTAAGGAGAGATTTACTGAGTGCTTATAAGGTGCTAGGCACCATGCTAAGTTCAGAAACAGGTGGTGGAGAACAAAACAAATGAATCCTTTCTACTAATCCCTCTAAAAATTTTGGAGTTTCTTGAAATACATAGACATGGAAATATTTATAATACAATATGATAAACCTTGTTACATTGAAGTAGATATTTCTAGTTATCTCTATACCTCCATAAAGAGGTCCAGAGGGCTTTAGGATGGGTATGAAGCTTAGGTGCTCTACCACCTCCAACACACATCAGAGTACAGAGCAGAGACTGCCAAATATGTCCCAACAAAACCAATGAATCTGAATCTTTAATGACCTAGAGTTGCTGTCTTTTAATTAAATTCAATCTCAGTGCCATTATAAAGGGATTGAAGATCTGCTCTTCACAGAGGCCAAAAATTAATCATAGCTTTTTTTTTAAATAACACTATTTATAATCAATGACATCTATAAAGTCCGACAGGTATTTATGTTTTCTTTGAAAGGTGTTTATTTGAAACATTGAAGTTTACGAAAGGCCGTGAGGGTTTAAAAGGACAAAGCCTCTTTTCTTTCTGGGTGGAGAATACTATATTAATTGTATGCATGCCAAATATTCACAAACTCTGAGATCGGTAAAAGCTCCCACAATCTTTCACATGAAGAGCCACAGAAAATATAACATTTTTGAGCAACATAAGACATGATATATACTAAAATTTATATTTATATCATAGAGTATAAACATGCCAGATTAAGTTGGTTTAATATTCTTCACTCAGTGAAGATGAACATTTACCATATTCTTAGTTCTAAGCAATGATTTTCATTCATTAAGCTGCAAAACCATTTCTTTCTGCAAGAATGTACTGAGCCAGAAACAACAGAAATGTGTATTTGTATTATTATGCACATAAACTTATAGACTTTGAAAGGATTAACTTGTGGATCTATAAGGGAAAAATTCATTACAGCAATCAACCCCAAGTAACTAGAACTAAACAAGATGCATCAGTCTAAGTTAAAATGGAATTTACTTCAGGACTGCTACAGCCTAAAACAAATCATAAAATGAAATCAGCACATTGTACCAGGAAATTTTCATAAACAATCTGATAGATTCTAATATGTTAGGCTTGCATGTATACCAGCCTCTCTGGCTGTCTGAAAAATGTTGAGATCAATAGATGCTGATGAGCAATATTTAAATGAATTTCTAAATGACTATAATAAAAAATTTAGTTGACTCAACCCCTGCTGTTCTGGGCTGTAAAGTTATGAGCTCTATTTACCTGAAAGCATGTATGCCTATTAGACTTGGCAGGAGTTTCTCAACATTGCTATTAAATAGAATATCTATTTAAAATGAACCAAGCATCAAGCTATATCAAGTCTGTTACTTCAGACTGGGATAAAGCAGGCAAGCTAACCTCACGTACATGATGCAAAGAGCAGAAGAGAATAAATCTTTGTGGCTTTTAACCTTCTTTGTGACTAAAAATTTTTCATAAAATGTGGTTGGCATTGAAGAAATAAAAGCAAGTTTGCTTTTATAGGTACTAACTATAAAATGTCTAAATAAAAAGTGACACAAGGAAAAGCAAGACAAATTAAAACTATAAACATGCATTAAACAAATGAATCTTTCAAAAAGCTTCCACACCTTTCTAGAGGCCAAGAAAAATCTATGGAGCTAGTGAAGAAGGGAGTGAAGTCTGTAAGACATTAGTCTCATATTTATCATCAACAGGAATTACACCAGGTTAGAAAGAAGAATTTTAAAATGATACAAAATACGGCTAAAGAGAATTTTTTATAGTGATAGTGAGCTAAAGATGCAAAAAAGTGATATATATTAAAGTGATTTGTAAACTCTATACTGTATGTTCACACCAAGCATGTTTATTTTTTTTTAAAGAGACAAACAGTGAGAAGAAACAAGAAATAAATAACTCTAAAGTTGAATTTATTCTTTTACCTTTAGTAATAAAATATTAATTGTGAGAACTAGGAAATTATGCAGCTTGTTTTTGTAGAAAAGGGATTAACAAAATTAAAATTCCAATTGGTATTTAAAAATCATGTAATTAAAAGTCAAAAATTGATATCAGATCAACAATCTGTCAGCATGTATTTATGGATTATCAGCTCTGAGTCCTATATTCTGCTTTGTGATGTGAAAAATATTATAAAACCCCTTTCCAAAATGGAAAGGAACTGGCAAGGGAAGGGATAAGCATGGCTGAGCACCACTTCACTTGATGGCTATGGGGTAGCAGTAATTTCACTGTTATATCAGGTTTATAGGTTTGGCCAGTTGATCAATCCATGTAGGAGCTGACCAGTATTGTGGGGAGGGAGGTGGAAATAGATCATGGAGGTACAGAGAAGAATAAGGTCAGGGCGCTTAGTAATCTGGTCTCTCTCCAAGTGGCTGTGTTCCTGTGCCAGTCACAGCTACTGTCAGACAACCCTCTGTGTCTGCATTCTGGAAGCAGCTCCCTTCACTTGCTGGTCAGGCCTACCATGTGATACAGTACCCCTTTGTTGGTAGCCTCAGGATACAGAGTCATCCAGAGAGTTTCTTGTCCATGCCTTTGCAAAGAGCCCCCTCATTAAAATATCTTAAAATATCTTAGTACAGTGGCTGACTGTTTCTTTCTGGGGCCCTGACTGATACAGAATTTAACAACCTTTGTTGTCAAGGACTTTATGATCCTGAGAAAGCAGGAATCATTTCTATAAAACAGTGGGAAAGTAATATAAAACTTCTTTAATGAAGTACTCTATGTTGCAGCAGAGATGAAAGTTCTAAGAAGAGAGGTAGGAACCAAATAGGATAGCTTTAGGGAGGGCTTCTTATTCTCAAAAATCAGGATGGATTTCAAAAGAGAGAGAAAAGATTAAAAGGATGAATTCTAACCTGGAAGAAAAGTCATTGTAAAAAGAAAAAAGACATCTAGTCCTTGCAGATAATCATAGATTAGAAGTGAGGGCATCCATATATCCCACCTGGGCTGTCCAAGACATCCTCAGTTCATAGCTATTGTCTCAGTGAAATTCATTAATGGTAATAAATTATATGGTACTGCTTTTGAATGCATTATATAGTAGAAAGTCATTTTGAACTCCTGAACAAGGAATTACTATGATGAAAGAGGTATTTTACAAAGATACATTTGGCAAAGGAATACAATAAAGACTTGAGATACAAAGGGAAGTTCAGAAAATAATGAAGTTTAAAGAGAAAAATCACTTGATTAAAATGATGCCACTGTGAATGAACGGAGAAATATTAAAAATAAATTGTTTTCAAAACAAAATCCTATATGTATTCAAAATACAACCAACAGGTCTTTGTAAACTCGAGTCTATGATGAATCTCTTTCAAAGAAACAAAATCTTACAACCTAAAGAAGTTAAAAGTAATTAAATCTTTACTTTATGTGTTTATTAAGCAAGTTAGTTTATCCTCTTGTCTTGCCAGCAGACCCTTATCCTCTCACTGGTTCTAATTCCTACCTCATTTAGTCCCTCTGTCAGAGACTCCGAGAATCTTATCCTACCTTAGTCTCCATTTTGCTCCAGTCTGAGCATCCTTTTGGCTCAAGCTTGCTCTTAAAATGGGAACGTTTTTAGCTTGGTTTACTGAAGTTCTCACATCAGAAAGATGTGGTGTCTTCAAGATGGCATTGTTATAAAAGCCTTTAAGTTGTTATTACAGTGACAGGTGCACAAGGTAATAAAATAATCAGAATTTATGTGAAGGAGCAAATTCTGGCTACCTACTCCCCCTTCATCCCACCCCACCTTGCAGAGTAAACCTTTCCTTATTATTTTTGGTTTTAATTCCTCACATGATTACTGTGTAACTTTAAATAATATGTCTATGCCATTCTTATTTTTTTTAACTTCGTATAGCATCTAATGAATTCCTGCTATGAAATGTAAGGGTTGAACATATTTGTAACTCTTCCTCATCTTATCCTGAAATGTTTGATGGACAAATTACTAGCTTTATTTTTGTATTAGTTAACTTGGTAAATTTAATAAAGCATGTAGAGTTTTTTTTTTAATTCCAGTGTCATTTGACTCCTCATTATGTAAAAGGAGGATATTGGTACCTTCTCCACATTTTCCCTTTACTTTCCTCCTTCTGCAAATTATTCTTTTACTTTTGACTTTAACACTGTCCACATTGTTGGTATTTAAATAAAATTTTAAACCATGACAGACTTTGATCATGCTTTGGTAATAGGTTGATTATAAAATTCTAAAACCAATAAACTATATTTAACATTAGTTTTCTCACTATAAGGCCACCTGGTGTGTGAACATTGTATTTTCTTCTCTATGTGAAATATCAGGCTTCTTGGCACCTTAAAGGAGAATGCTTCTAGCATCAATGACAAATAAATTTCCTCTTCTTGCATTATTCCAAGTGATTAAAATCATTTCAAATTTAGTGTACTTTATTTTGAACCATAACTTTACTTCAGAGGTAGAATACTTTACTGTGATATATTATTTTTCTCATGCAAAAATTAAAGTGTCTTTAGCATATTATCAAAATTATTCACATTTTCAATATACCATTTCTCACATGGCAACCCATATTTTCCCGAACATGGCCCTCCTCTAGCATGCATATATTTGCCAAGAAAACCTTAAGAAATTACAGCATAAAACCTTGCGTTCAGCCAATTCCATCATGTCTCTCTTCCCAAACCACTTATACCAACCTCCCTTTTTAATTCCTACACATGTAGGGAATACTACAAACATGCTGATTTAAAAAAATATAATCCCACTTCCAGTTATGATAGAGCAGCTTAAAATCAACAAACCAATTCTCCTGACAAGAAAATCGATAAAATAGTATGGAAATAATGAAATTACATCTGGTCAAAGACACTGGAGGTCAACCAAGGCTTTCAGAATTTTAGTACCCAAGACATTCTCTGTTGACTTGCCAATAATACGATGGAATCCATAAGACAATGAAGATATTTAACATGCTGAAAGATGTTAAAATTTTATACACCACAAAAGGTATCTATCAACAAAGTAATTAAAATTAAGACATTTTCAAACAAAAAGTGAGAGAATTTTTCTTTAGCAAACACAAAAAGACAACCTGACCTAATTTGTGTGCAGTCAATAACTACTGAATATACATTCTTTCCAAATCATGTGGAACATTTACCCAAATTGTCTGTGTGTTGTACCAGAAAGTATGACTCAACACATTTTAAAGTATTAATATCAGAGAAATATCAGAAATATCAGAGAAATTGTCTTCATTTTAAAAAGAAATTTAAAAAAAAAACAGGAAAATCTCCAAATATTTGAAAATAAAGAAACATACTTCCAAAAAAATCTTTGGGTCCAGAAGAAATCTCAAGGAAATTTTTAAAATATTTTTAAGTAGACAATAATGAAAAAACATATGACAGCAAAATTTGGGGGATGCAGCTAAAATTAACCTTCAAGGAAAATATATGGCCTCAATGCACACCAGAGAGAAAGAAAGGTGGGCAACTAATGACGTAGGTGCCCATAGCACTCATAAAAGGCAGAACCAGGATTCAAATTCTTGCAGTTGGCTTTAGGGTACGTGCTCTTAATTCCTTTACTGCCACATTTATTTAAGTATCTCCCAAGCTCACAAGAAATCATTTTTCCTTTTTTTTTCAATTTAAATTCACTTAGCCAACACATACTGAGTACATCAGTAGTTTCAGATGTAGTGTTCAACAATTCATCAGTTGTGTATAACACCCAGTGCACATCACATCACAAGAAATCATTATGAAACCAACAACCACTTCTAGATACCTCCTCTCTCATCTTACCTTCACAGGAAAAGTTCTTGAAACAAGTGTCTATATTTGCTTTCTTCGCTTTTTATCCCACAGTCACTCTTTAATCCATGATTTTTTTTTATTTTTTTACTGTTTCCCTGCCCTGCCAACCCCACTGAAACTGCTCTTAATGTTATCAATCTATTTGCCAAATCTCAACCTTTTTTTTATTCTTTTTACACACATATTTTCAATATGAATATTCATGTTATGTTTTCTTTCTTAAAATTCCCTTCTTTACTACCTAATAGTATTCTCCCCTGATGCCCTACCTACTACTCCGTTACTTTTCTATATCCTCTACCTCTGCCCATTCCTTAAATGCTGAAACTCCTTCAAGATTTCTCAAGAATGTTCTTGGTTCACTACCATATTAATCCTGTATACACATTACATCTCCACAATTCCGACCAGTTATTGATGATTCCCATATCTGTATTTGTAGCCAGACTTTTTTCCCAAGCTCTAACCTCATTCTCAAAGAAATCAAAAATTTTCCTTCTTAGAGAAAAGCCCAAAGGATTAGGCTAAAGCATATCTCCAACACATCTTCAGATGCCTTAAGCTCTGGTAAAGTAGAATAATCACAGTACTTAAACTTGGAGTTCTATTATCCATTGACTATTACAACTTTGGCATGCCTGTAATGTGAAACTGGTGAAAGGAAATTGTGATCAATGATATTTTCAATCTAATTGTGGAATAATGTTCCAAGGTAATTGGTTAAATGTTTAGGACCAGGGAGCTAGCATGCGTGAAAAATGGAGAGGGGCGTATTTGTATATTAGCAAAAACCAAAAACTACTGAGCACAAATTGCTAGTCTGAATACCAGTGCTAGATCTGATGGTTAGGCTAAAATGGTTAACCTATACATACATATTAGGGCTCCACAAGCAGAAATTTTATTTCAAAGTGTGTGGAGTAGAAGAAAGACTCTGTACTTTTTAAAATCTCCCCAAGTAATTCTCACTTGCTATATGTTTTAGAACAACCAGATTAGAGTAACATTTCCCAGACCACTGTAAGTTATTGCCAAGTACTATTTTTGAAAACAGTATTGTCTGAGGACTAAAATAATAAAGAAATTAAATAAATAAATAATAAAAAATGTAATATTTTTAAATAAGTTACTAAATTTGTAGTAGGCTTCACTCCCTTCCCCCAACAATAAAAAATTACTCTTTTTTTATTGGAAAAGGTCCTTGAATTTGAAAAGTTTAGATATTACTACCTATAACACTTCAAATATTGTGGAAATGTGTTCATATTTATTAGAACTTCCAATTTGTCCATTTCACAAATAAGACCTTTTGTCCCTATTATTGCAAAATAATTATATTTTCAAAGAAGAAAATAGCAATCTATGTGTTACTTAGAGAAATTACAAGAATACCATGAAATGTACATTAAGAAATTAAAAATCCATTAGTCATCCTTCAAAATTTTTAAAAATATTTTGTTATTTTCAAGTTTACCTCATCAAGATTCGTAATCTAATTAAGTGATAGTTTATTTCAGAACCAATTTATAAAGGATGACTATGCATGACATGGTTAAAATTTGTGTGGTCACAAACTGTTACATATTTACATATTAAGTCAGAGTTGTATAAAACTTAAGCAAATGTTATTCTCTTACAAACCATTTATTATCCAGAAATATATATAAAGATTTATTGAATTCTACACACCTAAATTTCATCTTTAAATTATGAAGCATAGTGCTTGCTCTTTTAAAATGAGTAGTATTCCTTACACTGAACATACTAATTTGGACAAACATAAAACTTGCTAGGTTGATAAGACTTCAGTAATCATAATTGAAACAGGCAGCTTCATATGCATAGTATAACACTTGGAAGTATGCTCAGATATAATGTATAATCAATAAGAAAAGGAGTTTGTGTTATTAGGCAATTGTGGTATTAAGTCAGAAGATTGTGAATATACACTATAGGTGATATTGATACAGTTCAACATTTCTTTGTTCTTCCCATCAAGTAGTTACTATTAAGTTTTAGATCCCCGAAGGTCTAGTAGGATGGGAGGTGGGATGCAAGTAGATTTTTGGCATATAATCCCAGAAGGCACAGTGAGAAAGTGAGGGAAAGAGACGGGGAAGGGAAGAAAGCCAAGGAAGGGTGTGTTGATGAATAGTTACCATGGAAACTGAGCCTGCAATATACCCTCAGAGACATGTAGAACACGCCACAGAATTGTGCCACTGAAGGGAGAACGTGAGATATTTATCCATGAATTGCTCTTCTTCATTCTTACCTCCCCACACTTCCCACCTACCAATGCCATGCCTGGCTCCAGAGGTAAGAAAATGCCTTTAGGTAGAAAGATTCTGGAAGACTTAGGGATGACTAAAAACTATCTATAGGTGACTACTTGGCTGCATACAGAAGATTTGAGCCAGGAAATACCAGTGACAGCCCCAGTCAACATTTTCCTGGTGCTTTGTTCACCTCAGCTGGGCAAACAGTAGCCCCTCTTTTTAAGGCTTCTAGTTTACTCATGATGTGATTCATGTCCTATCTCTCTCTCCCCCGTGAACTCAAAGGGCTAAGAAAATTAGTTAGGCATTCTGAAGTGCATTTTTATTGACCTGAGATTCTTTTGTTAATTCTAAGTGGTTTTACGCTAATGTTTAACTATTATTCACTAGAAGGAACACAGCATACAAGAAACCATAAGTGACAGATATCCCTATAAGTGTGTCAAAGTCAGAAATAATAATAATTTCTATCTTATGTAAACTTCCCCAGCCAATCCGTGGGCATCTTTATGCAAACACAGTCACTATGCTGAAATCTACCTTCAAGAATTACTCTTTTACCTGCCCTAGTCCTATCCTTCATTTTATCCACATGTGTCTGTCAACAAATACCCATGCCCTCAACATGTAACTGGTATAAGAGATGATCACTAAAACAGATGGTATTTCAGAGTACCATCCTCTACTCACTGGTTCCTAGATCAGACTTCTCTGTCTCTTGGAATTCAAACGTTTACTGCCTGGGCCACAGCTGTCAATCTGACTGTCACCTCTTTCTTGTCTACCTCGATTTCTGCCCTCCTGATTCTTCCTAACCTTGGTAATTATATAATCCTCAACTCTTACTTTGCCTGTCTAGAGTCTGTTCTCTAAAAAGTATTCCAATATATTGTCTACTGCCAGCTTCCATGTCATGATAATGACCTCATTTGCACCCACTGAACTATTATCTATTAATTCAATCAACAAATATTTGTTGAGTGTCTACCATATGCCATACACTGTTGATGGAGTTGAAAAGCAACAATGAATAACAGACCAACATTTAGCTCTCTAAGTTATCACAGGACAAGTGGCAAAGGCTGTTAAAACATGTTTACCAAGAAAGACAATTATCATTCGTTTTCACTCATATGTAGAACATAAGGACTAGCATGGGGGACCCTCGGGGAAGGGTGGAAAAACTGAATGGAAAGAAATCAGAGGGAGACAAACCATGGGAGACTCTGGACTCCAGGAAACACACTGAGGGTTTCAGAGGGGAGAGTGGTGGGGGAATGGGGTAGCTGGGTAATGGGAATTAAGGAGGGTACGTGTTGTGATGAACACTGGATGTTATACACAACTAATGAATTGTTGAACACTACATCAGAAACTAATAATGTACTGTATGTTGGCTAACTGAACATAGTAATAATAAAAAAAAACATGTTTACAACAAACACCTAGCTTGAATCATGGCTTTAGTTAAAACTATCTCCTGAGAACCACACAAACAAATAACCACAACTAGGAAACAAATATACACCATTTAACACTGGGTAAAGCAATTAGAAAATAGTGTGCAAGACTTGAAATGCAAGCTTTCTGCACCTACAGTCTAAAAATATTTATTAATTTTCAGATTACTCAAAAAGCAGTTTTGCGGGTGCCTGGGTGGCTCAGTGGGTTAAAGCCTCTGCCTTCAGCTCAGGTCATGATCCCAGGGCCCTGGGATCGAGGCCCACATCGGGCTCCCTGCTCAGCGGAGAGCCTGCTTCCTCCTCTCTCTCTGCCTGCCTCTGCCTTGTTGTGATCTGATCTCTCTCTCTCTGTGTCAAATAAATAAATAAAATCTTTAAAAAAAAAAAGCAGTTTTGCCAAACATCTTTTGAAAAAAACCAAAAGAGGGGTGCCTGGGTGGCTCAGTGGGTTAAAGCCTCTGCCTTTGGCTCAGGTCATGATCTCAGGGTCCTGGGATCAAGCCCCGCATTGAGCTCTGCATTGAGCCCTGCATTGAGCCCTGCATCAAGCCCCACATTGAACCCCGCTTCCTCCTCTCTCTGCCTGCCTCTCTGCCTACTTGTGATCTCTCTCTCTCTCTCAGTCAAATAAATAAAATCTTAAAAAAAAAAGAAAGAAACCAAAAGAAAAATATTTGACTTGCATGTGATTGATAATTTTTTAAAACCATTATTTAATCCCTCAAATTGTGTCCACCCAATTTTTTTAAGTCAGAAATGGATTTGTTTCTTCATCCATTTACTCACTCAAAATGTATATTTTGAGTGTCTGTTATATGTCAGACCGAAGAGGCTCCTGCTTCACAAAGCCAGTTTTCCAAGTACATGGACCCAGACCAAGTGAGTGAGCAAATAATGTGTAATGATATATATGAATGAAATAACTTGTGCACACTGATACATAAAAAAGGGTTCAGGTAGCTGGAAGTTATTTACATAAAATGAATAGGGAATGCCTTCCTGAATCACTGAACATCGAAGAGTGAGTCTTTTTTAGCTACTCAAAATTCAAACATAAGTATAATGTGTGAAATATTCTCATATGCATTAACACCAATTATAATATACCTGCCCTTTATTTTTCACTGTCTTTCACAAAATTCACCTTTGTTCTGAAAATGTGACTAAAATTCTCAAAGTTAAAAACAAGAGAAAGTTTGAATGGGTGTGAAACAAGGACTTAGAATATAATTGCTCTTTCAACATTAATTATACTGTACATTTTGAGAAGCTATAATCAGGAATTGAAAGCTGCTTTTTGTCTTAGGTTCAAATCATGAAGCAACAATTTCACACAGTGAATGCATCTTTGTAAGAAATTCTGAAACAGAAAACAATGACCTGGTTACGATTTCCTACATGAAAATGAGTCCAGACATGGGCTAAAGCCTATCTGCCCTTCTCCTGGGTTTATTTTGTTGATGCTTTTCTGGGGGCATGGCAGGTTAGAGGGCACATGGAGAAAGGTGCAATAAAGAAGCATTTAGCATAAAAAAAATTTAAAGGAGCTTTCAAGAAATCAAATATGGCTAGTTTTATACAACAGACTTAAAGTATAAGAACAAAGAGTAATTGGTGGCCAAGACAATTTTCAAAAGAAAATATCATTATCTACCAAGTAATAAATAAACTTTTGCTATCTCTCTGTAAGCCTTATGTATAGAAATAAATGTAAATGTTGTTATTCCTTGGTGTCAACTTAGTATAATGGGGTTTTTTTTAAGTAATTCTTTTCAACTATCATTTGTGTTCCTTTCCTACTTCTTGGTTCTTGGTGGAAACATAAGGACACAGAATTCAAAGATACTATCTTTTTCATATTTATTTCACAAACATTCAATAAAAATATCTGATTCACAATAGGAGCTCAGACTGAATAAATAATTGAATGAATGAATGTAAGCACAAATGAAAATATGAAAAATTTTGACCCTCTAAAAAAAATAATGTCTTGAGCACCTACTATGGGATCACCATACGTTGTATATTAGTATTCAGGAACTAACAAATGTTTAATTCTGGTGACACAAATTCAGATGAAATTACCTTGGAAAATTAAGTCCATGATGAATAATTACTTTTTCTTTAAACAAGCGGTACAGAATAGTATGCTTTTCCAATAAATGATTGTTACTATTTTATTCCTTTGAAAAAATCTTCACTGACCTAACATTTCAGACAGAGAGGTTAGTTTCAGGAAACTTTCTTTTGTTTTTCAGTAAGCTTTCAAAAACGGGCAAACTTGGGCGCCTGGGTGGCTCAGTGGGTTAAAGCCTCTGCCTTCGGCTCAAGTCATGATCTCAGGGTCCTGGGATCGAGGCCCACATCGGGCTCTCTGCTCAGCAGGGAGCCTGCTTCCTCCTCTCTCTCTGCCTGCCTCTCTGCCTACTTGTGATCTCTCTGTGTCAAATAAATAAAATCTTTAAACAAAAAAACAAACAAACAAAAAAACTGGCAAACTTAGGCAGTGCCACTGATATGATCCTCTATTTTATTCCCAGTTCTAATGATACAGTAAGTGAATAGGGATTTCATTTATTATTCAAGGAAATAATACTTTACAAATCTTTACCAAGAATAGATAACCCTGATAAATTCATTCCCCTGTGTCTTTTTAATATTTTTTTGGAAAGCCAAAGGCTCTGATCGCATGACTGCAAAATAAGGATCTCACTTTGCTATGAGGCCCCCATACTGACTCTGGAAATAATCCTAAACAAGAGAGTGCAAAATATGATGAAAAGTGGCAGCCTACTGGTAGAGAAAACACAATTTTGATGCTCAGATGGCTTTCATGTACACATACACATGCATATACTATACACCGTGATATTAAAAATCTTCCCTTTCAAAAAACATACATTACTAAAGTTACATATTTCAAAACCAAGCTTTTCCTTAAATTTATAAGCCTAAATTACAAGTATCACAATTGTTTAGCAAATTTTAGTGATCCATTTTAAGGAGGTCTTTAATTAATATATGTACCTATTTACAAACTTAACCTCATTAGTCACCTTAACTGAATCCATAAATACATTTTATTACCCTTTAAGTACTTTAATTTTCTGGCTGAGTAAATTTTTTTAATAATAAATTCTCTCAGGTTTATAAGAAATTCTTTAAAATAATATAGAGTTTACCTTACATTCTCCTAAATGTTCTGATACTATTTATAAATTGGTAAGATTTCAATGTGAAGTCACAAATTTAAATCAATTATTCAATGGAACAGTTTAAGTTGGATGTCCAAGGCTGACTTGCTAGTCTAAAAGGCCAAAATCTCTTAAATAGTTCAAGTAACTAAAGTACCAAATATGCTTATATTTCTTAACTCTCAAAAAGCTGTCAATACTATAGGTTTGATTTTCTTGAAAATTTCTTAACTGTAAATCTTTCCATGGTTAGAAGATGCTATATTAGGTTGGACAAAGGCCCCCAAAGATGTCCACATTCTAATCTCTGGACCCCGTGACTATATTACCATATGTGGCAAAGGAACTTTGCAAGTATGATCAAATTAAGGCTCTGTGATAGGGAGATTACTCTGGACAATCCAGGTAGGCCCAGTGTAATCACAAGTGTCTGCAGAAAGAAGGAAGCAGGGAAGTCAGAGAGGAAGCTGTGATTATGGACACAGTGGTTAGAGTGGTTAGGGGAAGGAGACCACGAGTGGAAGAATTCTGGCAGCCTCTAGAATCTGAAAAAGGTAAAGAAACAGATTCTCCTCTAGAGCCTCCAAAAGGAATCCAATCCTTGCCAACACCTTGATTTTAGCCCAATGAAAAGAAACACACTTTACACTTCTGACCTCTAGAGCTGTAAGATTTTTTTTTTTTTTTTGGTTCTAAGCAACCAAGTTTGTGGGAACTTGTCACAACATCAAAAGGAAACTAATACAGATGCTTACCTACCAAGGAAATATTTATGCTATTTCAAACAATTTTAAGGCTTACCTTCCTAATTGTTGAGGTTGCACCTTACAGGCCCAGAGAGTTGGGCTACTTCGCTGATTTCCTTCCTTTTGGTGAAAATGATGAAACATACTGAATTCTTCTTATACTTCATAAATGGACCTAATTTATTTAAAAACAGAGGGAAGAGTTTGTTTACCTCATATACATTTGAGTCATCACATAATATAGTTAACATACATATCCATATAGGTCTATAAAATTTACCCAATTTGTTGCTTTAGTTGATTTTATAGTGTTACTTCACTCATATTTAAATATCTACCACTCTAAATGTAAAGACTTTTGAATTTGATGTAATACTGTGGGGTTTTTTGGCTCCCTTCCTGATAATCTCTACAAATGATAAAATAACATCTATTGAATAATTCATGATTTTATCTGATTCTATGCCCACAGAATAATAAGTCGTGGAGAAAGTGGCAATAGTAGTATTTATTGTATACTTTATACTCAGAAGATATTTTGTTGATTATTTGGGTTGTTTTCAGCTTTTGGCTCCTGTTGGTAAAGTTACTATAAGTATTTGTGTACAAGCATGTATATGGACATAGGTTTCCTTTTCTGTTATAATAGCTAGGGGAAAATTTTAGGATCACATAGTAAGAGTATGTTTAACTTTATAAGAAGAAACTGTAAAACTTTTTCAAAGTCGCTGTATAATTTTATACTTAACTTTATCCACTCTAGTGAATGCATGATAGTATCTCATTATGGATTTTATTTGCATTTCTCTGATGACTCTGATGTTAAGCATTACTTCATATGCTTAATGGCATATGTGCCTTTATTTTCATCTTTTTGCTCTTTTTTAATCTTTTGCTCATTTTTAGTTAGGTTGCTTGTTTCATTATTGAGTTTTAAGAACTCTTTGTATATTCTGGGTACAAGTCTTTTCACATATATATATACATATATAAAGAGAGAGAGATCTCAATATTATTGCTATATATATATATATATTACAAATATTTTCTCTGTGACTGCCTTTTCATTTTCTCAATGGTAACTTGTGAAGAGCAAAAGTTTTTAATTTGCTGAAGTTCAATTTATCAATGGTTTTCTTAACAGTAATTTTTTTTCTTCCTAGGAAATCTTTGTGTAACACAGGTTGCAAAGATTTTCTTCTTTTTTCTAGATGTTTTCTAGTTTCAACTTTTATCTTTTTGTCCATTTCAAGCTAATTTTTATATACAGTTTTAGGTAGGGGTCAAAGTCAAGGCTTATAGACCTATACGTGGTTTAAGTTACACGGATAATACATTTGTCACAACTCATAAACTGTACAATAAAAATCAATGCAACTTAATGTAAACTATCACTCAACATAGTTGATTTGAAAAGCATCTTATAAGTATCTAGCAAATCTTGGGAGCTGTGAGTAAAATAAAGATCAATAAAAGGACAAAAAGTTCTTAAAGAAATTTTAACAGTACTGTTATTATATATTTAAAAGTTGCTAAAAAAGAATAGATATTAAAAGTTCTCATCACAAGAAAAAAAATTTTAACTATGTATTTTGATGGATATTAACTAAACTTGTTGTGGTAACCATTTCACAAGAGGTACATATATCCAGTCATAATGTTATACATCTAAAATTAGCAAAATGATATGTTAATTACATCTCAAAAAAAAAGAAAAATCTAATAGTAAAGAGTAGAAATGTACACACACAAAAATCAACATGCACAAAAGAAATACAGCCTAAACTCTAAAGTATTTTGGTTGATCAGTATTTTTCTTAGGGAGTATACTGCATACAAAAGTAATAGACACAGAAGAACCGTAACTGATTTTTTTTTATCTATCTTGTAATCTATACGCTCTAATTTTTACTTTCCTCATCATCCATCACATTTCTACATCATCTTCCAACCATTAATCAGTTATACATTTTAAGGAATGTGAACATAATTTTAGCATAAGGAAAACATTAATAAAATATGCATTCCAGTGCCTCAATAATACATTAGGGATTTGTTTGCTCATCTTCTCTTAGTAGATATAATTGAGAATTTATTTTCCCTGACATACAGTCAACTCTTAAACAACTCAGGATGTTAGGGGGACCAATTCCAACAAAGTCAAAAATCTATGTATAAATCTTGACTCCCCCAAAACTTAACTACTTATAGTCTACTGTTGACCAGAAGCTGTACTAATAACATGAACAGTCAATTAACACATATTTGTATGTTGTATATATTATATATACTATATTCTCACAATAAAGTAAGCCAAAGAAGAGAAAGTGTTATTAAGGAAATCATAAGGAAGATAAAATGCATTTATAGTGCTGTACTTATTGGAAAAAATACTCATGTACAAGTGGACCTGCACAGTTCAAACCCATGTTATTCAAAAGTCAATTGTAATATTATATTCTCCATATTATTAATATTATTATATTTTAGTAATAAATACCAGTTATACATTTCAGTTTTTATGTGTAATTTATATATATTATATCATCTAGTCATTTACCATGATTTTGAAAAAATTAAAATACGGAAAGCTGCAAAGGACAATATAAAAAGCATTTCTCTGGTCCCTACAAAAAAAGAGCAAAGGTCACCATTTATTTCATCTATGCTTCAGATTAAAATATGTAAACTTTCACATAAAGTCACAATTCCAGGACAATTTTCTTCTTTCTCACCCACCACAGAAGTAACCACTATTATGTAACTGGTGTTAATCCAGCCTATCCACATTTTGAGAGAGAGAGAAAGATACTACACGCACACATACACTCACTCACTCAAGTGTGTGGTAATATTTTGTGCTAGTTTTTAATTTATATAAATAGACATTATATATATACATTGTATATAATATACATAAATAGGATCCTACTCTATATAACACTCACAAAGTCACTTTTTCCACTTAATACATTTCCTAGAGTTACTAAGGTTGTTTTTTTGGTTTTTTTGGGTTTTTTTAATATTTTATTTATTTATTTGACAGAGGGAGATCACAAGTAGGCTGAGAGGCAGGAAGAGAAAGAGAGAGGAGGAAGCAGGCTCCTTGCCGAGCAGGGAGCCCGATGCGGGCTTCGATCCCAGGATCCTGAGATCATGACCTGAGTTGAAGGCAGAGGCTTTAACCCACTGAGCCACCCAGGCCCCCGAGAGTTACTAAGGTTGTTAAAGTTACAGCTAGTTCATTTATTTTAACTGCTATATAATAGGCCATTGTGTGAATGTATCATAATTTATTTTTCTGTTCCACCACTAATGAACATACAGGTTGTTATTATAAAATAACACTGAAAAGAACAACTTTAATACTTCTCCTTGTGCACATGGGAGGCATTTTCTTAAGGACAGCACTGTTCAATATGACTTTCCACAATGATCGCAACACTCTGTGCTATGGCTACAGAGGACTGGAAATGTGTTTCACGTGACTGAGGAACTGCGTTTTTCACTTTTTTAAATTCTAATTAATTTAAATGTAATTTTATATAGCTACATGTGACTAGTGGCTATCATACTGGACAGTACTGATTTAGTATATATAGCCAGAAGTAGAATCAGTAGGCCCTGTGGTATATCCATTACAAAAATTTACTGATTTTTGCCCTCTAAAGCGATTACTCCAATTTACACTCCTACCAGCCAGGTTACTACTTCCCCACATTCTGGCCAATATTTGTACTTAGACTTTTCCTTTTTTTACCAGTCTAAAAAAGTTCAAAGTGTATCTTGGTTTTGCTTTAACTGGCACTAATCAACCAAGTTAATAATGCAGATGGGAATGTTGCATAATTTTTATTGACCACTTGGGTTTTTTCCTCTCTGAATTGTCTGCATATCTATATCCTTTTTCCAATAGGTAATATCTTTTTCCTTATTAATCTGTAAAAGCCTTTCTAATTCTTATTCCCACCTTGACAACTCTCTGCAAAGAAGTGTCTTGAACTTACAGAACTTTTCATCACTTTCTTGAACCACTTTTTGTACAGCATAGAGCGAAGTGTGTACCAATGCTGACAACAAGTGTCCCAATCTCACAGAGTATCTGACATCAAGGTTTGGCACCTTGCCTTCCAATGTGGAATATATGGTATCTGTTCTATTCTTGGTCTTGGAGTCTCAGGTGGAACTAATAAAACAGAACAATTCCCAGTTTTATATCTTCTTTGAATTTCCATGTACATTGGACATTTACATTTCCATGGACATGCCAGGTATTAGATCTGCTGCTAGATACGTGTATTCAAAGGCTATTTCACAGAAGAGCTGGGCAATTTGGGAATGCAGCATATTAGTAAGCAAAATGTCACAGGTCTATAAATAAGAAATATGTAAATAAAAATATACACAATGACATTTTGAATAATATCATTGTATTTAATCTATTTAATATCCTAATCTTGCTAGGACAGTCTCTTGGCCTCATACAGAATAACAACAGCATGCACAAATTCTCATCCTCAGAGATATAACGCAAACCTGAATGCATGAGCAACAATATGCTTCTTTACCATCAGTTACACAGAGAAATGTGTATCAAAGCAGTAACTTCAACAACCATGTGTTACATAATGGGAAATTTTATTATTCAGAAATACATTTCCCGTTTTTTGGGAGGAAGTTGCTATAGGAATTCAGTTTATGGCCAGTGAAGATCACTTCTATATGGAATCACTGGCAAAAAAGTGAAGTGATGACTGAGAATATGTAGGAGATAAGAGAGGTCTATTCAATGGGAAAGGAATTCAATTTTTCCAACAAATTTTTGGGAGATAAAGCTGAATAAAATGTGTTACTCTTCAGTGGTGACTGGGGATAAGGCGTGAGCTCATGGGACTGATTCAGGTACAATCCGGACTATCAAACTACGGATACAAGGGGAAATTTCTAAAAAAATAAATAAATAAGTTATCCAAAACATTTTCTATTATCAAGATCTAGGATTATCTATATCTCTGTGGACATGAAAATCTAGAAAATGGGATCTAAGAGGCAGAATATAGGAGGCAGAAAGCAAAGGTTCTGTTTTATCAACTTAGGTATTAAACTTCAAATGAAGAACTAAGGAAATTTTAAGCCTCTTGATGTATTTTTTTTAATTCCAAGTAGCAGACTGAATTTATAAAATGTCTGAATTTCGAATAAAGATAAGTTCTACAAACTTTTTAGCTCTGGGGATACTTTAAGATTCATTCTCTTTGACTAGTGTGCAAAACTAACTTATATTCAGATAAAAATATATTAGGCCCCTCCCCTCTAGAGTCACTGATGTCTTCAGTCACCAAAACACTTTTTTTTTCCAATTATCTCCATTCCTTACATACAAATTCTTCTACCTTGGTGCCTTTGCAAAAAATACCAAAGGACTTGCTTTTCTGATCTTGTCCAAGGATTTTATAATTGAGTCCCCAGGTATCAAACCCACCCATCCACCTCCTCCCAACCCCACCCTCATCATCAAAATATTAGCAACCCTGTAGCTGACTAAAAATTTCCAAACATCACTGGGAAGACCAACTGCCTACTTAGGGAACAACATCCCAAGGGATGAGGAAAAAAAGAAAAGAAAGAGACATGTTTAGTTGATTCAGTAGTATCAACTTCTTGCTAATAGCAAGTCAATTCTATAATTTCCTTCTCATCCTCTAAGTAGTTCTATACTCTTCTGATTCTAGAAGATACTTTCATAAAATATTTTTAAGGCCCATTCAAGTTTCTTTGCCATCACATAAAAATGAAATGGAAAGAGAAAAGCCACTCAGCTTTTTAGATGAATCCAACCACTATCACTACATTGTTATTTTTAATAAGATATGCATTTTAAATTTTTGTTTTTCCCTCCTGATTCTCCTCTTCTGGGACAACTGTTATTGACAGTTTCTTTTATATCCTTCTTGATATTTTAGTATTTTAAATATTTTAAATCTATGCAATCATATTACACATACTCTTCTATGACTTTTTTTTTAACTCAATCAATATACCTCAGGCAGTTTTTCATTTTGGGACATCTAGGTAGGTTTACCATATTTGTTTAGCAGCTGCATATTTCACTTCTTTTCCTATCAGCCACTTGGAGCAATATCTAGGAAGGTGTAAGAAAAGAAAAATGTTTGCGGGCCGTGATCTGCATAAAAGTTATACAGACACGCACATAATAAAAAACATATATATATATATATATAAAATGTATACTCAGCTGCTGTCAGCAAACACTGTGCTAGTTCAGGTGGACGCTCAGTATCTACAGAAGGCCCAAAGGATACACATTACTAAATAGATAGACGAAATGCTGAACCTTGTACGGTCTTCCTTTTATTCAAGGATGCAATGCTTTGCCAAGAATCTCACATTTTGCTAAGGGTAAAATGAGAAAATATTTAAGGAGGCATTAAAGGAAAGCAGAGAAACTTGAGTAACATCAAAATACCAGTAAAGGACCACACGAATCAGCCCTAGCCCTCTAGGCAAAGGTCAGAGATTAGAGAATAGGCCCATCAGAAATTATGGTTTTAAAAAAACACACTCAGGTAGAAGCACCATGCACAAGGGGAGCTTTTAGTCCACAACTATTCACAATCTGTTTGTAGAAGAGATTGACAAAAAATTATCAGGTGGAAAAAATATTTGAGCAGATGATATATCCTTTTGTGGATGCCTCTAATGTTGAAGAACAGGCAAATCAATAATTCAGCCTTTAACGCTGTCTAAAAACGTAAAACAGAGTTGGTACAATTTAGTAAATGCCATCCATGCACAAAGCCCATACCAAGCCAATTTCCAACAGCCAATATTTTCCATCTTATTTTCTCTATAATATTTAGCTTTTTGCTTTAATTACACTTGATATTTGTAAAGAGAAAGCTGGCGTTGTAATAATTGGATAGCTTTTTTATCTATGTTGGCAGAAACAGAACTTTCTCTTACATCTGAAGGGCAATACAAAAGCAAAACTTCCTTTTCTCACAAACTCAGTGCCAAAACTATCCTCTGAGTCACACCGTTTCTTTAAATCATGTTGTTCTGAAAGTTGAGATGTGTTATCTTAAACCTGCTGCCAGGATCCCGCTGTTCCTCAGTTAGTACCAAAAAACTACCAGTGTCAATTCATCAAAATGTATTTACTTCTCCAACACATTTTCTCTTTTTCTCCTTTCTTTTCTCCTCTACTTCCTTCTCATACTCCCACTTCTTTCTTTCCTTCCTTCTACCCTTCTCCTCTCTCTCTCTCTCTTATTCAAGATGCAAGAGAGAGCAAAGCAAATACAACCTTTTAAAATCATAGATCCAAAAGAAACTGGGGAGAGTCCTGATAAAGCAAGAAATTCTCCTCCTACCCATTTTTTCTTTCCTGGAAAATAATTCCCGACTGAGCTTCAGAAACTCAGCACAACTGTTTCAGCTTTAAGGGAAAAAATAAATCTGAAAGGAAAAAAAATTTTGTGTTGAATTAAAGATTTTAATATTTATAAAAGATTGTGAAGCTTTATTTATTAATACTAACCAAATAGAAATGTACTCTTACATTTTCTCATTAAATACTTAAAAGTACATTATGAAATCTTGTCAAAGTACACTGTTTAATATGTACTAATGGCATAATGAGTTGACTGAGCAGTATTCAAATATGTATGTGTAAAGTGTTGCTGCAGAGCAGGTTTCCTAAGTTCTCATTCTCTTAAGTTTTTCTTAGTATTTTTTTAAATATCAGCAACAATTCTTAAATTTTTCAAATTCACTTTGCAAGCAAAATAGATAACGCTACAGGCACACAGCTACCCAAATTTCCATTTATGTACTCAAAATACCTGTTTTGAAAGGACAATTACCTGTTTTCAGTCACAACTTAGGTGTTAATCTCTAAAATTTTAGCTGACAGGTTTTACTATGTAATAAAACATGTCAAATGCGAACTGACAAGTGAATTTCATTTTTGGAGGGCTTTTCCTCACACCTTTTTCCATTAGAATACAAGCACTACTTAGCCATATGATTTTCTGCAAAACTTAACCAAAAATGTAAAACATAATGCATGTCTCAACATCTTCACACTTACACGGAAGGCTCTGGGTGTGTGGGGGGGTAGGGGTAGTTTTGCTAAATTCAGAAAAATGTACTGTCTATAAATGAATAGAGGCTGCCAGCTTTCATCTGTTGTCTTTCTTTAGGTACTTGTGTGCCTGCCTTTTAAACCTTCACTGAGGCCAACTATCCCATGTCTGGTTGCATCTTTGAAATTCTTCAGTTACTCAGTTTGTGGATTTAGAATATCACATTGTCCAGCCACACTTATTCTAAACAGATAATCTGGACACACAGAGATGTCAGTCAATGAGCTTAACCACTGCTTTTGCAGCTTGTCTTTTAATGGAGATCTAGAGAGATGTAAAGCACAATCATCCCATTAAGTATGCACATGGACCATTTGTCTAATCAAACTGGAAATTATAAGATAATGAATTATGTTAATTTATTTTAAGTCACAATTGATACTGGAAATAAATACTGAATGGCAAGTTATAGAAAGAGTAAAGTGTTCTTATCCTGCGTGTTGGCTCCAGTTTGGTGAGTGGTGAGAAAGTAAGATAAATTTCACTGAAACTGTGTGTGGTGTGTGTGTGTGTGTGTAAAATTAATCTATCCCATCACTCCAGTCATTAGTGTAAGCATTAAACAATAAGAATTGGTACTCTTACAACAAAACTTCTTAATTTTGTGCCATAATCCTTAGATGAAAAGAAAAGGGGAAAGACTATATTTGCATACAAACTTTTAATTATTTAAATTTTTAACCTAACAATAGATATTTACACTCTTAATTGTTCATACCATTGCCTCAACCTTAAATAGAAAATGATATTTATTTATTATCAAATATCGTATAACAAAAGAAGAGCTTCACTGTTATTAAAAGTGGACCACTAGTGCCCCCTTCTGATATGAAAAATGAAGAACAATTATTCTCTTAGACTTGAAAAGACACTCTATGCTAATCCTCTAAACAGCTATTTCAAGTCAGATTTATGCCAATTCTTTTCTGATTTAATAATAAATCCCTCATTTATCTCTTAAAATGTTGAATATTCTGATGTTTTACTATTGTGAGTTATCTTCCCAGGAAACATTACAAAGTCAGGGAATCCTGTTAATTCTTAAATATAATCAAACGCCTCTATGCAAATTGAGCTTTAAAATAAATTCTGAAAAAAATCTTTTAAAAAATATTTGATGTTTTATCCTCATTGATTTTACCTTTGACTGTGTGAAAGCTAATAAACCTGAATCTATACCTTCCTTAATCACATTAAATGTCATGTTACCTCTCTTTTCACCAAATTCAAGCTGATACTCACAGACACACTCATTCATTACATTCCTCTCTGACATACCATAAAGGGCAAAAGGCAGTATGATAGATTAAAAAGATATTGTGGTACAATATTAATTACAGTATCAGCACCTCTTTCTAGCTCAGACTGCATATAAATGTCTATTTTCATTTTTATATTCAGAATATACTTTGAGGAAGAATGGATTTATTGCATAGACACAGTAAATGGGAACTTTGGACAGATCTTCTAATGGCACCAAGGATGAGCATCCTAGAAAACTCGGAATCTCTTTCTTTAACCCAACTTAGTGTTTGTGCAATTATTTTAAGATTATGAGATTGGCAGATAGTATATAAATCATAATGTGACTAGACACAATAAAACAGAAACATTTAAAAATTCTTCATAAAACTAAAACCCCAAATATCAATTTTTCTTTAAGGATTCCTAAAGAATACCAAAATAATCTTTTTCACAAGTGAAATATTAAAATGAATGGTACTGTATTCTTAAATACAAATAGTTCTCTGCATGTTGGGCATATTGCAGTAAACAGACGCAAACTTCCAGTAGTTAAAATTGCCCACAAAATAACAGTAACTTGTAACACCATTTAACTAGGTCAAAATAAAAATATTCAATATTTAGAACTTATTTTAATAAAATATGAATTTGTATTCAAGGCTAACCTCAGAAAAAAATTCAGCCTCAACCACAAATGTCATGCTGAAACTTCAAGTGAGCTTGCTGAATAACTATTCCAGTTACCTGACTTGGCACAAATCGTATTTTATATTCCTCAAGTACCCTTATTCCGTGTAATTACCCATATCTCATTTCATGATAATTTTGCTTTCTGGAAAATGGCTTTGTGTTTTGCAATCCTTCCTGCTGTCCACCTCAGGGTGTGTTTCTTTTTCACTGACGGAGTTTAACTTTCACACGTGGAAAATAACAACCATTTCGATCTGGTGATGCAAAACATCTGAATCCATCAGGAATAACTAGGTCAAGGAACATGTTTTCAGTACTGTATCTCAAATTGAGAAGCCTTATTCCGTGAAACTATGAAAGACCCAGGAAGTAGCATCAAGGGGATAATTTCTGAATGGTATGTTTGTACTTATCAAATTAGTGACTTTCCTATAGCTCATCCTTGTGACCAGGAGGAACAGTAGGGTAAGGATTGCTGACTCTGCTAGTCATTCTTCCCGCGGAATCTGACAGAACCATTTATTGCTACTAAAAATCTGTGATGTGATCCAGATGTTTCCATTCCACTTTTTCCCTTCAGATCTTCAAAAATATACAAAGAAATCTCTCCATATTCAGAATAATAAATCAAATGAGAAAGCAATTTAAATTATAATCCTATTTTTAAGAAGCAATAGTGATTGCATCCTATCACAGAAAAACTAAAATGTATTTGATTTCTAGCTTTAACTCTTTGACTGCATTTAATTATAGCCCTCATTTTATTATCACTACCAACAGCCATATGTGGGGCACCTTTGAATGCATTCTCTCTGACACTCGGAGGCCAATTCTCTCTGAATGCAAACTACACCAGTACAGCTGCAGAGTGCTGCGGCTGGTGTGTGGACACTGGAGACATGCAATTGTTGCTAAGTTGCATTTCATTAATAAATATCTACCTCAAAACACGGGCAGGCAGGAAGGCTTTAAGGCAAATTATACATTCTACTCAGAAATCTCTAAGTTGCTAATGGCAATTCAGAAGGAAGAGAATCCCTAATATTTTAGTCATAAATGAAACAGTAATATGTACGGTTCAAATACGGCTATTATAATCAAAAAGGCTCCCAACGAGACAGAAAATGTGATCCATGTAGATGGGAGGAAAATCATCTGTACAGAGACTGAAACGTTTAGCCCTAAATTCCAATTCTTCATTCATAGATACCAGTTATCCAAATGTTTAAGATATTTGGAAAAAATTAACTCTGCTTTCCCATTTATGTGAATATTTATGGCATTTCTACATATCCCCATTCTCCTAGTTTTATGATGTATTCTCCAACTGATAGTCTTATCTAAACTTGTGGACTTGTGTACTAAATATGAAAAGCATACAATGGTATTCAAACAGGAAAAAGCTGAGAGAATATGGTTTCGAAAAATTAGCAAATACAGTTGTTACACCTGTTAATGATGAATTCCGACTATAAGATTTTTTTTCCCCACAGTAGATTGTGGGAGTTCATGATAACTATAGGTATGATCAAGGCTTATTTCAATGCTTTGAAATGTCAAATGAGTAATTTTATTCTCTTTTATTTTTAAACTATTTGGAGAGACAACACAAATTATATAATGTTACATTTATTTTAACCTACACTTCTTCCTTCATAAGGTTACTTGTCTAAACATTTCACTAACATTGTGCAATTTTAAACTGAGAAAAAGAACAAAGTTACAAGTGTGACAATTTATCAGGAATAGATTAAGTGACAGCTGTAACTAGGATCAGAATTAGTAGATTATTTTAATAGTTCCAGGAAGAGTATAATTTACAAAAGTACATTTGAATGATGTTAGGAAGATAGCATAAGAAATTATTTGCTTAGTACAGGATGATTTCTTTAAATTAAACTTTAGTAATATTCTCTCCATCAGAATACTTTTTTTTTTAAGTATAGAGATCTGTCTCCTGATTGAACAAGTGAATTCATTATCTGGTTCACTGACATGAGGGAAACGTGAGTATTTCCTAAATACTTTACTCATCATGGAATCTCTTTGCAAATTTATGATTTTTTTAAAACTATCTTTTAATAGATCTATTGCCCTTTCTCTCATCATTTTAATTATAAAAATATTGTATGAGCTTCCAAATGTTTTGATATATACTAAATTGGCTGCATCTCCTCTTTCTCATAACCTAATTCCTAACAAAGAATGTACTGAAGCGTAGCTTCTTCGTTATGTCCCCTTTACCAAATTCCCAAGATCTAGACATCTTTCCCTTTTTCCCTTCAAAAATTGCCTGAAACACTACTTCTCCAAGAAGTCTCAACCACTTAAGGGGCATTAATCCAAGTTCTCCTCGAGGCTAATATCTCAACAGTCAATACTTACTCTACTACCAGAAATAAACAACCCACTTGACTTCAATATAAATTTATCTGTGATCCATGCTTTTTGTGCAACATCTTTCATTTTTTCCTATCAATAGGCTCTTTTGCAATTCTCTCCATTGGAATGTCATTTCTTTAGATTAAAAAGGAAGAAAAGCTTTCAAAGCAACTATTTAACTGCTGTACGGTCATGCATGTATTCAGGCCCTTATTAGATGACAATGGTGATAAAAACATTTTATTTTCATAAATGTTCCTGAAAAGGGATGACTTCAATTTATGAACTGGACTGAATGCTAAGAAATGTTCAATTCCAGATTAGGTAATTTTTAAATTTCTCTTTCTAAACATTCATTCTTTGGTAAGAATAATCTATTAACTACTTATTATCCCATTTGACTTTTAGATAGCATATGCATTGCAAGGCTGAATATATTCTGCAGGTCGGTCAAAGTTCTGATATTATGAGTAGAATCAGGACTTACAAGGACTATAAAGAATGAAATTGCATGGCATACTTACCCTCACAGTGATTACATTCTCTTTGAAAGCAAAACAATTGTAATTAAAGCACAGCCTCTAAATTATGCTCTTTTAAAGCATAGGAGAGTCCTACAGTCTCTTTTAAATTAAAACTATTCACTCAATATTATATTTACTAGGACAGGGGTAAAAGTTATCTTCTCCATTATCTAATTCAATGCATTTTCCTCAATAGAGCCAAAGAGAAAGAAAAGTGAGTAAGTTATAAATACATAGATTTAGCAACGGAGAAATACAGAAATAATAGGTAATGACTAAGTATATAATAGGTAAACTGGATGCTAGAAATGCAAATATAAAGATATAAGCTGTGTTACATTACTGATTTTAGTTAAGAAAGAATATTTTTAGTAATATCCATATTTATGGTATACTTAATCCAGTCTCCAGTTTGCTTCATGTTTTTGGGTTTGCTAAAGCCCAAGTCCTGTACTGTCTGCATAAAAACATCAAGGATCTGACATCAACCAACCAAATCCTTTCTAATCCTGAATTGTAATTGGAGACTCAAAACCTACCAAAGTGGTCTACTCATAGAACTCAACAAATGACCATGTGTTAATGCAATAAATGACAAAATAAGTATGAATAAAAGGAAAACTAGAGATCAATCTATAGACAAAGGCACAATCAGAGAGGAATCCATAATTGAAAAATAAAGTAAAATGTGACTTGAAAATACTTATTAATATAAATCTCCACATGACTATTTAAACTACAATTCTATAAATGCAAGCACTCTGTACACAAAGGCAGTTATCAACAGAAATTAGTATATTGCCATCATCACAGTTTCACCTAGAAAGAAAGTTCTTAATCATATCCATGTCTAAGCAGTGACTTCCTAAATGAATTTTGAATAATCTCAGAAATAACATCACAAAACAATTAGCCAAGTTCATTAAGGACATTCATTCCAAGTATAACAAGGCCTGCAATGGAACGACAGCTTTTTTAATGGCAGCTTATCTCCTTGAAATGAATTGTTTTCTTGAATCCTCTGTTGGAACTTGTACAGTTGGTAGCATGCAGTTGATTGTTCCTAGCATTTACATGAATGTGTATGTGCTTGTGAGTGGCCACTATGTGTGAAGTCTAAGGGGACTGCTCCATGTTAATGAAAAACCAAGGAATTCCTCCAGCAGCATCTGGCGTTAAGTGTGAATCACATAATTTAAAGCTGTCTTATATCCCTGGTTTCAAATTTTAGGTCTTCTTTCTTTAAAACCACTTTAATCACTATAATATTAAAAGGGGAAAAGCATTTTCCTTTGTGTTTCAAGTAGCAATCGTAGATCGGGAAAACCATCACCCTCTGTGCTCTGATGGTACAGAATGAGCACCACCAGCTCATACTGCTGTTTTCAGGACTTCTTGAAAAGGAAGACATCCCACAGCCAGGTGCATTCCAACCTAACAGTAAGCTTCTTGTGAGCACAGGTCTGCAATCAGTAGACAAAGTGATAGGTCACCCCAATCCACTTGACTGCTCAACTCTTTCAATATGAAAGTCCACCTCTTCAGACTCAAAGCTATTCATTTTTCACACCATTCATTGTAAAGATTATAATAGAGATGCTTTGGCAAAACTTAAAGAATGTACTACCAGTAATTTTCATGATAAAACCAAGAATAATAATGTGAAGTTTGTGTCAAAGTTGCTTTTATCTGAATTTAAAAAAAATCAATAGTGTATCTTAATGATGTCACTAAGTTAAACTGGCATCAAGCCTTCATTTTGACAATTCTGTGAGTTTGAAATCTGATTCATGTATAAAAAACATTTTCAGAGAAAAAGAAGGTGGCAATTAACTTAAAAAGGAAAGTGACTTAAACTGTCTTCCTTCTTGTGCCCCAAATATTAACAGAAATGGCCCATTTTTGTAATCCCCTGTTTTTGGTTAAGATATTACAGAAATGGGAAGCTAAGGACACATTAAAAATAGCATAATAAGGATACATTAAAAATAAGCTGGATATCTCTATTACTGTACATATCCATATCAAATTGATATGAAAACTTATGACATGCCTAAGAATTAGGAGCTCTCCTTTAAAGGAATACATTATTTTACCAGAACTATGGTACGGCACACAGATCTGAAAAACTTTGGAAAAATAGATTTAACCTCAGATGGCAAAAATAAACCAAAAAAAATTGGTAGCAATGGAATGTACGTGGATGACTTTAGTAAATGTGTATTTTTGTAGATAATGAGTTTTATTTTTCTAATTAAAACTGTAGAAAAAAGTTAAAGAGATTTAAAGAGATTGAAATTATCAG
>LNAC01001067.1:318469-384053 GCA_002007465.1 Ailurus styani
GAGTGAAATCATATGATATTTGTCTTTCTGTGACTGACTTATTTCACTTAACATTATATCGTCTAGCTCCATCCTCATCATTCAGATGGCAAGATTTCACTCTTTATGGCTGAGTAATATTCCATCGTGTGTGTGTGTGTGTGTGTGTGTGTGTGAGTGTGTGTACATCATATCTTCTTTATCTATTCATCAGTCAACTAACATATTTTTAAGAGGTGAAACAGAAATAAATCAAAGACAAAAATTATTGAATGATGCCCAACTCCTCAGCCTGATATTTAAATCTGCCCATATTCTCACATCTGGCTACAACATTATTTTCTAATAGGATTTTCACTCCCCTCTGCCTTTACAAGGGAGTGTGATGTTGTAAAAATAGCATGATGAAGCAATTTAAAAGTATTTTAAATGGAGCAAATACTACCAAATTTGGAAGGTGGGTTTTACCATTAAGTGAAATTCATTTTTAAAAGGATATTTCTTCACACATAGTAGATACTCAGTAGTTTATTCTTTTTCCCTTTTCCACTCCTCTCATTCTTTAACTAAATTAAAATTTCCTCTAATGTGTATACCTTTTGCTCATTCAGATGGCTCTGGCTGGCATACCCATTCTTCCTATTCTAGTATGGCCAAATCCTTCCTACTCTTCAAGAATGAATTCAAATGATAACCCTTTAAACTTCTGTTCCCAATTCCTACTGGTCAATAATGATCTTCCTAGTGACAGTCCATCTGTCCATTCTGGGGCATTTATTTCATCTTCATTGTTACAGTCTAATAGTAATGGCAAATTCATATCTGGCTCATTTTTTAATGACTCCTCTTTCCCTAACATCTAATAGGGTACCAAGCACAAGAGTACTTAATAAATAAATACACATTATCTGAACATAAATTATCATCAGCCAAAAAATCAGAACCATAGAAATTATTGAAAAGTCACAAGTCAGTTAATATAGGGTACTAACAGAACTTGAGGCCTGTTTTACTGCAACCTAGGACCTTGAAAACTACATTATGCTAATTTTCACTATGATGGAAGAATAGATTTTCCCAATTTCTTAGATTTAAAATATAGCCCCAGCTCCTAAGGCAAAATCTAAAAAGGCTGATGGTTCTTTACTTTGGATATGTACTAGTTGTTTCTATAGTCCAAATAGAAGCAATTAAAAATAACATGCTTGAAAAAAATCTATACCAAGCTTGGACTCCCAGTCAATGATTCTTTTGGACCCATCAGGGAACTGAGATTGTAGGGAAAATTGCCATTCCAAAATCCAGAAAGAGAGGAGAATCCAGCAAGTTATAAAAGATCTGTGTTTTTGTGACAGAACTACTAGAGTATAAACTGGTGAGGCCACTCAAATGATAATTTTGATGAAGTACTGGAGCCTGAGCACGGACTAGCATAAAAGTAAGAAACTCCTAGGGGCCCTCAGTCTGAAGGGAGCCCCCGGAATCTCGTGACTTTTGTGGACCCCACTAGGTTCTTATGGTGAAAGTCCAAGAAAAATCCTCCCAGAGTTGTGGCAGAGAGAGATGAGTAATTACTGTGAACTATACCCAAAGCATTTTGTATAACAAAGACCTCTTTCCAAGAGAAAAGACTTCACTTGAGCTTATCTCAGCAGAGCGGAAGGATACTTGTCCCATTTCAGCCCCCTCTAGTGTTCCTGTCTCACCCTTGAGAGTAACAAAAAGCTATACCTCATGATAAAAACCCTCAGCAAACTAGGAAGAAAGACAACTTCTTCATCTTGATAAGGAGCATCTATAATTAAACTATAGCTAACATCATACTTAATGGTGACAAATGAGATGTTTCCTTCTAAGATCAGAAGCAAGGCAAGGATGCTACTACCACCACTTCCATTTAATATTGTATTGGAAATCCTAGCTAATGCAATAAGACCAAGGGGGGAAAAAAGGAATAGAAGATATATGGATTGGAAAGGAAGAAATAAAACTGTCTTTGTTCACAGATGACATGATTGTGTATGTAGGAAATCCCAAAGAATCAACAGAAAAAACCCTGAAACTAATAAATGATTATAGAAAGGTTGCAGGATACAAAGTTAATATACCAAAGACAAATGCTTTTTTATATACCAGCAATGAACAATTAGAACCTAAAATGTAAAGCACAATACCATTACATTAGCACCAAAACAAAGAAAGAAAGAAAACATTGAGGTGTAAATCTAACAAAATATGACAAGATCTAAAGGAGGAAAACTACAAAATGCTTATGAATGGAAACAAATAAGATCTTAATAAATGAAGAGATACAGGCACCTGGGTGGCTCAGTTGGTTAAGTGGCTGCCTTCGGCTCAGGTCATGATCCCAGAGTCCTGGGATCAAGCCCCTCATCAGGCTCCCTGCTCAGCAGAAAGCCTGCCTCTCTCTCTCCCTCTGCCTGCTGCTCTGCTTACTTGTGCTCTCTATCTCTTGTCAAATAAATAAATAAAATCTTTTAAAAATAAATAGATAGATAGATAGATAGACAGTCCATGTTCATATATAGGAAAATAATCTTATTAATATGTCAATTCTTTCCAACTTGATATATAGGCTCAATACAATTCCAAGCAAAATCCAATAAAGGGATCCACGCTCCTTGAAAAATAAAAAAGGCTATTTCTAGAACTGAGACAAGAAATACACAAGACAAACCTAGAGTTCCCAATGGTCCAGCTGGAACAATTTAAGCACCATAATAAGTAAATATTGGATTATAAGACAAAGAATTTTAAAATACCCAAATAAATGATTCAATTAATAAATAGGGGAGAATAGACAAAGCTCCAATGCAGAAAATTCCAAGTAATTTGTGTAGATACTTCACTATCAAAAAGGGTGGACCATAACTTTCTACTACTTAAGTGTGAATTGTGCATAAGGAGAGGAAAGATAGTTTACAATGGAGAATTCTAGCAATCACCACCTTAGCTGAGTGACTGGTTAACTTCAACATTAATAACTAATCTTTTAGTAGTATGCACTCTTGATAAGATGTGATGAAAACAGATTATCTTCCTCCCCAAAATGCATACTACCAGTCTAATCCTGAGAGAAACAGAAAACTATCAGTCGTGGAGCACCTGGGTGGCTCAGTCAGTTAAACCTCTGACTTGATTTCAGCTCAGGTCATGATCTAAGGGTCCCAAGATGGAGCCCCAAGTCAGGCTCCATGCTGGATGTGGAGCTTGCTCAAGATTCTCTCTCACCCTCTCCTTCTGCCTCGGCCCCTCCCCACTCGCTTGCTCTTGCTCTCTCTCTCTCAAATAATAAACTGATAATTGAGAGACATTCCACAAAATATCTAACTAGCAGTCCTCAAAGATGTCAAAGTCATGAAGAACTAGGGAAGTCTGAGAAACTATCATAGCCAAGAGGAGAGGAGACTAGGAAACATGGGGATTAAGGAGAGTGGTGGTATCCCAGATGAGATCGTGAAAACAAAGGAAATCTGAATGGAATATGCACTTTAATAATATCATCTTATTAACTTTAACAAATATATCATGCTCAAGTAAGAAGTTAATAATAGGGAAACTTGGGTACTGATTATAGAATTCTCTGTACTGTTTTCACAATTTCTCAATGAATTTAAAAGTGTCCTAAAATAAAAAGGATTATTGAAAAGAATGGTAGGCTTAGAAATAGATTAAGATTATGTCATAAACTTTGTCAAGCAGTACATTTGCTTAAGAGTGTTCTGTGGAACGATGGAAGCAAGGGCCTTGCCCCAGCATCCTATCGTTCCAACTAGCTTCAAGGTTGCTACCCTTAATAGGAGAAAAGTTCTGAACATCAAAATCAAGGCCTGCCCCAGGGGTCAAGATTATTGGGTTTAAGATCCCATCTAGGCAAGATCTTTAGAGGTGTATTTTCACAGGTAAAAACAGCCTGAATTTCTACTACAGTTTGTAGGGAACTGAATTATTAAACAAATAAGATAGCAGAGAACTGCCTATCACCAAGCACCCTGCAATGGAACCCCCAGGCCTCCACCAGCACGCCATAGACAGTGGAAGGAGAGGTGCACAACAACCAATGAGGAGCACTCTCCAAAGCCCAGATCAGATGTGGCCATCATGACATGAGGCATGAAAGCTCCTCACAGAGAAGAAAGCAACATCAGGAGCTGTTAGGACAAGAAGCCCCACTGCTCCTTCCACTGAGACTCAGTCATTGCTATAAACCATGCGACAGCTCTATGTTTCCCTTCTTCCCTTCCAAATGAGAATTTTTCATTGTAATAATTGTGAGCTGACCTAAACCAACATGTTTATCCACAATTACGAGATTCTTTTTCCTAAGGATTGGCTTCCAAAAGTTAAAGGTAAATATAACCCAAACATTCACCTCCTACAAATTTGCAAGACTGAAACCAAATTCTGCCACATGTGCCTTTTATTATGTGACTATACAACATTTTCGATAAAGGCAATGAAGTTTCATTTATTGTCACTCTAACTATACCATGCATGGAAGAATCATTGGAGACTAGCCGCAGGATTCAGCTTATAGAGTTGAATTAACTCAAAGAGCCTCTCTATACATGTCTCTATACACACCTAGATAAAATCCCAGGCCTAGAGTGCCATCCCACAGAGAAATGGAAACAAATAGAAAGGAAAGGCTACAGAAGTCACTAGATTCTCAGACCCTGTTCATGCAAGGGCAGAGATGAGTGTGTACCATTTCTAGACAGTACACATATCTTGAACATCACTTATTTCACGAATGAGTAATCATGTCTGAAATTGATTATCTTAATTAATAAATCCTCTGTTGGTGAGATAAAGAAAATTGAAGCTCTGGTTGTAGCCACAAGAGTGGACTGAACTCTAGCAGATGCGGTACCAACTCAAGTGCTTCAAATGTTACCAATCACTTAACAGGATATATACACTAAAGCTGACACATACACAAATACAGTACTGTTCTTTAAAGTATTTTCAATCAAATTTCAGATCTGCTTTTTCTCCATCCATGTGCACTGGATATACAGGGAGCAGATAAGTTTTGGCTTTTAGTAGCTCAGTCATGGAAAACCTTACAGTGATCAATTCAGAGAACTGCTCATCACCTGAAACTTTTAGACTTTCAGTTGCTTGCAGTAGGAGGTAATATTCAAGGATGGTCTCCCATGGAGCAAAGGGGAGCTCTCTAGTCTCCTGGCATTATGCATTACTTTAATAGGAAAATAAAACTATACTCCAAATTCTGTCTTCCGTCTCAGTAATCTGCAGCCAGCCAGTTGAATGACAAAGATACTACTTTTCTCAAAAAAATTAACCAATTGCCTCTGAATTCTCCAGGCATCAGTGAAAGGACAAAGGAGCCCAAAAGAACACATACACATGCAAAAGTATAGTCAAAAAATTATTAGAATTGGGCTGATAGCGAGACACTTAAACACTGATATCCATATAACAGTTACATAATGCCAAGCAAACAACAAGCCACTTACATTGACTCATAAAATACATTTTACAGCACAAATCATTTTAAAATTTGATTTTCTAGCTAACGTCTTTCCAGTCTTTACTCAAATGACACCATCTCATTTAGGCCTTCCCTGGTTTACCATATCTAAAACTAACCATTCCAAATATTCCCTCAGCCCCTTTCCTTCATTATTTTTTTAGTCCTTTTTGTATATATCTATCTAACTTATCAGCATTACTGTTGTCATAAATTTTCTTGAAAGCAGGACTTCTTGTCTATTTGGTTCATGATTATATTCCCAGTGCCAGATCCATACCTAAAACATAGCAGTAACTGCTCAGTTTTTGAATTAATTAAATTAACAATTTACTCTTGTGGGTGAAATGACAGATCATTGTTGTGATATGTTGGTTGCTTATTTAGGTGGTAAAATTAGAAAAAAAAAAGCAACAATATTTTTTAATTAAAAAAAACTAATACCTTGAAAATTTATCTAAAGAGCAAATGATGATAGACAATAAAATAAATGAGACCTAAGCAAGTATACTAAGGTATAAAAGTACTAGTTTTCACTGTAGATCCATTACTTTTCCTCCCTTTACCTTGAAAGATATATCATTTTTCAAATCAAATTAGTTCACTGGTAACCTTTTATATTTAAAAAATCATTTTATTTTTTTTGAGAAAACCAGAATAAATGTCAAACATATTAGCATTCTGTAATGTAATTTCTCCCATTATTTGGAAGTACACTATCAAAAAGCCACTAATGATTACTCATTTAGCTACTCTCTAGTAAGATACGGACTGAAAGTTGAAAGTGATACAGAAATACTTAAGTAAGAAAAGATAAACTGCCATGTCATGACCAAAAGCCTAAAGTAAGCAAACATGTCCCAAACCGAGAAATGGAAAAGTTCTTCCACCCTGTTTCCCAGTACCTTTTTCACTGCTAGACACAGAATGAGAAAACATAAAGCATAAACATTAATTCTTAGTATGAAATGAACATTCATCTGGATCATACAAAGTGAAGAGAAGCTAGTATAGTGTCACTAAGAGTGTAATTATTCTAGAATTCTATCCTGGGTTTCTCACTTACTAGCTTTGGGTTCTTGGGAAAGTTGCTTAACATTTCTGAGCTAGAGCCTTAGTCTGTCCCTTTGCAAATGGAGTAAAGAGCATGAAGGTAGTAATACTTTCCTCTCCAGGTTATTGTAAAGATGAACAGTACCATTTCCATTAAGGCTTGATATACAGTCTGCATACATTAACAAACTGTGGCTTAATTTAACCAATCTGCAACTGAACCACAAATCTCCACATCAATGCATATTCTTTGCAGGACATGGGTTAATTAGGAAGTACTAGAGTTGTAATCAAATGACTCCTATATTTTTTATGAAATTATTTATGAAAACTAGATTTAAGATTTCTGTAATGATTCAGGATAGTCGCTTAATAGCCAGTGGTAACATTCTCAAGGAAAGAAAAAAGTTCATTCTAAAGAAGATATAAATGAAAACACAGAGTGCAATAAAATTTAAATTGCATAGAAAACAGATGATAAAATGTTAATACCATCAAACAGAAATATGCACACTTAACATGGGTCAAAGTACAAACACCAGGATAAAGCACTAGTGTAAATTCATTTTCTTAAAGGTAAATCCATATAAAGATGTCCTATAAGTTATCTGACACTTCACGTGCAATCTAGAATTCTACATCAAATTTCTCATTTGTATTTTTTCACTCTGCTTTTCAAAATTAACACTAGACAGTATGCATGATATTAGAATTTCATCCTAGAAGATTTAATCCCAACTAAATAATCCATTTTGCAGGTGGAACCCGAAGGCAAATGATGTAATGATGTAATATAATGATGTTTGGTCATATAAGACTGAGTTCATTGAAAGAAAGTTTTCCTTTCTTTTGAAAGCTTTAAAATACAGAGCCCTGTCTACACTATTCTCCAAATAGTAAACCTATAAAATAGGGGTGCTTCTGCCTCTTTTTGTTTTCCAGCCTTCACTTACCCAGCAAAATTTGCTGATTAAAGATCTAGACCTCTCTAGCTCCAAATCCTTTACATTCCTTCTTGCAGAGAGAAAAGTGTTTCTTGTGCTAGTTATCACGTGCAAAAAGAAAAACAAGGGATCCTGAGGTCAAAGACTATTGATCATAATTCCAAAGTCACGGTCATATTTCTCATCCCATACACCAAAGAACACTGGTTAATCTGCAAGCAAGCAGACCAGACCCCAGGCCAAAGCCATGATCACCATTGAAACAAGTGTTTAGCATCAACAATAATTCACCAAAGATCCATTACTACTGATGAACAATTAACTCACCCGAGCAAACACCAAAACTATACTTATGACAACAAATTCCACTAAAGCCACCTTCATTTTTAACCTATGTTTTGTTTTCTGTTAGTAGTAAGCTATTATTCCTATAGTATCTTTACAAAGAGACTTTACTTAACTGAGACTCTTAATATTGACTCTGGGATTCTTGATACAACTAGCTCAGAACGATGAAGGTAATTTTATTTTATTTTTTTTTAGATTTTATTTATTTACTTGACAGAGAGAGAGAGAGAGAGATCACAAGTAGGCAGAGAGAGAGGAGGAAGCAGGCTCCCCGCTGAGCAGAGAGCCTGATGCAGGGCTCGATTCCAGGACCCTGAGATCATGACCTGAGCCGAAGGCAGAGGCTTTAACCCACTGAGCCACCCAGGCGCCCCATGAAGGTAATTTTAAAAAGAAAAAAAAGTCTCTATGTCATAGCTGCACATCTAAAATAGTTTTAATGCTCTGGGGCTCCCCTTGCCTAATTTGTTTGAAGTTTCAGGGTACCTTCAGAAATGCTGAGATATACACAAACATTCAGTTTCTGAGAATGGAATTCAAATATACTGATGGACCTACTCCTCTTTCCTCGCATGGAGTGAGAGCCTAGTGGGAGAGATAGAAATCAGTTAGAATCAAGTGTAGGGTTCCTCTCAGTGGATACAATAGCAACTCAAGTGGATGAGAATGCCATTTGAAAGTGAAGTTAAATTTCTATCTAACAAATGGACTTCCCAAACACATCTTGAAGGTGCTCTCTCACACAAAATCCCAGGACTTTTTTTTTCTCTACTTAAGGGTTTTTTTGAAAATGTTGTTAAGCATTAGATATTTCTTTGCATTGAGCATCTTGTGGTAATTTCTTTGCCAGGAACTGTTTCACATTCCTTATTACTTATACGCATGACAATAATATATCTCAGAAGTATTTTCTGGAATAGATACTATAAATTAGGAAGGACATTACACCACATTAATTCTAAATAGATAATGTTACTACCTAATTTAATAATATTTGGTAACCTGATTTGAGAATCATGACCATTCTAAGAAGTCATAAAAGAAATCTTTTTACTGAAGCAGAAAATAAATGGAATCAAACAACATTAAATGGAGTAGTTTGAACACTGGAGGAATGGAAGGATAGTTTTTTGCTATAGTCAGTCACCAGGTTCTTCCATTAGGCAAGACCTTAAAAGTTCTCTTTTCATTCTCCTCTATCAGAAGTCATTCCTTACACTATGGGATAAAACTTTTTCCTTTAATAAGAGCTATAGTTGATTATTGCACAATCTGCTCTTTTTTTAAAAATCCTATTAGAACCACTGTTTTGATTCCTGCATGATCAATAACCTTACTAAACTCACCTGGAGATAATGGTGAAGATATTCATCAGCCTTTAGTTGCAACCAACTAGACCATTTTTATACCCAACCAGATGGCATTTTTATAACAACCCTCATAATAAAATTGGAAGAAAAAAGAATCTAGAGAAAATATGAAAAAAACCAAGATTTTTTACAAATATTTGCATATTTAGCCACCCTTTTTTATTATTGCTAATTTTAGAATTAGGATAACACATGAAAGGAACCCATGATAGGAAACATTAATTCTTAAACAGAGCTATACTGTTGAATTAAAGCTCTGTGTGTGTGTGTGTGTGTGTGTTTTCACATAAAAATGTGCAATGTGAAAAATGGAAAGTATTTCATAGTGTTGCTGGCTAGATGGATGTGCTAATAATCCAGGTCAGCACACATGCCCCTATTCAGCAGCTCCGGGCGCACTGTGATGATTAGGAATGCTATTTTGAAAGGTGGAGCAAGAGGTCTGCCCTTGCATACACAAAAGTACAGTCCTAAGCAACTAGATGATAATTACCCACTCCCATTACCATTCTTTATAAAAGAATAAGCTATTAGTTGTAGAAAAATTACATGCATGCATGGAACGTACTGGGAGAAATGACTGAGGACCATAAATATTACTAAATACTTAGACTACCCTAGTGTCATGAAATTACAAATGTATATAATGAAAACTTAGCATCTGAAATCAACTCTTCCCACATCAAAGACACTTTAAAACAGCTTATATTTTTATGCCTTTCGGTATCTTGCTACCTATGTGTTGTGTATAAAGCCTAACCTTATATATCAAGTCCACAGATCCTAAGTGACTTGGGAGGGGTCAGGATGGAGAGCAGGACAGATGACGTTCTGTACTAGACCTCATGCCCATACTCTCCTGGTGTTCTCCTCCTTTCTTCTGACCAGTTTTTCACATCCTGCGACCCCTTGTTTTCTAACCCTATGGTAGTTCTTTACCTATGGTAGCTCTGTATCTCAGGCAGGGAGCGTCATCTGCCAATTATCCAGGAAATTAATAAAGGGACTCTCAATTAATACGTGTGGAGCCTAAGTGAAAAACTGCATCAATGAATTAAAATCTACCCTTGTGAAATTGTTTTTTAAAATAAATTTGGAATAAATCAATTTGAGGGGAGAAAAGGGAAAAGCCTTTTCGAGCTGTGGAAATGTTCTGAAAAGATTCCCTAAAGGTCATCATTGACAACACGGTGCACACCATCATTATTTTCTTTTATCTCGCTCTACAGTGGTTGAGGGGACACATTTTTCTTTTCTTCTTTTAAAGACATTTAAAAGCAGTATCCCAGTTTCACAGCCAGCGTCTTCACACCATTCGAAAGACATACAGTCAATCATAAGCCCAAAGAGGAAGCAGAGGGTGAGTTTTCACTTAAGTAAAGTTTAGTGAAAAGCCAACCGATCAGTGTGATTATGGCTAGATCAATGATGCATAGTTCTGAAAGGTTTTATACAAGCAGCAGTCTTAGAATGCAGCTCTAAGGAGCAGGTAGGTCAGAAAAAACATAAACGCAATGCCCAGCACATGTACCTCCCTTTGGGTCCATAAAGAATCTGACCAGATTGTCTAACGGGAAGCCATTCTCGCCACAGGGGCAGGGTTGAAGTGCTTCCATTTCCGATGACTGCATTTCAGCCTTGAGTATGTCAGCTAAGGTTTTCTGCTGGTCAAAGTCACAAAAATTCTGGTCGATATCTTTTATGAGGAATGACAAACGTAAAAAGATAAACTCGACTGTGTCAGATAAACTATATGGGCTTTTACTAGATCCCAAGCAAAGATTTAACAATGTGTAGTCAATTTCAAAGTCTTCTGCTAATTCAAGGAAACAAAAGACTCTCACTAAAAAGATTTCAACCAGGCTGGAGACTATTATGTTCAGGCTATGGAAACCTTGAGAGCTGTCCTTTTTAGATAGTAACTGTTACAGAGAACTCTTTTTTTGAAAAGTTTCTTGTGACTGATCAGATAAATGGGAACCACGTCAAAGTTTTTCTTCAGAAGATCAATTTTGAATAATCTATCTGTGGCAGAATGTTTCTGTAGTTCTACTACCTCAACTTTTCAAAAGCCCCCACAGGGAGTTCAGTTTTTAACGTAAAAACAATACACTTCATGAGTAACCATCCTCGATCTCTCCTCTAAACAGCAGATTCATTTCTCACTTTCACCTATCTGTGTTCTCAACTATCTTTAGATTATCTCTAAAAACAGGGATGGGGGATTTCATCTGGCAGAAATTACTTTTTTGAGCTTTAAAAATTACAAACTCCTCACCCCTGTTAGCATAAGCACATGAGGTTCCCATCCGATTATATTTTTTAATCTGCAGGGCTGTGCTAGGAATGTTTTCCTCCTTTTCTTCTTCTCCTTCCTCTCCCTCTCTTTCTCTGTCTCCTTTCTTCTTCCAATCCTGAATATGGAATTCCAATATTTGTTATATTAAATTGTAACTGTTTATCATTTTTTTCTATCTCACCAATCTCATTTAAAATAATTTCCATCTGGAAGTCACACACAGACACCAAAGAGATCACGAAAGGGCCTGCAGTATGTGCTGCATGGATTCTAATCACAGTTCTGTCATGACCTGCCATGTGACCTTGGCACAGCCACAGTTGATGGTGTCTAAAAAGTCACAAAATTATCTCATTCACTAGCATGCAGAGCAGAATTTAAAAAAAAAAATACCCTATTTGGTACTTCAAAGCAACAAATTCTAGTTCAATGTTTTTACTCACTATAACCTTAAAAACCAGTATTTGTAAACAATTACCTTTATAATATTTGGCATGCATAAGAGGAGGTGGTACTATATTATTACAGTCAAGTAAATTGTACCTAGGTACCCCCAAGTGTCAAAGTAAATGCCAAGGTTCTTGAAAGTCGGTGCTCCAGATAATAGTGAAATAAAAGTGACTTCTATACAGATGTCCTTAGTAATGAAGAAAAAAGGAATGTATAATACATAATCAAAACAGTGTTTAAATTCAACATCGTTCACATTTTTCCAAGCTTCAGTAGCTTTTAAAGAAAGATTTCAGGGGCTACATATCCCGTAGAAAGCATCAAATCAAAAGGATTGACCATTAAGTTTAGCAGCATGATTCATTTTATCAACTTCCCGCAGCCTTCTAATACTCCTTTTCAAAAATTGTGCAAACTGTGTGAGACTGTGCGTGTATTAAATTACACCATTATGTCCTTAGAGGAAGTATTTTCTATAATTCAGGCAAGGAAGGATCTTTGCTCAACCATGACAGGTTCACAACTAGCTGATCTAGAATTTCTGGTTGGTGCTCCACACAAGCCAGTCAAACCCTTAGCGATGAAAACAATTATTCTAAGGAGTTTTACTGGTGCAATATCCTTGTTCCAAAATAATATGAAATCTTAGAGAAGAAAGACCTTCTCTAAGGTAGCTGTTTATGTTGCTTCCTGCCATAAAATAATTCCAGTTATAGAAGCACACAAAAATGATTTACAGTTAAAATAAAAATGCTTTTCTCATTTGTGGCTAAAAATTTTTTAATTTAATTCTAGCTCCATGAATTGAATTGATTTATCAGTCAATAATACATGTTCTCTTTCTGGGTAAAGTAGATCTACACAGGAGCTGTCCAACTATTGTCAATAGTATAGGCACATGCAATGGTTCAGGAGACAACTAGCTTAAGACTTCTTCCAAAATGTCTTTCATTGTTCTCTTTATCCCCAAATGTACTACTACACTCCCTTTCAAAGCTTTTGCTTTCATCTGAGAAATTTATTTACCCATAGTATTTCTCTCTCCCCCAAAAAATAAATTGTAAATCCTAAGGATGTCCTTTTATCATGATTTCTTCTAATGCTGAGGTCTAGAAAATTACACATCTGCAAAAGTGATAAAAACCAAAGAATTTTAGAAAAATTGTGTATTTTACTAATGCAGACAAATCAATTGCCTAAACAATGATTCATAAAGCCAGAAATAAAATAAAACAAATTGCTCTTTCAAACAGATATTGAAGTCAGGAAACAATTCATGCTTAGACCTGAAATATTAGTCACAGCACTGTGACCTCTCACCTTCACTGATAAAATACACAGCTCAGAATTGACAATACATACTCATGGCTGATCATGGCTGCTAGTTATTGATCAAAGGAGAAAAAAAGTACTTTGCAGGAAAAACATTGCTCTGAATTACAAACATCCATTCTCTTGAGACTCAGCAACTCTCTGGGCTTCTCCCTTTGGAACTGGAAGCAAGAAGTGAGTTCAGCCAGTATTTAATATCAAGTGAATGTGGTGTTTAATCAATAGTCTTCTGCTTTGTTCCTCGATGTGGAAAGCAGTGTCTATTCATTCAGCAGAGGTTAATGCCAAGGGTCAAGTGATTTCACACTCTCGGTAGGATCCACAACATTGCAGTAGTTCAGATGCCCTAGACAATGATGACTCAGTTGGACTGATTTATTGCCACTCGAAGGCCCTGCTTAATACTAAAGTGCTCTCTTATGATAATACCTCAGAAAATAGCACTGATAAAAGAGGAGGCAATAATTACCTACATTTTGAGGTAATGTCTTCATTTCTAACATCCTATAAAGATGTAAGGTCCATTTTAAATGATCTGCTTCTGGTATTAGCAAGCCATTTAAACGGGATCTTATCAGCATCTTTTTTATGAAATACACCACAGAAGAAATTCAGTAACCCTATGATACAAATGTAAATTTTAAGTAATACATGATTTAACATATGTTTTAGGTAATCCTTTTTAAACATTTACTTATTGTAATATTTTTCATATTAGATAAGAAGAAAGAAAAAATATTTGCTGATGGGAGGAAAAATATAACTGAATATAGTTAATTCCATTAAACAAGGGAGACACAGTTTGCAACTTGATTCCATTCTTTTTGACCAATTCTACCACATGACAAGCAAGCTAAAAAGACCTGCCTGTATATTCTTTCTAAATGTGGTTCACTTAAAGCAGCATTAGTTGAGGTCACTGTTTTAAACCAGAACACATTTGACTATGTCAGGGGTCCAATCTTTAACATGTTAGCATCCATGATTATTATTCAGCAATGTCTCATTCCAGATGTGTTTTATATAATGAAAGAAGTTCAAATGTCACCAGGAAAACAGTGTGAGAAGAATTAATTGGAAAGCTTATCATAGGAAAGTGATTTAGAACCCAGCTTTCACTAATATATCTCTGGATGATGAATATACCAATCAATTAGTAAAATAAAATAAATTCTGTAAAATTATCTAAAGACATCCTATCATTACAAGTGGAAGAACATTTGAAATAGTTTATTATATCCCATTCCAGATGATTAGTATGTAAAGCACTCTAATATAAATGTTCTGCCTTCTTCTCCTTTTTTTCACAGGAAATCTGGGATTTAAAACTCTAATCCAAACTACTTAAAACAATGATTAATTCAGAAATTCTACTTCAAACTATTTTAAACTATTTAAAAATATATGTAAAGTGTTATAGATGAGTTAAAAATACATGTTTTATTCATTTAATTCAAGAACACATTTTTAATTCTCAATGACAGTTTGCCTTAAAAACACACAAAATGGGTAACAATCAGTACTTCTGATGTGAACAACAATTTCACTGTGTAGTGATTACTTGTATGATGTCCAGAGGCCTAAACTTACCTTTTAATTGAACTTATCCTCAAAAGATGATGGCCTGTCTGTAATTCTTTCCCAATGAGAATGATTTTATAGGCCACATATTTCAAGACCTGTAATGGGAAATGAAGGAAGAATAATTTAATAAAGCTTTTGAAAATAAGAAGAACAATGATACAAACTAAATGCATTGGGTTTTTCTTGGTAAAAATAGCATTAGTGAAAAGAATGCGAGTCGACAAGATTGAATATTTCAAGGATATTCCAAAAGTGTTTTTCCACAATAACTTTCCCATACTCTAGGCTTCAGGCCAAAGATATTTACTGGGAAATATTTTTCAGTTAATTCAGATGGGAATAAAACAAGTAGCCTAAAAAGAATGTGCATGTCTAATTTTTCCCTTCAAATATTACTAAAAATAAATAATATCATCATTTTTGAATGGCCAATAAAATATTTGCATTCCTTGAGTTTTGCAGTTGTATCTAACATAAATATAATGGCCACAATAAAATGCATTGTTATTATTTTGCCTATAGTCATAATAAGTATGAAATGTAAATAATTGTTCGTTTCTGAGAAAATACATTTTCAAGAGTGTACTTTTTATTTCAACAGTAATTATGTCTTCAGATCCTGCCAAAGTATTTTTTAAAAAATACATGTGGTCACTCTTTTGTATTCTTCTTTTATATGTTCATATGTGTTAAGAGAGAGAGAGAGAGAGAGAGAGATCAATCTCTGTTAAAGCAGCTCTTCTCTTAGAAATTTAAACACTATTTAGAACTTTAAAAAAATTATCTCCTTTCAGCCATGCACCTTCATCAGCTGTAATTCAAAACCCTTTAATGCTGATTTCAGTGCCTTATGTGGGAATTATCTTGAGGACCATACTTCTCTCAATAAAAACATCTCTTAGGTCAGGACAGCAAGCTTAATGGGTTGATGTTTTGATGATTATTGTGCAAAATATCTGTAGCTAACTCACTTCAAAATATCAATTTCAAAATACCTAAGTAGGAAAAAGGGAAAAAACATCATTTCCTTCATGTTTGCAAAATCATTACTTAAAAGTTTTTATGAAAGCTTTACTCAAAGGCTCAAACTATTATTATAATAAAGTTGCCAGATGTTCTAATGAAATAAATTTTCTTTAACAATGTTCTCTGATAGGTCATAAAATAATAAAACATAGTTCCTTTCACTCAATACAAAGACAACACACTGTCTTACAAAATTAAGAAAATTCAATACAGCATGGTGACCATAGTAAAAAATACTGTATTGCATACTTCAGTGTTATGAAGAGAATAGACCTTACATGTTCTCACCACAAAGAAGTGGTAATAATATAAGGTTGTAAAGGTATTAACTAATATTACTGTGATAATCATTTAGCAATATATGTGTATCAAATCATGTTGTACACCTTAAACTTATACAATATGTCTATTATATCTCAGTAAAGCTGGAAAAATATTTTTAAATTCAAAAAAAGGAAATTCAAATCACCAAGAAATAAAATTAAAAAGATCTTCAGTCTCATTTCCTCTTTATTCATGGATCCAGTCTTTACACGCATGTACCTAGATATAGACATGCACATACTATATGTATGCATATGTAAAAAAACTAACATAAAATGTATTTATAAGTGGATCAAAGTCATCCATACTTATTTTTACTAGCAATATACTGTGAATACCTTTGCATATCCTTATGTATACTTTTGTATCATATTAATTATTATATCAAATTTCATTTATCACAATAATCTAACTAGCCATTTTTCTTTTTACACATTAAAATCATTTTCCTGTTATTACTATTATAGATGAGGATGTACCAAATCTATTTTTAACAAAATTCATTCAGTAAAAATATCTTAAATAAAATCTTTATTTAAAAAAATAAAGGGGTGCCTGGGTGGCTCAGTGGGTTAAAGCCTCTGCCTTCGGCTCAGGTCATGATCTCAGGTCCTTGGATTGAGCTGGGTATCGGGCTCTCTGCTCAGCGGGAAGTGCTGCTTCCTCCTCTCTCTCTCTCTCTCTCTCTCTCTGCCTACCTGTAATCTCTCTCTGTCAAATAAATAAATAAAATCTTTATAAAAAAATAACAAAATTAAGGACAAAAGAAAACGTATCTTAGAAAAAAATCAGAGACTCAAAGCATACCAAAAAAAGTCATAAAACTTTGAACAGGTGAGATGAATAATCACTCAAAATACGGAAATTTCGTTGTTAGCTCTGTGAAGCAAAGAAAGAATGGAAACATTTTTTACTATTTTAACCATATTACTTCCCAGATACTATAATACACTTCATAGTAGGCTTTATATGTTCTAATACTGTTTTTTAAGTTAGTAACCCTTAAGTTTCCACTCAGTTTTTGCTCAAAAGTTATTCTTAATGGGCAATACTGTATATAAACATCCTCAACCACATAATAAGAATTTATGAAAGCTTCATTAGTTTTAAAAGGTTGAATATAGAGTAACAAATATATACCCTTTTAGAATATTCTAGATTCTTATTTTGGTAGCCATTTTAAAGATATAGTTTGATTTTATTATTGAAATCATATTTTGTTCAGCTGTACAATATAGAGTAATAAAATGAATAAGTACCAAACCACAAATCTGATTTAGATGTACTAAACTCAGCCTGGTTAAAAAATTCAACATAAAAAACTCATTATTCCCAAATCCCAATATAAACCAAACCCCAATTAAAGGTTTTTTGCTATAATTTACTTTCCAAACGAATCTCCACTATGACATTTAATAAACAAATTTAAGTATCTACATATTGCCCTTTGCTTATTTAATATTCATTAATTAAACATTCACTATAAATTTTTATTATTTTATATGTGCTGATTAAAGTTGTCCTTTATTCCAAAGACATTTTAAAAAAAATAAGAACTCAAATATTCTCACATGAACCCATAAATTGTGAGCTAACATTTATTATTCATTTTCTACATTTTTACAGATGACAGGTTTAAAATTAATTGTGTTACACTGGTATTTAAAAATCAGTGCCAAAACCAAGAGGCTAGTAGTGTTTAGATATTACTACTCCTGAAAATTTTTATTTAGAATTGTTAATATCAATAAATACTATATACCAAAGGTATTAAAAGGTTAAAGTTGACAGAATTTACTGTGAGGTAGTTTTTATTTTTATCTCAACATAATGTTGTTCATGAGTTGTATTTTTAGGTCAATAATTGTCTTTAGATCAGTAATTACCCAAATTATCCAAGTATATCAAAAATTCTATTAAATAGACCAATGAAAAAATAAGATTTGTCATTCTGTTCTTTGACCCAGTATTACAAATTAGACATGTCATTCACACAGTTAGGTAAATCACAATCTTGCTGGGGGCTTAGGAAGAGTTATAAGTTTTTAAGGTACCCTTTTGTTGGTTAATTAAAAATAAAAAATTGTCACAGCAGAACTTAAATTTTAGTCCATAGGCTACTATTTTTATATATAAACTTCAAAATCATGGGAAATTGGGATACTCTACCAAATTTTGTTCTATAGAGCCAAAATGATTTTGAATATACATTTTAAAAATGTTCCTTTTTCTTACCTTACTTTTCAGGTATTGCATTCAAGAAGAAAATATATTTATAATGATTTACAGAGTAGGATAGGCAAGATTATACAGTGGAAGTGAATAATACCCAAATAATAGTACCCAAAATTCCTTTCTAACTTACCACCTGGTCAACAGGTGGATAAGAGGTTCTATTTACTGTAGAAACCCAGGGACTCACGCTGACGATTATCTCAACACACGTTTCCATGGCCAGAGTGCCAGAGGGAAGACAACATAACATATCACACACTTCTCACAAGCCATTTGCCAAATCTATACTTTATATACCTAACTTTACAGAGGCAGAACTGGAAGTACTGGTGCCTGGCTCTAATTCTAACACAAAAGCTTAACAAGTTTAGCAGGTAGTGAAGATGTATTAATTGAGTTATTGGCACAAAATAACCCTGATTAAATGATGGGGAATTAATGAATGAGTGAATCAATGAATGAGTTTAGTTAGTGAATAAATAATCAGAAAACTTTCTCTCTGAGAAAAAGACAATGGCATTATGAAGATAATTCTGTTACTGGTTGAGAAATTGGCCAGGCAGGAAATTTAATGGAAGATCCAAAATTATATATTTACTAGCACAATAAATTAATGTTTGGCATTATGTGGATTGAATGTGAGGAAGTAAAATATTTTCCTTACTTTACTTTTAAGATAATTATCCATTCAATTATACAAGTTTTCCCCATTTGAGTACCACCCAAATGCACTATACATATTTTATTGTGCCAAAATAATAAAAAGTTAAAAGTATAATGTCATACTTAGACATGTCCCAGCACTGGAGGACTTTTCAGTCAAGACATCCAGAGACAAAAAAAAAAAAAAAAAAAGACATCCAGAGACAAGCATGGCAACATCTGACTATAATATAAGGCTGAATAAGGTAAGTGCAATAACACAGATCTGAACTGGTCCCAAAACATGAGTATTAAAATGCCACAGACATTTTAATTCATCATTCTTCAGTATAAAATATCCACTGCTCAAATATTTTTGCTAATTATAGAAGAAAAAATAATCCCAAGTGGTATCCTTTAACAATAATATAGCCTTAATATTCCCTATGTAAACCTATAGAAAGTTTTCTCAGTTTATAAGAAAAAAATCAGAGATGTTGACATAGTTTTATGATTATGTTTGTGGTTTTTTTAAGAGTCTTCAAGGTACCTTTTCATATATATATGTGTACACACAAACACACATAATTAACTTCTTCAGTAATTAATAATTCATATAGGGACCAACTTCACTAATTTAAATGTGATGGACACTGGCAAATGCAGTAATTTTTCCATGGGGCAAATGGCCTTCATCAAGAGTTCAAGCAAATTACTCCCCTTCTTGAAGTCATTTCACAGTCAGGTTTTTAGTTTTCCCGTCTGCATTAACAACAACAACAAAGCATGTAATGTCGTCATTTGTGCACGTAAGATGTGATGAATACTTACTCTAAAGAATGCATTTGTTAATCACCTCCCAACTATGAACAATCAGTTCGCAAAACTGTGAATCATCCTTAATCTTTTTTAGCAAAGAGATGAGGTTGGTGCTGTTTCAAATATCCAACGCTTTGCGGGATACTCAGGCCACTAATAAGACTGTGTGCCCTTCCAGCCATCTTGACAGGACAGCTGAAATCTCATTCTGTAGATTTCATAAGGCTCATTCCTACTACAATTCCATGATACTATGCTGAATACCACCGTGAAGAAAAAGTCATTCTCCACCTTAGGTACCTGCAGGCAAGGATTATATCAAAAAGAAAGGCAGGCAAGAATGCTGCAAACACAATGCAATATTTAATTCTGGGGAAGGGGACTGGCTGGACTTTAAGACATATATACAGAAACTCTATTTCTGAGACCACGCTGAAACATCCTGTTTAAATCCACATGCATGTTTGAATCAGGCTCAAATTCAGTAATGAAGCTATTATTGATTCTGTGGAACATGACTTCAAATCTGAGCAAATACTGAACAAACTACAAGCTCTTAAACTCTGAACGTATGTACCTAGACATTTCAATTTAACAACCAGACATACATTAAACAGCATTAATAGCTAGACACTTAATGGATCAATTCCCACTGTTTGTGTAATGTGGAAATAAAAAAGGCTTATTAAATGACAAGCTTTCCCTGGTTTGTGCTAATTAATTATACACCGCATCTGACTGCTAATTTAGTGGGAAAATGCAGCCCCAAACCACGGTTTCAGCTTGAACTTTGCCTCAGCATCACCCAGTTCAGCAGAGAGTGCTGCTGCAGCCCGCCTCTGAACGACACCAGTATTAAATTAGAGCACAAGGCCATCAATTTAATAAGTGCTGTAGCAGGTAATTTGAATAAGGACATATTAGTATTCTACCAGTGCACAACTAAAAGCAGCTGACCTTTCAGACCAAAGAAGATCCTTGAACACATTCCACTGAATCTGAGAACACAGTAATAATCTGACAGTGGTAAGAGTGCCAAGAGAGACGTTTACGATCCTAGATCCATTACTATACATCAGGCTCTCTGTGGTATTACATGAACAGTTTATATACCTCTGCCTCTCATTTTGCTCTCGCTCCCTGCCACGAAAGAAAAGAATAGGACTAGAGCTCGTAAAAAAAAAAAAAAAAAAAAAAAATTTTTTTTTCAAAGGCATGTTTTGAAACTCTTCTTATTTTTTGGATCTGTGGTACTAAATAACACAAAACTAATCGATGTACATGTAAATCAGAGCTTGAGAAGACACATAAGAAATTATCAGTCTCCTAAAATATGAGGCAAACCTAACATTAACAAAAATAAACTTGCATCTATTAGAAAAACAACTGCTGTGAGAGCACGAGAAACCTCAGGGATAAGAGCACGGACCTGGGAGTCACAGTAGAACTGGATTTGAATCCCTGCTCTGTCACATGCTCGCCATCAAACCTGCAGGAACTGAATTCAATGAATTCAGTTCAACAGATGTTTATAGAATCCATCACATACAGTGTTGTAAGCCCTAAGTTTATAAAGATGAAAAGATTTGATACCTGCTTTCAAGGAGATCAAAATCTAGCAATGGCGACAGAAACATCCACTATTAATCACAATACAGAGTGAGAAGCACCTTAAAACACAGAGAACAGTGACAAATTCTGCCTGGTGGTTTCCCAAAGAGGTTCTCAGACATGGCAATAGTGAGGCTGGACATAGTGAACATGCACAGAGGATGGAATGCTATCTGAGGGGAAGTACTCATCAAATGGAAAAACTATTGCATTGAAATAGGAAGAGACAGTGGGTTAGGCTGAAGGTATGAGTAATTATAATCAGATGATCCTGTGTGCTTGAAAATGGTTTCTGTGTATGTATAAATATTATGTATTAGTGGATTTAAGAGCAAGATTTGGAGGGAGATGCTAGAATACTTCTTTGTTAGCCTCACAAGAAAGCTATAGGCCAAAAACTCACCTGGAATTCTACCCAAATGAGAGGATATGCAACCCAGGCAACAGTGTGTAATCACCACACTTCAGTTATGGGATTGCCCTCCCAAGGCTCTCTTTCTCTGCTTCTTAGTACATTGGACAGGAAGAGAATAGAAAAGATGTTATCACAGATCTTAAACCTATTTTATTTTTTTTAACTGTAAACTTTGACACTGGGTACCTACTATTACTTACAAAATACTTCTTTCACATTTAAGACCAACACGGATACTTACACAATATGTACTGGTGCTGCCTTATCGCTTGTTTACAGCTGCATCTGTTTTAATTAGTTGTTGTCCTTGCCTTGTAAGTTATTGAGTATTTTGAGTATCATCTACATTAGCCACAGTTCCAACAGAAAACAGATGACACACTCAACTGAGGTAACTGAAGGGAAGAACTATTTAGAAAGTGCAGGTGGGAGTAAAAGAAACCACTGAGGTATGGCACAGTGCCTTGGGGCTAGTAATTGCAGGGCTGCAACCACCCTATGACCAAAGAAGCAGGAGAGGAGCCATAGGAGAGAAACACCCAATACTTTGGCAATTGGCAGGGCCAAATCTGACAAATAAAAACCCTGACCTCACTGAGCTGTCACCTTTTGATCTTCTGCAGTATCTCTCATTGGTCATGACCAGCCAGAAGCTAAAGTTTAAGAAAATCCACTGATGCAGAACTAAAGGTGCTTTGTACATACAGGCCACAAAGCAGAGAAGAAAGTGGTGGAGAGCGGCTCTGGAAGGGTGAAGGAAACACATCTGACACCTCTCTTGCTCCTGCTCCTATTAACTGAGTTATACACCAGCATGTTGAAACTCACAAAGAACGTCCTCCTAAGTCCAAGTCAGTCTAGGTTTCTAGGGTCCCAGAGAGTTTATGCTCCAGCAATCCCATTTTTAATCTTTCCTTTGTCTGGAAAGAGTCTATTGTCAACAGCTTTCTGAAAATCTGAGCTGCCTATTAAAACATGCTATTCCTCTAGACTACTTTCTTTGTAAATGATAGCTAAAGCTTAAAGTGGTTTTGTACCAAGGGCTGCTGATATTCATGTGTGCTCTTTTCAGTTAACTTTTGAAAATTGCCTTCTTTGTGATGCAAAGCTGAACCAAAAGAAATATCAGTAACAAGAGTCTTTTTGAAACCTACAAAATCATGTAGCAGCCTTCCATTGCAGCCAATAAAAGTAAAATGAGAAGCTTGGACTAAGATAGTGGCATGAAGAGGTGATGGGGAGGAGATGACATATTCACCAGATGGGACTTCATGACAATTGGATTTGGAGGATGAGCTAAGAGTCATGAATAAGTGGTTAGAGTGACTGATTCATTGCATAAAAATTCAATTAGTCAAGATGAAGAATAAAGAGAAATGTGTAGGCTTTATAAACTTCATGAACAAAGCTTATTTTTTCCTTATTAACTAAAATGCAACAATAAGAAAACAATTAAATTTTCAATGATTTTTCAGTAGTACATTTCAGCAGAATTGCAGGAGGGAAACAAGCAATATTTGGGAGTCTCTCAAGAAAACTCTACATTTTTTGAGCGATGTAAGACCAGAATATATTTACCCTAGGATAAGTGACCTAAAGCCTCTTTACAACATTCTGAATATGAGGTTACCATAGTACAAACACTGAGAAATCTTAAGTAACTGCCATTGTCATCTTTAGTTGTAAGCTACAAGGTGAGGGAGACAAAAACCCTCACTCAAGTATTAATTTTTAGTAATACACAAGATAATGAAGGACAAAACAAACACAGCTGAAGTAGCATAGATAAATATATTCAACATGACACTCACGTATTTTTAAACCCATGTTAGTAACACTCATGTCATCAAAGTACTTAATTATAGACAGGAAAAAACTCTAATTTAGGCAGAAAATAAAATTATTAAATCTGAAACTAATGATGTACTATAAGTTGGCTAACTGAATTTAAATAAAAAAAGAAAATAATTAAAATAGCAGGTTATACTAGGTGATGGGTATTAGGGAAGGCACGTGTTGGGATGACCACTGGGTGTTATACGCAACTAATGAATCGTTGAACACTACAACAAAAACTTATGATGTGCCATATGTTGCTAACCGAACATAACGAAAAATTGAAAAAATAATAAAATCTTAAAAATAGAAGGTTATAGGGCATAGGATGGAGAGCTCTGCAAAAGCCTCCAGATAAAACAACACATAACCATTTGAAACAGGGAGTAAGAACTGGAGTCAGTGTTGCAGCTGGCAGTGAGAAGTAGCCCCTAGGGCAGAAGCATTCCAATCGTCCCTGCTCTTTTTCCTCAGCTCCAGCATTGGTCTCTATTAGCAGCAACCTTCAGCATGAACAGTAAAACAAAATGTAGAAAGTTGAGAAGAATATCGCTTACATTCTAACAATAGCAAGACAGATTACCTATAAAATCACAGATGTTTTTATGTCCATTAGTGTGCTGAGAATGCAATGAGTCCAATGAGTTATAATCCAAAAAATGCTGACCCTCTTTGGCTGCTTGCATCTTTGGCAGAGACATGGGAGTAGGAGGAAACCACCTTAGATGCTGGTGAGAAGAAAACAGCTTAAATCTTAACTAAACTTTAAACACTAGTTAGGGGATAGCATGAGACTTTAGAATCCCTGGGAAAACTAAACAAAAAGAATCTACACCTTTTCCACAGATCTTCATCAAATGTCCATGAGCCCCATCTGGGACTAAATCCAAAGGAAACAGAAACACAAACTTGAAGATACTGGCACACCCATGTTCACTGCAGCATTATTTACAACAGCCAAGACATGAAAAAAATCTAAGTGTCCACCAATAGATCAATGGATAAAGAAAATGTGGTGTGTGTGTATATATATATATATATGTATATATGCATGTGTGTGTATATATATACATATATATGTGTGTATATATATATACACACACACACTATAATCATACCTATAAAAAATAAAGAAATCCTACCATTTGCAACAACATGGATGGACCTGGAAGGCATTATGCTAAGTGAAATAAGTCAGAGAAAGATAAACACTGGGGCGCCTGGGTGGCTCAGATGAAGCGCCTGCCTTCAGCTCAGATCATGATCTCCAGGTCCTAGGATCAATGTCTCCCAGCTCAGTGGGGAGTCTGCTTCTCTCTCTGCTTGTGCTCTCTCTCTCTCAAATGAATAAATAAAATATTTTTTTAAAAAAAGAAAGAAATACAAACACTGTACGACCTCACTTATAAATGGAATCTTTAAAAAAAAAAAACCATAGAAGAAGAGGTTATATTTGTGCAAGAAGTCAGGATATTGGGGATTGGAGAAGGGTGATCAGAAGGTACACTTCCAATTTTAAGATAAGTAAGTACTAGGGATGTAATGTACAACATGATAACTATAGCTAACAACTGCTATATGACATACTGGAAAGTTGCTAAGAGTAAATACTAAGATTTCTCATCACAAAGAAAAAAATTGTTTTCTTTTTCCTTTTCTTCTTTCTTTTCTTTTCATTTTATCTATATGAGATGATGGATACCTACCGGGGTAATTATTTTACAATACATGTAAATCAAACCATCATATTTTATGCCTTGAACTTATACAGTGATGTATATTATTTCTTATTTATAGTTAAATCTTTAATAAAGGCGGTGTTTAAAAACTGGCTTGCAAAATTCCTGAAAATTCAACAATTAGTTTGCAAAAGCTCATACAGCCATATATCATACCACTTATTTACTGCAACTGTTAATTATTTCTTAATAATATTGGAAAAAAATTTGTTGATTAGGGGTATTAGGAGAAAAGCAGAAGAGATGACAGAGACCCACCACACTCTGAAGCACAGGTGTACAGGGTCTACAGAAGTCTGGGAGCCAGAGGAGAAAAACTGAGAGAAATTCTCTAGGCACTCTGTCCCACATTCACCAATACTGGGAATTAAAGATGAGATATTACATCCTTTCTGCCATGGATGCCACCAAGTAAGCATCACTGAAGTCTCCCCTCCCACCGCCATCATGTCTAAGAGTCTCCCAAAGAGCCCGAACAGCTGCAGAAGATCTTCATTGGAGGTCTGAGCTTTGAAACAATTGAAGAGAGTCTCAGGAGCCATTTTGAGCAATGGGGAACACTTACAGACTGTGTGGTAATGACAAATCCAAACACCGAGTGCTCCGAAGGCTTTGGGTTTGTCACGTATGCCACTCTGGAGGAGGTGAATGCAGCCAAGAACACAAGGCCACTCAAGGTGGATGGAAGAGTTGTGGAACCAAAGAAGGCTGTCTCAAGAGAAGAGTCTCAAAGAACTGGTACCCACTTAACTGTGAAAAAGATTTTTGTTGGTGGCATTAAAGAAGACACTGAAGACCATCATTTAAGAGGTTATTTTGAACAGTACGGGAAAATTGAAGTGATTGAGATCATGATTGACCGAGGCAGTGGAAAAAAGAGGGGTTTTGCTTTTGTAACATATGATGATCTTGACTCTGTAGACAAGACTGTCATTCAAAAATACCATACTATGATGGGCCATAACTGTGAAGTAAGGAAAACCCTATCTAAGCAAGAGATGGCTAGTGCTTCATCCAGCCAAAGAGGTCAAAGTGGTTCTGGAAACTTTGGTGGTGGCCGTGGAGGTGGTTTTGGGGGGAATGACAACTTTGGTCATGGAGAGAACTTCAGTGGTCAAGGTGGCTTTGGTAGCAGTTGAGGTGGTGGTAGATATGGTGGCAGTGGGGATGGCTAGAATGGATTTGGTAATGATGGTGGTTATAGAGGTGGCCCTGGTTACTCTGGAGGAAGCAGAGGCTAGGGAAGTTGTGACCAGGGTTATAGAAACCAGGGCAGTGGCTATGGTGGGAGGGGCAGCTATGACAGCTACAACAGAGGAGTTGGAGGCAGCTATGGCGGTGGTAGTGGAAGCAACTTTGGAAGTGGCAGAAGCTATAATGATTTCAGCAATTACAACAATCAATCCTCAAATTTTGGACCCATGAAAGGAGGAAATTCTGGAGGCAGAACCTCTGGGCCCTGATGGTGGTGGAAGCCAATACTTTGCCAAACCACAAAACCAAGGTGGCTAGGCTGGTTCCAGAAGCAGTGGTAGCTGTGGCAGTGGCAGAAGGTTTTAATTACTGCCAGGAAACAAAGCTTAGCAGGAGAGGAGAGCCAGAGAAGTGACAGGGAAACTATAGGTTACAAGAGACTTCTGAACTCAGCCAAGCACAGTGGTGGCAGGGCCTAGCTGCTACAAAGAAGACATGTTTTAGACAATACCCATGTGTATAGGCAAAATACTCAAGGACTGTATTTGTGACTAATTGTATAACAGGTTATTTTAGTTTCAGTACTGTGGAAAGGTAAAGCATTCCAACAAAAGGTTTTAATGCAGATTTTTTTTTTTGCACCCATGCTGTTGATTGCTAAATGTAATAGTCTGATCATGATGCTGAATAAATGTGTCTTTTTCTATATGTGCTATGTAAAGTCAGTCTACTCTGAAGCCATCTTGGTATACTACCCCAACAGTGTGAAGTTAGAATTCCTTCAGGGTGATGTCAGGTTCCATTCGAAATTTATTTGCAACCTGCTTGGGCACAGAAGCCATTGTTTCCACAAACCTTGGTGTAGTTGAACTGACAGTTAATGTGTTGTGACCTGGAGTTCACCATTAAAAGGTCACACAAGCAAGTCCTGGAGTTTATTTGGTTATTAATATGATTGTTGGCACATCCTATGCAATATATCTAAATTGAATTATGGTATCAGATAAAATTATAGATGGGGTTAAAGTTTGTGTATCATACATAATCATGTGTAATCAATAAATGATTTAATATTCCCTTGGAAAAAAAGTGAGATATTACAGATCCTAGTGACATTAAAGAATAAAAACGAGATATCATAAACAATCTTACACAAATCTCATGCTTCTATGAAATGAACAAATTCTTTGAAAAAATTTACATAAACTGACACAACAAATAAAATATTGGAATAGCATATACCCATTGAATAAAATGAGTTCAGAATTCAAAAATATCCTATAGGACCTCATTCCTGACCATGATAGAGTGATAGGACCCAATCCCTACCTCTCTCCACCTGCAGAAGAATAGATAATTCTCCAAGATTTCACAGGGCTGGGAAATGTTTGTGTTCCCATCAGTCAGAGTAGAAAAGACACCATAATTCTAGTAAGATCAATTAAAATCCTCAGAAGGATATCTCCCAGAAACGAAACTATCTTAGCCCTGGACTAAAAGATACCCTGGACCTCACTAACAGAGCATAAAGCAAGCTTCAAATGTATCAAACAAACCACCCAAAACTTAACTGGATGACCCTGTTTTAAATCTAACACTAAAAGTAATATAACAAAATTCTATGCCCTACAACAAAAAATTCATAAGAAGTGAGGGAGGGATTGTCTGGCACCAAGTCAAAATTATTAATTATACACAGTAGCTGGAAAATAGGACTCATAACCAGGAGAAAAATCAATACAAACAGATCCAGAAATGACAAAGATAATAAAATTAACAAAGATCTTAAAATAGCTATTATAAATATTCTCAACTGCTCAAGAATATAGGGAAATAAACAAATGAGACTATATCAAACCAAGAAGCTTTTGCACAGTGAAGGTCACCATCAACAAAATGAAAAGACAACACATTAATGGGAGAAGATATTTGCAAATGATAAAATTGATGGGGGTTAATATCCAAAATACATAAAGAACTCATCCAAGTCAATATAAAAAAGCCCACACAATCCAATTTCAAAATTGGATTTCAAAATTTAATAATTTCAAAAATGCAGAGGACCTGAATAGATATTTCTTCAAAGAAACATATAGATGTGGGCGCCTGGGTGGCTCAGTGGGTTAAAGCCGCTGCCTTCGGCTCAGGTCATGATCCCAGGGTCCTGGGATCGAGGCCCACATCGGGCTCTCTGCTCAGCAGGGAGCCTGCTTCCTCCTCTCTCCTCTCTCTCTGCCTGCCTCTCTGCCNTTCTCTGCCTACTTGTGATCTCTCTCTCTGTGTCAAAAATAAAATCTTAAAAAAAAAAAAAGAAACATATAGATGGCCAACCGACATAAAAAGATGCTAACATGACTAATCAACAGGGAAATGCAAATCAAAACCACAATTAGATGTCATCTCAAACCTGCCAGAATGCGTAGTATCAAAAAGATGAGAAATAACAATATTTGAAGAAAAAGGAACACTTGTGATGGGAATGTAAATTGATTCAACTACTAGGGAAAACAGCATAGAAGTTCCTTTAAAAAATTAAAAATAGGGCGCCTGGGTGGTTCAGTTGGTTAAGCAACTGCCTTCGGCTCAGGTCATGATCCCGGAGTCCTGGGATTGAGTCCCGCATCAGGCTCCCAGCTCCATGGGGAGTCTGCTTCTCCCTCTGACCTTCTCCTCTCTCATGCTCTCTCTCACTCTCTCTCTCAAAAAAGCAAATAAAATCTTTTTAAAAACTTAAAAATAGAATTACTATGTGATCCAGCAATTTCACTATGACTATTTATTCAAAGAAAATAAAAACATTAGTTCAAAAAGATATAAGCACCTCTATGCTTATTGCAGCATTATTTACAATAGTCAAAATAATGAACCAACTTAAATGTCTACTGATAGATAAATGGATAAAAATATGTGGTGTACACACACACACACACACACACACACAATGAAGTATTACTCAGCCATTTAAAAAGAATGAAATCTTGCCATTTGCAACAATATAGATGGACATAGAGTATATTATGCTGGGTGAAATAAGTCACACAGAAAAAGACCAACACCATATGATTTCACTTTTATGTGGAACCTAAAAACAAAACAAAGAAACAAATGAAACAAAGCAGAAATAGATGCACAGATACAGAGAACAATCTGGTGGTTCCTAGAGAGAGGGCAGAGGGAAAGTGGGTGAAATAGGAAAAGGAGATTAAAAGGTATTAACTTTCAGTTATAAATAAGACAAAGACACAATGTACAGTATTGAGAATATATTGGTTAATAATATGTAACTTTGTATGGTGAGAGAAACTAGATTTATGGTAGTGATCACTTCATAATGCATATAAATGTTGCATCACTATGCTATACACCTGAAACTAATATATTATATGTCAAGGACACTTCAATTTTAAAAAAAGAAAAAAGTATATAGGGCACCTGGGGGCCTCAGTCATTAAGCATCTGCCTTCAGCTCAGGTCATGATCCCAGAGTCCTGGAATCAAGCCCATCATCCAGCTCCTGGCTCAGCAGGAAGCCTGCTTCTCCCACTCCCACCATTCCTGCTTGTGTTCACCCTCTTGCTGTGTCTCTCTCTTTCATACAAATAAATAAAATATTTTAAAAAGTGAAAAATAAAAAATAAAAAAGAATATAGAGAAAAACATGAGCATAATGAGAGACATAACAGATATTATGAAATTAAAACAAACAAAAATAGATGAAACTCCTAGAGATGAAAACTACAATGTCTTAGATAAGATTAAAAATATACCACATGAAATTAACAGATGATACAGTGAATAAAAGATCTGTGAACTTGAAGACACAGCATGAGAAACTATTACATATGAAGCAAAGAAAGGAAAAGATAGCAAAGAAACACAGAGATCAGTGACTTGTGGGACAACAGCAATATTGTGGTCCAATAACTTGCAATCACATGCTCACAAAGAAAGCAAAAAAAGGGAGAGAACAGATTTAAAGAGTGACCACACATTTTCCAAATTTCACAAAAATTATAAAAGCAGACCAAATGGCATCAATGTAGCCCAAAATAATAAACAGAAAGAAATATATAACAAGGCACATCATAATTTAATTGCTAAAAACCTGTGATAAAGAGAAAATCTTAAAAGCATTTAGGGGTGGGGGAAGAACATGACCTAAAGAGCAACATAAACATGAATACTAAGCATATTTCTCATTAGAAACTCTCCAAGCTAGAAGTAAAGAAAGTAACATGTTTAAAATACTGAGAGAAAACTAGAATTCTATACCCAGTGACACTATCTTCCAAAATGAAGGTAAATTAATGAAGACTTGCAAAGAAACAAAAATTGAGAGACTCAATTGCCATTAGATCTGGATGACTAGAATTCTTGAAGGAAATTCTTCAGAAAGAAGGAAAATGCATTGATTTTATATCCTGACATTTTACTGAATCAATGCACAGAAATCAGTTGCATTTCTATACACCAACAACAAGACAGAAGAAAGAGAAATTAAGGAGTTAATCCCATTTACAATTGCATGCAAAACCATAAGATACCTAGGAATAAATCTAACCAAAGAGGCAAAGAATCTGTACTCAGAAAACTATAGAGTTCTCATGAAAGAAATCGAGGAAGACACAAAGAAATGGAAAAATGTTCCATGCTCATGGATTGGAAGAACAAATGTTATTAAAATGTCTATGCTACCTAGAACAATCTACATATTTAATGCAATCCCTATCGAAATACCACCAACTTTTTTCAAAGAAGTGGAACAAATAATCCTAAAATTTGTATAGAACCAGAAGAGACCCTGCATAGCCAGAGGAATGTTGAGAAAGAAAACCAAAGTTGGCAGCATCACAATTCCAGACTTCAAGCTCTATTACAAAACTGTAATCATCAAGACAGTATGGTACTGGCACAAAAGCAGACACATAGATCAATGGAACAGAATAGAGAGCCCAGAAATGGACCCTCAACTCTGTAGTCAACTTATCTTCAACAAAGCAGGAAAGAATCTCCAATGGAAAAAAGACAGTCTCTTCAATAAATGGTATTGGGGAAATTGACAGCCACATGCAGAAGAATGAAACTAGACCATTTCCTTACACCATACACAAAAATAGACTCAAAATGGATGAAAGACCTCAATGTGAGATGGGAATCCATCAAAATTCTTGAGGAGAACACAGGCAACAACCTCTTTGACCTCAGCTGCTGTAACTTCTTCCTCGAAACATCGCCAAAAGCAAGGAAAACAAGGGCAAAAATGAACTATTGGGACTTCATCAAGATACAAAGCTTTTGCACAGCAAAGGAAACAGTCAACAAAAACCAAAAGACAACCAACAGAATGGGAGAATATGTTTGCAAATGACATATCAGATACAGGGCTAATATCCAAAATCTATAAAGAAATTATCAAACTCAACACCCAAAGAACAAATAATCCAGTCAAGTAATGGGCAGAAGACATGAACAGATATTTCGGCAAAGAAGACATCCAAATGGCCAACAGACACATGGAAAAGTGCTCAACATCACTCAGCATCAGGGAAATACAAATCAAAAGCACAATGAGATACCACCTCACACCAGTCAGAATGGATAAAATTAACCAGTCAGGAAACTAAGTCGGTTTTGGCGAGGATGCAGAGAAAGGAGAACCTGCCTACATTGTTGATGGGAATTCAAGTTGGTGCAGCCACTCTGGAAAACAGTATGGAGGTTCCTCAAAAAGTTGAAAATAGAGCTATGCTATGACCAATTGCATTACTGGGTATTTACCCTAAAGATACAAATGTAGTTATCTGAAGGGGCACGTGCACTCGGATGTTTGTAACAGCAATGTCCACAATAGTTAAACTATGGAAAGAGTCTAGATGTTCATCAAAAGATGAATGGATAAAGAAGATGTGGTGAATATATATACAATGGAATACTATGCAGCCATCAAAAATGAAATCTTGACATTTGCAATGACGTGGATGGAACTAGAATGGAGGGTTCCTCGGCGGGGGGGGATTGGGTGGCTAGATGATGGACATTGGGGAGGGTATGTGCTCTGGTGAGTGCTGTGAATTGTGTAAGACTGATGATTCACAGGCCTGTATCCCTGAAACAAATAATACATTATATGTTAATAAAAGAAAAAAGGAAAGAAGGAAACTGATACTAGGTGAAAATATGGAAACACAAAGGAAAAAAGAGCACCAGATCTGTAACTATATGGACAAATACAAGAGCTATTTTTCTTGCTATTTCAGTCTTTTTAAAAAAATAATTTACTTTTTGGAGAAAAAAATAGCATATCATATAGTGTTCATAAAATGTCAAAATAAAATATATGACAAAAATTGTACAAAGGATATGAGAACCAATGAAAACATCCTATTATGAAGTTCTTTCTCTATACATAAAGAGGTATAATATTATTTGAAGGTACTCCATGATACATTAAAGATTAATATTTCAAACCCTAAAGCAACCACTAAGATAAAACAGAGATATATAGCTTACAATCCAATAATACAGATGAAATGAGTGTTAACTTTAGAGTTAACTCAAAAGAATGTAGAAAAGAGAAAACATGGAACAAAGAATAAATAAAAAAATAGCCCTTACACCTTCCACGAAAAATAACTTATAGTAGTTCACAGACCTAAATGCAGAACACAAAACTATAAAACTACTGAGGAAAGCAGGAGAAAATCAAATGACTTTTTAAAATATATGGCAAAGACATTAAATATAACATTAAAGGCATAACCCTGGAAGTAATAATCATCTGGACTTCATTAAATTTTAAAATTTCTGCTCTGCAAAAGACACTGTCAAGAGAGCAAGAAGACAAGTTACAAACTGGGAGAAAATATCTGCAAAAGACCTATCTGATAAAGGACTATTATTCAAAATATATACAAACTATTAAAACTCAAGAGCAAAAAAAAAATAAAAATAGGTTCAAGACCTGAACAGACACCTCACCAAGGAAGATATAAATATAACAAACATATGAAAAGATGCTCCACATTATATGTCATGAGAGAAATACAAATTAAAACAACAGTGAGATATCACTGCACATCCATTAGAATGGCCAAAATCCAGAACACTGACAACACCAAATGCTACCAAGGCTGTGGAGCAACAAGAATTCTCATTCACTGATGGTGAAAATGCAAAATTGCACAGTCCCTCTGGAAGACAGTTTGGCAGCTACTTACAAAACTAAACATACTCTTACCATATGATTCAATCATCATGCATGTTGGTATTTAGCCAAAGGAGCTGAAAACTTATGTCCACACAAAAACCTGCACACTGATGTTTATAGTAACTTTATGCATAATTGCCAAAACTTGGAAGCAACCAAGATGTCCTTCAGTAGGTGAACAGATAAGTAAACTGTGGTACATCCAGACAAAGGAATCTTATTCAGCACTAAAAAGAAATGAGCCAACAAGTCATGAAATGACATGGGGAACCTTAAATACATTTTACTAAGTGAAAAGGCTACATACTATATGATTACAACTATTTGACATCCTGAAAAAAAGCATAACTATAGAAAGAGATGATGAGAGAATCCGTGGTTACCAGAGATTGGGAGAGAGGAAAAGAGGAGTATGCAGAGAAAAGAGGACTTTTAGGGCAGTAAAACTATTCTATAGTATGCTATAATAGTGGGTATGTGTCACATTGTAGATTTGTCCAAACCCACAGACTGTATAGCACCGGGAGTGACCCTGGTATAAACAGTGGACTTTGGGTAATAATGGTGTATCAGGATAAGTTCATCAGTTGTAATAAACACAGCACTCTGGTGTAGGATGTTGATAGTGGGCAAGGCTGGAATGTCAGGGGTTTGTAGTTTTTATAGTTCCTGCTCAATTTTGTTGCAAATCAAAAACCACTCTTAAGGGGTGCCTGGGTGGCTCAGTCGTGAAGCATCTGCCTTCGTCTCAGGTCATGATCCCAGGGGCCTGGAATCAAGCCCCACATTGGGCTCCCTGCTGGGGGCAGGGGAGCCAGAAGCCTGCTTTCCTTCTCCCACTCCTCTGCTCATGTTCCTGTGCTCACTGTCTCTCTCTGTGAAATAAATAAAATCTTAAAAAAAACTGCTCTTAAAAAAGTAGGTCTACTTTGAAATTTAACAATATATTTCGATGTGATCATATAGAAAATGCTATTAAATACAAATGGCCTAAAAGCCTAAATTAAAAGGCAGAGTTGTCAAATAATATATATATTTTTAAATATTTATTTATTTATTTGAAAGAAAAAGAGAACATGTAGGGAGGGGTCAAGGGAAAGAATTTTCAGATTCCCCACTGAGTGCAGAGCCCAGTGGAGGGCTCAATCTCAAGACCCATGAGATCATGACCTGAGCAAAAACCAAGAGTTAGACACTTAACTAACTGAACCACTCAAGAACCCCTCAAATTATATGTTTTAAAAAGACAAAACAACTATATACTCCATACAAGAAATCCACTTTAAATATAATGACACAGATAAGATAACATGATGGAAACCAATCATAAGAAAGCTAGAGCAACTATGTTATTTCCAGACAAAATAGTTTTCAGAACAAGATACACTATCAGATATTTTTTAAAAAGTATATTTCATTATGGCAAAATGGTTAATCACCAAGAGACCTTGATAATCCTAAATATACATGTACCTAAAAATGGAACTTAAAAGTATAGAAGCAAAAACTGATAGAACTAAAAGTGGAAATAGAGAATCCTCAATTTCAGCTGGAAATTTCTATACTCCTCTCTTGGTAATTAACAAATGGAAAAGTCAGTAAGGATATATTCTACTTGATCTAATTGATATCCATCTCAATACAGCAGAAAACCATTCTTTTCAAGTATGCATGGAGAACTCAACAAGATCCACCATATTTCTGGTCATAAAGAAGGTCTCAAAAATTTTTAAGGATTGAAATCACACAAAGTATGTTTTCTCAGTGTGACAGGCAGAACAATGGACCCATAAAGATGCGTTCTAATTCCCGAAGCCTGTAAATATATTAGGTTACATGGAAGATGTGAATTGCAGTCACCAATGAAACTAAGACTATTAACTTGGTGACCTTAAAATACAGACAGTAACCTGGATTTTTCAGGTGAACCCAATGTTATCTACAAGGTCGTTAAAAGTCGAAGATAGTAGAAGAAGGAAAACCAGAAGGATAGCAACATGAGGACTGCACATAACATTGCTGATTCTAAAGATGGAGGAAGAGGTCTATGAGCCAAGGATTATGGGGAGCCTCTAAAAGCTACAAAGAGCAAGGAAATGGATTCTTCCTTAGAGACTCCAGAAAAAAAATTTGCTTTACTGTCATTTAGATTTTTTTTTAAAACAACAGTATATATAATGCATCTTTCCATTAATATTTCCTTTCATCAAGATGTAAGTGTTGGTAGGGGCACCTGGGTGGCTCAGTCACTGAGCGTCTTGTCTTCGGCTCAGGTCATGATCCCAGGGTCCTGGGATCGAGCCCCACATCGGGCTCCCCGCTCAGCAGGAAGCCTGCTTCTCCCTCCCCCACTCCCCCAGCTTGTGTTCCCTCTTTCACTGTGTCTCTCTCTGTCAAATAAATAAATAAAATCTTAAAAAAAAAAGATGTGAGTGTTGGTAAATTTATGAAGCATATTGGACAAGCAATGAGCTTAACTGCTTGAAACTACATTGTGTATAAACCATCCTTCAAGTAACATCTTCTTTCATTAAGATATGTTTTTAAACTTATACATAGAAACATATGGAAAAAGTCATGTGCCTCCTTTCCCACCAGCTGCCTTTCTAGTATGATGCCCTTTTTCATCCACATTTGTGTCTCAGGTGTAAAGGGAGTGAAAAGGGAAGAGAGCTTTTGTCTGTTGGTGTCCCTGGACTTGAGAGATGATGCAAGGCCAAGACTGTTACAACTCTCAAAATGCTTTATTACTCGAGCTCTCTGTCTTGGTCAGTCAAGAACCATTTCCAAATACGTCTTCTCTTAAGAAGACTTCCTGTCCTGTCCCCAAGGAAGTGAACCTCAGGAAGGGTGATGAGATTGAGGCTGCCTCCCTGACTCCAGTTTGCAGCAATGAACTCCATTCCCCAGGCATCGGTCACCTCTACTCTTTTTAATTGTAACACTGCCATTTGTATTACATATGGTGTATGGGTATTGATGAGGACATGGTATCATATATGGAATTTTTTTCTGTGTAAATAAAGTATAAGAAGAAACTATGGGACTCTGAGCCTTGCTTTAGAGAATTTACAGTGGACAAATAGGTATCATCAAACCAGTTTTTAATCTTTCTGACCCAGGTGAAAATGCTCAGAATTTCACACTATGAATTCACATTTATAACCCTTACAGGTGGACCTTCAGGCCTGGTTCTTGACATGATGTCGTCCACAACTCAAACTCCCTCCGCTCTCATACAACTGGTCCACCCCTGCCTTTTCACTCATACAGCTCCCAACAAGAAGCCGAGAGTCCCCATTCTTTTTTTCATTTAAATGTGACCAGTCCAGTAGTTTATAGTCATCCATTGTCTGTATCTCTGTATTTTATCCATGTACTGTTTTGATGTATAGAAACTGTAGTTTCTTTGTGGTAAGTGACTGAGATACTCTCACGGGACCTGAGACACTGATGAATGGTGCTGTTTTGGACTTTCAACATGCTCCTTGGCAAGGAAGCTCTGATGGAGTTACTCTTAATTTCTATGTTCTAAGAAGGTGTTGGTACTCTGTTCCCCTGAATGGTGTCCCCTAGACTGGATTGACTTGCTTTCCTTGCGTCTTCAGTGTAGCTCTCTTCTTCAGTGTCGTAGGCTTAGTGAACGCACCAGAGAGAGATAGAGACTCACGTCTCATCAACTTGCACGCAGAGACATGCAGGTGCTATACCAGGAGCAATCACAAAACTGTAATTTACTTACCAAATCTCTTTTTCTTCTCATGTGTCTAGCTTAGAGAAAGATAAGCAATAATTGGGTGGGCACTTTTAGGTGTCTCTTTTGGTTTTTTTGTTTGTTTGAAAGGATATTTAGGGGGAATAGGGCAAGTGTTTAAAATAAATGCCCTCCAAAAAAATCCAAAAAACTAACATCTGAGTAGTAATACAAAAATTACACCTTTCCCAAAAATTAAGTCGGAAAAAAATGTCTTTATAATTTTTCTAAAAAAGTACAGCACTCTTTTTCAGCAGTTTTGATAAGCAAAGTATAGATTTTACATTTTGTCCTTGCTCCTAGTGAAATGGACAAACAAAAATAAAACAGACAATACCATCAACTCATGGACTGTTGTTGTATTAGCCAGTCTGAAAGCTCATATCAATTTTTATATAACTGTCTTTTAGCTCTTATTTGACAGAACAGGCTTTGTTCTGCCCTGTTTCTCTCTGACTATTTCTTGTGTATTTTCCTCCTCCTCCCTCCTTTGTTAGAATACGTATATCAGCTGTATAAGTAAAGGAAGAAAACAGTACTTCACATCTTTGGCCTTTATGTAGACCTGCAGTTGAACACTGCTGAAAATGCAGGCTTTTGTAAGAGTGTGATCTTTACCAGTGAACTCACAAGTACCTGATGTATTTTAGCTATTTTAGTAGTAATTGCTCAATAAATATGCAAGCCGCAAAAAAAAGAAAAAGAAAAAGTCATGTGCTTAATGCTTGAAACTACACTGTGTATAAACCTTCCTTCAAGTAACATCTTTCATCACAATATAAGTAGTCTGGGGTTTTTTTTATTTTGTTATTAATTTTTTATTTCAATTCCAGTGTAGTTAACATAAAGTGTAATATTAGTTTCAGGTATACAATACAGTGATTCAACACTTCCATACATCACTCAGTGCTCATCACAAGTGCACTCCTTAATCTCCATCACCTACTTAACCCATCCCCCACCCACCCACCTCCTCTCCAGTAGCCATAAGTTTGTTCTCTATTGTTAAGAGTCTGTTTCTTGGTTTGTCTCTTTTCTTTTCCCCTTTGCTCATTTGTTTTGCTCCCTAAATTCCACATATGAGTGAAATCATATGGTATTTGTCTTTCTCTGACTGACATACTTCACTTACCATTATACTCTCTAGCTCTAACCAGGTCATTGTAAGTGCCAAGATTCCACTCTATTTTTGGCTGAATAATATTCTATTTTACACACACACACACACACACACACACACACACACTTCACATCTTCATCCATCCTTCCATTTCACCCTGTGAGACCCATTTTATAACTCTCAACTACTGACTGAAAGATAATAAACTTATGATGTTTTCAGCCATTAAGTTCATTATATAGTAGCCATAAGAAACTAATATAACCATAGTATAATTAAACCAAAAATAAGGAACAGAAATATATCAGAAATAACACTTCTAAATAATCCACAGGTCAAAGAAGAAAATTCCAGGAAAATTTGAAAATATCCAGGTTCAAATATATAGGTAATATGCATATTAAAATCTATAAAAATGCTATATACATTAATTTTTTTTAAGTCAAGGGTGAACACTAACATAAACTATAGTTTTTAGGTAATTATAATGTGTCAACACAGGTTCAGCAAAGGTAACAAATGCTCCCCTCTGGTGGGGAATGTTGATAAAGGGGAAGATGTGCATGTGTAGAAGCAGGAGATACATAAAAAATTTCTGTGCCCTCCCCTCAATTTTTCTGTGAAACTAAACATTCTCTAAATAATAAAGTCTATTTAGAAGTAAAATTAAAAATTAATTTTTATTTTAAAATAAATAAAGCTGCTGTATTAAAAAAATAAAGGTGAATAAAGTTGTTATATTAAAATAAATTGAATGCTACTTCCCAAGCAAGTGAAAGGGTTTGAAAATTTTACTATACAGATACATACACCACCTAATATTGGAGCTTGCCCTTTTCATATTGTAGGTTCTTTAAAGATGCACATTACTTGATTTTTCTATAAAACTTGCATGCACTTCATGAAAAAGAAACATGAATAGGGCATGACTTATTCATGAATGGCACCCTTAGCCTATGGAGTAGCAAGCATGCTGTCTTAGGCATAACGTATTGCTACAAATGGATAAAATTTCCTTTGCTTCAATTATTAAAATTTGTTCTTCTCTACCTTCCACGTCAACTTGATTCCAAGCATTAAAATTTTCCTAAATTTTGGGCGCCTGGGTGGCTCAGTGGGTTAAAGCCGCTGCCTTCGGCTCAGGTCATGATCCCAGGGTCCTAGGATCGAGGCCCACATCGGGCTCTCTGCTCAGCGGGGAGCCTGCTTCCTCCTCTCTCCTCTCTCTCTGCCTGCCTCTCTCTCTACTTGTAATCTCTCTCTCTGTCAAATAAAAAAAAAAAAAAGTTAAAAACAAGTTTTTAAAAAAATAAAATTTTCCTAAATTTCAGCAAATATTTCATAATTAAAACATAAACTACATTTGCTAAAAGGACAAGTAAAATTATAATTTATTTTATTTTTAAAAGGCAGACAATTTCAGGAAGTACTATTACTTAGAATATAAGCACCTAGTCTATGATATAGTACTGCATGATGCTCTTCCTGTCAATTCTGGATGAATAGAGACAGAGACAGTAGGGGGCAGAATGCATGGTATCATTGAAAGCAAAAATACATACATATCAAACTCAAATATGTGCAATATCACTATGGTTACAGAATAAGAAAGATTAATATTTTTACATAAAATATGATGGCCTATTTAAGATGGAATAAGTTCTCCTTAATAAAAAGAAGCTTCCGGACACATACTTATGTTCTTAAGTCAGTAATATTCTGGAACCTTCTCCCTTTGCTATATGCTTTCTCTTTGTCAATTAAATCTTTCAACAACACTGACTAGCTCTTGGTAAGTTTATTTAAAAAATTATTATTGAAAGTAAGTTGATTCAACTTTAGTGTAAAAATGTGTATATAAAATATATATACATATGTGTATTTGTCATCATTTGCTTTATAGTAAGAAGCAGATTTGAAATTTCCTTGTCAGAATTTCATTGCTTTTTAGATACTGTGGTAATTCAACATTCATCTTGTACCCTAAAGAGCATAATATGGGCCTGACAAGATCTAATGTGATCTCAAGGATTCAAAGATCTCCAAACTTCCAAAATCAGTAATAAAAACAGAAAGGTAATAATATACTTTGAACTAGAGTTCTAGGATATCTGATGGACCCCACAGCAAAGTACAAACAAGAGAATTCCTTCCTGCAGAACATCTGGATAGCAGACTCAAGAAGAGAAAAGGTTTTAAGTTTCCTCTCTATTTCTTTTTACATTCAATCCATTAAGTCACTATTTGTTAAAGGGTTTTATATATGGCCCTGCACAAGCTATTATGATTGCTACAGAAGCTCCTCAAGAGAGAAACTTATTATATCAATATGTACAACAACATGAAACAACTGATGCTAAGAAATTAAGTTAATTGGGAGAGATATTGCTGAGAACTGAGACCACGTCCATAGTGCTACAAGCTAGGACACTGCCATGTATTTATTTTAAGATCTCTAAAAAATATATAAGCTGATGTGGAAAATCATTTCTAGTTCCACTATTAACTTTGTTACTTGTATAGGAATACATCAATGCATTACAGTGAAATTTAACATGTAACATTTGGAAGGAAATTGAACAAAAAGGAAGGGAAGGAGAGGAGACAAAGAAAAGAAAGAAGGGGAGAAAAGTGAGCATTCTACAGACATTATCTCCACTGACTCTCCTAATACATGAGGGAGAAATATATGAAAAAAACCTAGCATGGAACAGTTACCTTTCCCAAAGTAAATATATAACAAAACTGGTATTTAAACACAGGTCTTTGCTGAATCCAAAGGCATGCTCTTTTCCTTCCCAGGACACCTTCTCCTGCCACCTAATTTTTGGCTTAGAAATAGTATCAACAAATGCTTGAAACCAAGTTCTGCCCAGCAGGGAAGGTTCAACTCCTTCCGATAAACCGTGCATTAGCAGTCAGTTGACTACTGGATGTGTGCCTAACCATTCAACAAATATCTTTTCCTTCTCTGACCACAGGAAATGACAAGGAGATTTCTCACCTTCTAGTTAGTATCCATTAGCAAGCAACACTCTGGAAGCCTAGTCCTCAAAAAACCACAATGCAACAAATGTGTTGAAGATAATGCACAGCAAGACTGTAGAATGCCTCACCTCCTGCTTTTTTCTCCCTCTGGGTTTGTCACCCACTGTTATTTATTATTTATATAGTATCATAAATGTACAATTCTGTTGATGGGAAGAAAGCTTGTGCCAGAAAGGTCATAGATTTAGTTCACTTCCTGTTCTTTAAACAGTTCTTTATTAGCTTTTTTAAAAAAATTAATCAGTAAGTTTTTTTGAGTGCCTAACTGCAGACAAACTCATCAACCTTTAATGAACTGTTGGAACACTTTCAAATGTGTAAGAAATATATAAACATAATTAATACTTTTCTAAAGTAATAAATTTTAACATTTTTAAAAGTTTATTTATTTGAGAGAGAGAGGGAGGGACAGAGGGAGAGGGAGAGAGAGAATCTTAAGCAGACTCCCCACTGAGCTCAGAGCCCAATGTGGGGCTTGATTTCACAACCCCAAGATCATGACCTGAGCCAAAATCAAGAATCAGATGCTTAACCGAGTAAGCCACCCAGGTGCCCCTAAACTTTAACATTTTTAATCAACTTTTGCCCAAAAAAGAGGTAAAGTGTCTTTTGAAAGATGAGTCACAAAGTGTCACTGAGTGTCACAGACCTCAACAGCAAAAGCAAAATTAAATTACTTGTTCAACATTTTGAGTTTGACCTAGGTAAAACAACACATATTACTTAGGAAAAAACAAAATAAAACAAAAAACAAACGAACAAGCACTATTACCTATGCCTAATTTTGGGCCCATAACCCAGAATGGAACTCTCCTCCTAGCAGACACACTAAAACATGAGGAAAGTGGTTGTTGTAATATCCAGGGGTGGAAAAGTGGGGATGGAGGTGGGGCGCTATGTGCATTTAGTCTCAGGGGGTTGGGGGAGTGCAATTTGTAGGACATTCTTTACAAGGAAGAACTTCCCACCAAAAATGTCAATAGTACCCTGTTAAAAACACCACATGGGCCTATTAAAACAAAAAATAGAACAATCTTAGCCAAGTCTATAATGCCTTATTCAGCTTTCACAGTGTTTTAAAATAAATTTCAACGGAATATGTGTGCTCCAAGATGACCGACATTGCCATTCTATCTTCCTTAACCGATCTTTATGACTCAGTTGCCTGTCAGTCCCCTAGAGGCACATAAAGAAAGCTGACAACCTCTAAATCCTGAGCACTCTATACCCACAGAAATGGGTGGCTTCATCCAGATTAGGTAAATGGTACTTTCTCTTAGTTCTGGACATGTATTTCAATCACAGATCCTGAAATCTTGAACAGGACATTTTCCTCGTTAGTACTCAGGAAGAGTAACAGGTAATATATTCTTAAATAATATGCATATTTAATCATTTTTTAAAATGAGTCTTTCTATAGATAATTTTGTGGTAGCTCTGTTTCAAAGTCCATAGGCAAGAGATCTACAACTGTATGAGAATTGCTGGTATTGGTGGCTTTCTCTTTATGATGTCTCAAGGTGAAGTGAGCAGCCCCTAAGACTCCCTCATTGGAGAGAGAGAACACGTATCCGTTTTCTTCTGTGTCAATTCAGATTTAGTATTTACACATATGAAACTATTTGCTTTCTTACTTAAACTTCTAATTTAAGAATCATTTTGTTAGTGTCCAGTTTACTGCAAGTTCTCAATTACATGCTGTAATTCCTTGATCAGGATTATAAAATAATTTCTTCTCAAATCTATGACAGTTGCTAAACTCTTTGGCTTAAACTTATTTTATCTCTTTAAATGTACTTCATATTTTAATTCTAACTCATCCTTTTTGAAGCAAGCAAAATGATAAATTCAAAAACGTTTGAAGACAAACCTAAACAACATCCTATTCCAACAATGCCCATGTCCCCATCAGTTCCCTCATTCTCCCTTATCATAACAAGTGACTGGCTCTAACAGTGTGGCAACTTTCATACATTTCTTCCTGTTCACAGACATACATAAATAGATTAATTACATATTCCACCATATACATGATGCTAGGAGTTTTGATTCTTTTTGGGTTTCATTATTTATACTAAAATAGAATCATTAAACACCCCAAACGTGTATATTTTCATTCATAATATGTCCTGAATATCTCTACAAGTCAGTAAATATAGATCTCTTAATACATTTAACTGAAATTAATGGGAAGGAATGAAAATTATCAGACTTCTTGGATATCATGGGACAGAACCACAGAGCTGTTCATCTCCAAATAACCACAACTCTTCAAAACAAAGGAAGAATAACCTTGAAGGAGATTCAGAGATCAGGGCTGCCTCTTCAGTTACAAAAGCAAAGACCATCAGGCCAGATGACCTCTGCCCAAAGCCATGAGGACAGGGACCAACCCAAAGTAGTGGGGCAGAGCTGCTCAGCAGAGGCTAAGGGACCCTGCCTAGCAGAGTGCTGGAACAGGACCTTCACTGCAGCAGGTCCAAAAAGCAGGACTGCTACCCTAGTGGGTCTGGAAGGCAAAGCATCAACCAAAGGGGAGTACTCTCAAGCCTTAAAATCTACTGGAGCTTGTCTTGTCAGATTTGGGATTTGTTTGGGACCCATCACTCCTTCCTTCTTTCTGACTCCTTTTTGGAATGGAATTGTCTATCCTATGCCTGGCCCACCACTGTGTTTTGGAAACATGTAACATGATTTCTCAGGTTCACTGCTGAAAAGCAATTTGCTTCAAGATGAATCATACCTGAAGTCTCATTCATACCTGATTTAGATATTTAAATGACTTCAGACATTACACTTTAGAGTTGATGCTGGCCTGTTAAGATTTTGGAGTTGCTGGGATGGAATATTTGTATTTGGCACTGAGGCCATAAATGAAGGAGGCGCACAGGGGCAAAATGCAATGAGTTGAATACTGGCATTCCCCCAAAATTCACACAATGAAACCCTAATGCCAATGCAATGGTACTTGAAGGTGGAATCTTTGGGATGTAATTATATCATGAGAGTGGAGTCCTTGGAGGTTAGCACCCTTATAATTAGAGGTCATAGACCTAGCTAAGTCTCTTTCTGTCATGTGAGGATACAGCAAGATGGCTGTCTATAAACCAGCCTCATCCAAATCCCTAACCTACTGGCACCCTGATCCCAGACTTCCAGCCTCCAAAACCATAAGAAAAGTTTGTTGTTTAAATCACCCAGTTTATAGTATTTTGTTACAGCAGCCCAAGCTAACTAAGACAGATTCATTCTCATTAGACTTTGGCCCCCATTATCTCCTCTAAAATTGTTCTCATCTAGGTTACCGAGGACCTCCACACCATTACCTCGATAATCAAATCTCAGTCTCCAACCTTCTTAACCTGTGAATGGCATTTAATCCTATTTATCAATTCCTTCTACTTGTTAGATTTTCTTCATTTTCCAAGTTTTCCTTCTTCTTCACTTGGTTTGGTTTTCCTTTCTACCTCACTCATTGCTCTTATTCAGTCTCCTTTACTGGTTCCTACACTTCTCCCCAGATTTTCAATATCTGAGTACTCCAAGATGCAATTCCAGTAAGCAGTTCTCCAGATTTCTCACTCCACTAGCACCACCACCCAGTCTCATGGCTCATGTCACCTTCTACTGTGATGCTTGATCCATCTCGTCTTCTCCGCTCTGTTCACAGCTCTTCCTGACACAAAACCCATCAGAGATGTTTCTTCCTCAGAGTATTTACTCTACTTGATGATACCTCTGTCTGAAATATTTTTGAATAATCCCTTTCAATTCTTTGCTAAAATGTCAGCTTCTCAAATAGGCCATCAGAAGATGCTAAATTGTTAACCTGTATCACTACCATCTCATTAATCATACTATATACCTACTTATTTCACCTAGGATTTCTTAGGTTTTTCTCCCCCATCCTACAAGGTATGCTCCACTCTCAACTGTATACTAATATATTCCAAGTGTCTAAAGTAGCTCTTGGCACATAGTTATTCTTAAGATTTGTTGGATTGTTTAAGCTATTCTTTTATCAAAGGCATTCAACTCTTCTCTATATTTTTGCCACTATAAATAAGGCTATGATAAATAGCTAATAGGTCCTAACATACTGAAGCTTTCATTTATATGGGCTAGATCATTTTAAGTAGGAACTACTATTCAAAGGTATACATAGTTTTTCTTTTAATAGATTTCATATTGCTTTCAAGACATCCGTAACAATATCAATTTCCAACAGTACGGAGATGACTATATAATCCTCATATTCCAGTCACCAACAGATTTAGTTTTACTTTTAAACAATTCTCTCAATTGTGAACATACAGTATCATCTTATAGTCAAAAGGGTTTGCATGGCTATGAGTACTAACTTATTTGAGTATCAGGAGGTGATGTCTTGAAAGAAAATCAGAAAGATTATGTAGGTTGACTTATTTAAGTTCCCTGTCCTCAAGTTCCTCATCTATGAAATTAGTATTTGAAATAAGATGACCCCTTCTGGAATGCAAGCCTGTGCAGCGACTCTGGAAAACAGTATGGAGGTTCCTCAAAAAGTTGAAAATAGAGCTACCCTATGACCCAGCAATTGCACTACTGGGTATTTACCATAAAGATACAAATGTAGTGATTCACAGGGGCATGTGCACCCAAATGTTTATAGCGGCAGTGTCCACAATAGCCAAACTATGGAAAGAACCTAGATGTCCATCAACAGATCAATGGATAAAGAAGATGTCGTGTGTATATATATATACACACACACACACACACACACACACACACACACACACACACACACACACAATGGAATACTATGCAGCCATCAAAAAGAAACGAAATCTTGTCATTTGCAACAATGTGGATGGAATTAGAGGGTATTATGCTAAGCGAAATAGGTCAGAGAAAGACAATTATCATATGATATCTCTGATATGAGGAATTTGAGGGGGCAAGGCGGGGGGTCATGGGGGGTAGGGAGGGAAATAATGAAACAAGATGGGATCGGGAAAGAGACAAACGATAAAGACTCCTAATCTCACAAAACAAACTGAGGGTTACTGGGGGGTGGGAGGGTAGGGATAGGGTGTCTGGGTTATGGACACTGGGGAGGGTTTGTACTACGGTGAGTGCTGTGAAAGGTGTAAGCCTAATGATTCACAGACCTGTACCCCTGGGGCAAAAGCAAAATAAAGAATCCATTACAAGAAATGCCAAAAAAAAAAAAAAAAGATGATCCCTTCTGCAAATCTAAAAATACATGAATCAATGCAAGAAGATCTATTTTAGAATTTTATCACAAGACCAGAAATGGTACCTTAGTATCTTCACATGATATCTTCATATCTTCTATCATCTCAGTTAACAGAGAGAAGGTTTCTGAGGAAATAAAACCACAGGTAACTGGGGGAATGGGTTCAAAACATGGGTCACAAGTCTGGCTTGTTTACACATTAGGTAGTAAGGACACTGGGCTCTTAACTTCTAGAAAACTGCAGAGGAAGGAGGGTGGAACTGAACCAATTATGATCTGTTTCTCAGTATTTCTAGGATTAGCCCGAGTCCCTGGTATTTATTTTAATAACTCAAACACTGTCATGTGGGAAAAGGAGTAATGGCAAGACCATCTTAATAATAAGTCTACTTGATTTCAGCAAGCTCTATTTACAAATACTTATTCCTTGTCAAGTCAAATCAAAGGAATTACTTGGAAATTTATATATCCTCATTCTATTGGGATTCACTGGTCCCTCTTAATGGAAAATTTTTTTCCACACTTAACCACTGACTGTCTTTATCATTATGGATCTTTTATGCCTTCCTCTTAGTGAAGACTCAGCTTAACACAAATTGAAGACTAAAATGCCCACTAGCATCATAAATATCTACACCAAATACAACATCCTAAACACAAAAGAAAATGAATACATGCTTTGTGATCAGAACAACATAAAAATAACCATCTCCAGTGAATTCTTATGGAAAAATTTTGTCTCAACCAATCTGAATCTTAAATTAGTCTATATAACTTCTTTAAAATATCTTTTAGTACCACTGAGTCGGTGCGCCTGGGTGGCTCAGTATGTTAAAGCCTCTGCCTTCGGCTCAGGTCATGATCTCAGGGTCCTGGGATAGAGCCCCATATCGGGCTCTCTGCTCAGCAGGGAGCCTGCTTCCTTCTCTCTCTGCCTGCCTCTCCGCCTACTTGTAATCTCGCTCTTTCTGTCAAATAAATAAAATAAATAAAATCTTTAAAAAAAAATACCACTGAGTCATTTGTGCTGATAATTTTGGTAAACTGAAATAGTACAATTACTGAAGCCCATCATGAGTATGTGGTGTGTTTGAGGGAAGATTTACATTTATAATTAAATGTTTAAAAGCCATTCATGATTACAGTAGAATATACAATCCTCTATTTGTGACATCTCAATCAAAAATATTTATCTCATCATTACTTATCATCTCTTTATCTTTTACATTCTACCATGAATAGTATTATTCATATCACATTAAATTATAGAGATTAACCCGAATCCTCCTGTAAGCAGTGTAGACAGATTAAGTTTTTGTGGGGAGAGTCAGAGAGGGTGGGAATGGGGTGATTGTGATTGTTTTTCATTAACTAATTACTACTTCTCTACTGTTCCTCATGGAATCACAAAATCTAAGAATTCGAAAGGACACCAAATGTCATATAGTCTGGCCTCTAATTAAGTAATAACTCCCTCCACAACATTGCTCACTGCTAGTAATCTAAATAATGTCTTACTACTTTCAGCAGGGCCACTTAACCACCACACTGAGATTACTCCTCACAGTTTGATGCTTCTAATTTCAAAAAAAAAAAAAAAAAAAAAAACTTTCTCATACTGAATCAAAATTATTCTACCTTAAACTTTCACCCAATGTTTCTAATTACTTTTTCTTAGCAGCAGAAAAAATTAATGCCTCTTCTACATAACATTCACAAAATATTTGAAAGTAGCTATTATGTACCCATTCATTCTCTCTTCTTCAGGCTGAACATTTTGACTTTCTCCAGCTTTCCCACTTAAGAGATGCTTTCCTTTCTAATTAACCTTCTCTGGCTTCCGCTTCCTTGTGCCTAACCTCTTACGCCCTTTCCACTCAAGTTTCCTGGTAGTTTACATGGCTTTTTAAGCACAGCATTGCAGTTTGCTCCTCAGCTTTGCATCTCCAGACTTTTCTGGCATGTGGCCCTAAAGACAGATCCACATGACATCTCCAAAGAAGTGTGTGGAAAAAGCTCAACAAAAGCAGCAGGAGTGGGTTTCAGGGTGTCTCACTGAACACATAAAAGATTCAAACTGTGCCTGATGTCACTAGGTAAACAAAAAAGATGACATACAGACTAAAGAGATGAGAATCCTTGGCAGATTTCTGATGAGGAAGACAATTCTCATGTTAAGGTGCAAAAGAAAATAGGAGGAACAAATAAAAGGATTAGAAAATGTATGTGACTTTATAAAAACTTTATAACACCCCTTTCTAATTAAAAAAAAAGCTAGAAAATTCAAAGAAATTCATAACAGCAAGCACAGCTAAGTAAAATGACCACAACATCACAAATGACACCAAAAAATTTTCAAAAAACAACAAAGTAATGACGAACTTACAAGGGCATCACTCTCAATATTTGTGGAATCACTGGGTGTTACATGCAACTAATGAATCATTGAACACGACATCAAAAATTAATGATGTACTACATGTTGGCTAACTGAACATAATAAAAAATACTTGTGGAATCGTTAAACCAGTTTTTTTTTAATATACTCAACTTAATTTTTTTAAGATTTCATTTATTTATTTTTGCGAGAGAGAGAGAGGAAGCATGAGCAGGGGGTGGGGGACAGAGGGAAAAGCAGACTCCCAGCTGAGCAGGGAGCCCCACATGGGACTCAATCCCAGAGGCAGACATTTAACCAACTGAGCCACCCAGGCACCCTAAATATTCTCAACTTTAAATAAAAATACTGGAGCTATAACACAGTGGTACTATAACACTGGACTGTTTTAAGTGAAGTTTAGTTTTATAGTCACCACTTAGATAAGTTCCAAGTTTATTGTTTACATTATTATTTAATCTAACTGATCACAGACCGTGGTTGGTGGCATAACTATTCAGAAATATTGACTAGTCTTTCAGAACAAAGTGTATGTTCTAAGATACTTATAAGATTACAGTCACTCAGGCAATTAACTGGAGTTTAACTGAAGTGTCACACACATATAGAAGGTACATTACTCACAAATAAAAACACTTACATTAGCAGCACATATCAAGAAATAAAGTATTAACAGCACCCAGAAAGTCCCCTCACGCCCTTTATATCCACAGTCCCCCAGGAAAGATAATCACTATTCTGCCTTCTAACAGAGTACAAGTCAATTCTGCTTGTTTTCAACTTATAAAAAGGTATAATATAGCACATACTAATTTCAACCTAGATTCCTTTAATCAATACTATGATATTGAGATTTATCCACATTGCCAGGCAATTGACTTTTAATCAATACTAAAGCAGTCCCATGTCCAACTGCATTATGATTATGCAAGGAAGCTTCATTTTTTTAAAAGACTGGGTCCCAGGCCCCACCCTAGACCTAGAGAATCTGAAGCTCTTGAAGGCGGGAGGAAACTAAGCCAAAATCTCAAATTTTTATAAACTCATCCAGTAATTATTTTGCCTACCAAAGCTTCAGACTGTACGCTAAAAATTTAATGCCTCTATTCACTTGCTTAATTCTTACCAAAGGGACTTTTTAGAAGAGGGGTGCTTTTTCTGGCATCATACCAATTTTAGCAGTACTTCAGACCCTGAAACCAATTAGTTGCAATTTTAATAGTTTTAATAACCTCAAAAAATCTATTAACAAGTCTTTCCTATTTCAGTATTTTAGCATCATGTATTTCATAAGAGTATCATTCTGTAGGCTTAGAAATTACAGTATCAGTTTTGGGTGTGTTTTTAATTTTTTTCTAAAATCCCTTGCTTTTCATTATACAGTAACAAAGTGCTTGAAATCTAAGAGTCAAGTTAATTTTGATGGTTTTCCTAAACCCACATATAACACAATGACAGTTTTACTATTTAAGGACCATCATTTCTATTAAAATTAGGATCAAAAAAAAGTGGGGAAATATGCAATGAATCAGTGATGAACCCTATCTGGGGTTAATTGATATGGAATGTACTTCTTCCTAAAAAGAAGAAGAGTGGCAAGAGAAACTGTATTTCAAATGTCCCTTGATGATTCAAAAGATGTAAGAACTTGCTGATATATCATGGTCATTCACTTGCGACTAAGATTAGAATTGTTAAGTCACTATTAGACTTAACACATATAATCAGGCTAGAGGAGTCCCTAACAGCTTCCAATAAAGATGCTTTCTCAGTAAGATCTTGTACAAATATCTCTCTGATGACACCATAGTCACGCTGAGTATGAGTGAATTTCAGAAGCTGATAGCTGCTTCTTCAAGTAAACTAGTACTTGCTTAATGACATGACAAATCTGTTTCTCTTTTTTTTCTCACCATAGCACATTCCTTCCCCAATGTCCATCACCCAGCCACCCCATCTTTCCCACCCCTCTACCCTCAAGCAACCCTCAGTTTGTTTCCTGAGATTAAGAGTCTCTTATGGTTTGACTACCTCTCGGGTTTTACCTTGTTTCATTTTTCCCTCCCTTCCCCCTATGATCCTCTGTCCTGTTTCTCAAATTCCTCATATCAGTGAGATCATATGATAATTGTCTTTCTCTGATTGACTTAAAGAAATCTGTTTCTTTGTATAGATGCTTCCATTTTTTTTTCTTTTTTCTTCCATATATCTGAATCAAAATACGATTCTTTAAGAATATAAATATCAGCAGGGCGCCTGGGTGGCTCAGTGGGTTAAAGCCTCTGCCTTCGGCTCATGTCATGATCTCAGGGTCCTGGGATCGAGCCCCACATCAGGCTCCATGCTCAGTGGGGAGCCTGCTTCCTCCTCTCTCTCTGTCTGCCTCTCTACCTACTTGTAATCTCTCTGTCAAATAAATAAATAAATAAAATTTAAAAAAAAACAATATAAATATCAGCATTACTATTGGGTATAATAGATTCTAGTTTACATTCAAAGGCCAGTGGTTCTTGATTGGATGAGTTTGAGAGTTTTAAATTTAAATACTGAAATAGGGCTGTTAACATTCAAAGAAAATGAAACAATTTTAGAAATTCCAGATTATTCAGACAGTACAAAATTTTTTACACTTGGAAGCCACTTAAAATAACGAAGATAATAAGCAATTACAGTGTTTATATTACACTTGTAAATCTCAACACAATATTGTACAATCTTAGCATCACTGGGCAGAAACAATTTTCAATGGATTCCCCAACTCATCCCTTTGCCTTGAGGCAGTACGCAGACTTTCTGATTTTTAAGGCCACATAAAGCCCACAGCTCCTGGTTATAATAATTTTACAGAGTAATTCCTTTCCCTCTAAGATTTATGTTTAAAGACATGTCATTCTATATCCCATTTTCTAGATATGGATGTTAAGTACTTGATTCTATAATTTAGAGACATTGTTAAAGTGAAGAACCGTTCTCTTCCTTCTTGTCTCCACCTTGGATCACAGAGAAGAGAATGCTATCTGGGTCTTCTACCCTTGAGGGAGAAATCTTCTGTACCTGTCTCTACCTTGCCACAGACTGAATGTCTGTAGTTCCCCTGCCCCACCTGTTCCAAAATTCATTTGTTAAATCTTAACACCCAATGTGATAGTATTTGAAGGTGAAACGTTTGGAAAGTGATTAGGTCTTAAAGGTGGAGCCCTCATTAATAGGATTAGTGCCCTTACAAAAGAGACTCTCCAGAGTATCCTTACACTCTCCAAAATGTAAAGACACAGGGAGAATACGGCATCTATGAACCAGGAAGCAGAACTTCACCAGACAAGTCAGCCAGCATCTTGATCTTGGACTTCCCAGCCTCTAGATCTGGAAACAAGTAAGTTTCTATTGTTTGTAAGCCACCTAGTTTATGTTATCACGTCAAAACTGCTGAAGAGATTAAAACACACCTCTGAACTCTTTTCACCAAGTGGAAAGTAGCTATGAAGGCTGGATCTCCTATTAGATATGTCCCATGAATTAGACGTGAGGTTACTTTGTCTCAAGAGCAGATTAACAAGTTCCATTATTTTGCCCTTGCTCTACTCAGCAATTTCACTAAGACTTTATGATAAAATGGCCATGAAGCAAATGACCTTGCAAGACCAGCCAAACCTCTGTCCTCGCTCTTGCAATATCTTTACCTGCCACTATGTTTGTAAGTCACTTGAATCCTCTGCAGAAGTGTTCATTGTCTTCAAAGTAGTAGGATGCCTTAAAAATGCTGACCTCAAGTCTTAGACTTCTCAATTACAAATATGGAAATAATAACTCCTCAGATAAGTTGTAAAGAATAAATGAGATGATAGAAAGTGCTATGTAAATAATAAAGCACTCTATGAATATATGCCAATATTAATTTCCTTCATCTATAAAATAATGGGGTTGCCCAGTGCCTCAAAACGTGATCTTATTTGGAAACAGTGTAATTGCAGATGTGATTAGGCAATATGAGGTCATGCTAGAGTAGAGTGGGTCCTTAACCCAATATGACTGGTATCTTTATAAGAGGAGAGAGATGCAGAAAGGGTTGTACCACACAAAAATATAAAAACACAAAGGGAGAAAACCGCCATATAAAGACAGTGGCAGGGACTGGAGTCTGCTGCTTGCTATAAGCCAAGGAATTCCTGAGGACACCAGAAGCTGGTAAAGACAAAAAAGCCTACTTGTCTCCAAGTTTTAGAGGGAGCATGGCCCTGGTGACACCCTGATTTTAGACCTATACCCTCCACAACTGTAAAACAATAAATTTCTTTTGCTTTAAGCCAAAACATAAAATTAAGTTAAATTAAATAAAAATAAAAATGGGGATGGACAAAAGTATTTCTAAGGATCCTTTAAATTCTAACATTATCTCCAGGCCAGATCTATCTTCTGAATCTCAGACCCTTAATCCAACTGTCTCATTATGGACACACATTAGGTACTTATATAAATACTTTAACAGCCACTTGGTTATTTCATAGGTCCAAATTCAATACATCCAAAAATAAACTCATTATCTTTCCCCCTTTTTTTTGCCAGTTTTCCCTATTTTGGTGAAGTATCATGTAATCTACCCAATGACAAAACTCAGAAACCAGGAAAGTGACTCATCTTACCCTCAAAAATCCAATTAATTCCAAGATTTTGATAATTCTTTCTCCTAAAGATCTTTGCAACTGGTCCTCAGGTCTCCACATACACTGCCATCAGCCAGTACAAGTCCCTATACTCTCTCAGCTTGACCTCACTTTCCAACTAGACTCCACAAGTCATTGTTTCCCTTCTCTACATTCTTCACCCCACTGGAAACAGAGCGAACATTTCAAATTATGGATCTCTTTCTGTCAATCTGCTTAAAAGCACACAGTATCCTGTTATTGCCAATATACAGTTCAATTCCTCAACACACGTAAGGAAGCCTCTGCTTCATCCAATACTTCTCTCCTTCTGCAGCCTCTCCTCCTACCCTCCCAATGGATGACTTCTGTTCTCCCATCCTTCTGCCATCTTGATTCCTTGCATGCCCCATGTCCACTTCCCTTACTTACTAACCTTGATAGGTCATACTCATTTTTTAATTCTCAACTGCCATGTTACTTTCTCATTAGGTGACTTCTTTTGTTACCGCAACCCTCTTTTTTTTATGTGGAATCCCTCATACTATGTTCACTTAGTACTATGTAATTCTGTACAATACATATCACATGTAATTAGTCAATTACAGGATTATTTTCTTAATGATAAACCCAGTTTTTCTAGGCAGAAAATGTTTTTGCCTCAAAATGGCTGTATTCTGATCATCCTGCGCTTGCCTGGCATGCTTAAATGGAAGGGAGGAAATTTTGCACATACTTCTGAATATGAATGAATATGTATAGTCCAAACATAGCAACAACAATGAAGATACCAACATGCTTCTCATGGTGTTTGAGGGGTTTTTTCTCTTTAGGAGTCAATGTGTACACTAAAAATAAAGACATGACTTTTTTTTCTCTAAAATTTTAAAGTCCCATTACATGTCAAGAATTTTGATTTTTATGGTCACCTACTAATAAGAGCCCCTACTAATAGAAACTGCTTGTGTCATTGCCATAAAGCCCTTTGTAAATTTTCTTTAGAGAGAGGGGCAGCAGCAGTGGGAGAGGAAGAGACAGAATCTAATCTCACAACCCTGAGATCATAACCTGAGCTGAAATCAAGAGCTGGATGCTTAGCTGACTGAGCCACCCAGGCACCATATTTTTTTTAAAAAGTATAATGATATCTTTTCCAGGCTATGTACAGTTTTGATGGATTAGAAATAGCATACTAAAAATTAAGAAAGGATTATCAAGAAATTGTTTCCAGTTGTATTGGGTATTAGTTAACTAATACCAGCTCTAGTAACAAACTCAAAAATGCAGGATGGTTCAAACACAGTAGTTTATTTCTTGTTCATATAAAGTTTAACTTTTTTTTTTCTGAGCAGCAAGGACTTTCATCTAAACATCAATGCAGAGGATCAGAATCCCTCCTGTGACTCCATATATCCAAAATGTGGTTTCCAAGATCACTGGGCTGAGCTGTGCCAAGATGACATAAGAAGTTGGAGGACTGTGTCAGAGTTCTACAAGCAAAACCTGGAAATGGAGCTTGTCACTTCTACTCTCATGATAATGGATAGATCTCCAATGCTCAGGCTATACCTGAGTGTGAGGGAAACTGGGAAATGGGGTTTAACTGTATGGTAAAGAAAAGGAAGTATGGTTTGGTTAACAGTTTATCAGTCTCCAACATACTACTACCTCTCCAGTGAGAGTCCTCATTGATCTGCTCTCTACCCATTTCCTTTAACTCATTTTTCCTCCAAGGTTACTTTTATAAACTGACAATTCTGACCAATAATAGAAGATTTAAAGTATAATAACATAATTATTATGTACTGCATGCTATCTCAACATTACAATACTTGTAGAGTAATTTTTCCCTTAACAATAATTTCATGCAAATGAACGCACATCCTTCCCATTGTTAACTCTCTACTTATAATTCTTCCTTTCTAAAAAAACAGGAAAGGGAAATAATCTTCATAGGTATATTTATAAAGAAGTGTAAAAACAAAGTTAGTAAGAGAATGACTTTAGCTTAAGAACTATTCATTTTATAACAATTGTATAAAGAAACTTGAACAACACGACTTAATTTATGCACATGCTAAATCTGAATAATAAAATTAGCATTCAGTGACTGTCAGCTACACGTATCTGTATAGTAATATTCATTTGCATGAATTGAGAATCATTCTTCATTATTGATAGGAGAAAAAAGTGAAACAAAAAGGAAGATAAAGAGATTAATAAGTCTGTCAGAATGACTATAATGGAGGAAACACAGATATTCAAGAAAGGCTTGATGCATCCACCTTACTTTTAAGTCAACTCTGATTGTACATGAACACTGAAACTTGCTTCAAGGAAACTGCCAAAACCATTGTTTGTGACCCTCATCAATCTCCCTTTTTCACATGGCCTAAACAAAACACAGAAATACTTCCAAAGTCCTGAAATATTTGGAGGCACCTTGAAATGTGATGTCTATGATAGTGCATGAGGATAATGATAAAGTATTTCCCTATTCAAGAATTAGACCATAATCTGAAAGATATGCTATTGAAATAATAAGCATTTCAGTACCTACAAACCTGTAAACCTACACACTCACAAATGCACAAAGTAAAAATGGTTACTCAAATGCAAGAGTAAATCAAAATATTAACTCAGATGAGATACCATCTGTGATCTATGACTACAGACTTTGGTACATAAACAGCAATTAAGATAAGCATATGATAATTAAGTCAGCTTGAAGCATAATCAATTATTCAGTAGCCTAAAAAAGACTGTGGAAATAGAATATACAGAGATGATCAATTTTGAACTATAGGTAAAAGAAGCTTAAATACCAGAGACTGGTTTTTGAACAAGCATAATACAGAGAGAGGGTGTCCCTAAGCACTGATTTGTGCACTCTGTTTCTTTTATTTATCACACAATTAACTCTACTAGTAATGATTCTGTCCTGTCCTCATCAAGTAGTCTTCTGATTATATTTTCCCATGTAGCTCTGCCTAAAAGAAGAGAATGTTTAGTTGTGCCAACATGAACAAGTTAGTCCACTTGACAGTCATACTTATTGTTCACTAATAATTTGGTCCTAGGTCCTTGGCTAACATAACTCTGATCCTGAGAAATGGATGTACTCTCCATGTCCAACAACATCACATTTCTAATCCTAAAGAGCAAGTCAAAAAAAAAAAGAAAGAAAGAAAGAAAGAAAGAGAAGGAAAGAAAGAAAGAAAAAAGAGAAGAAAACCCCGATTGTGATTAATACAAACACAGTATATTCTATCTTGAAATAATCAGGACAGCCTGTCAGTCATGTGATCAACATCATTTCTCAATTACTGGCTTTTCATTTAAGTTACAACAGTGTTTGGGACTTGTGAGGCAACACACCACTATACCCAATGAGCTGCATCCCCAAACACATAAACTCAACAATGATAGAAGTATAAAACTTCTGATCTATACCTCTACTTTGACAGTGAGTCCGGATTAAATTTGTAATAAGGTTTATTTTCCATGTTCTCCTTGCTGCCCTTTGATTAGTCCTTCTCTCTGTTCCCATATATATGCCTATTTTTGGTGGGGCCCTGAAACAAGTCTTTCTTTACACATTGACTTGCACAAATTTCAAAAATGGTTGTTTTGTTTGTTTATTTTAGAAAGAGAGAGCAAACAAGCATGGTGGCGGGGAGAGGGTGAGGGAGAGAGAGAATCCCAACCGCACTCCACACCCAGCATGGAGCTCAATGCAAGGCTAGATCCCAGGACCCTGAGATTGTGACCTGAGCCAACATCAGGAACAACATCAAGAACACAGCAGGGATGTCTACTATCACCGCTGTAGTTCAACATAGTCTTGGAAATCCTAGCCTCAGCAATCAGACAACAAAAAGAAATAAAAGGCATCTGAATCAGCAAAAAAGAAGTCAAACTCTCACTCTTTGCAGATGATATGATACTTTATGTGGAAAACCCAAAAGACTCCACTCCAAAACTGCTAGAACTCATACAGGAATTGAGTAAAGTGGCTGGATATAAAATCGATGCACAGAAATCAGTTGCATTTCTATACACTAATAATGAGACAGAATAAAGAGAAATTAAGGAGTCAATCCCATTTATAATTGCACCCAAAACCATAAGATACCTAGGAATAAATCTAACCGAAGAGGAAATGTATCTGTACACAGAAAACTATAGAGTACTCATGAAAGAAACTGAAGAAGACACAAAGAAATGAAAAAATGTTTCATGCTCGTCGATTGGAAGAACAAATATTGTTAAAATGTCTATGCTACTTAGAGCAATCTACACATTCAAAGCAATCCCTATCAAAATACCATCAACTTTTGTCACAGAAATGGAAAAAATAATCTTAAAATTTGTATGAAAACAGAAAAGACCCTGAAGAGCCAGAGAAATGTTGAAAAAGAAAACCATAGCTGGTGGCATCACAATCCCAGACTTCAAGCTCTATTACAACACATAATCATCAAGACAGTATGGTACTGGCACAAAAACAGACACATAAATCAATGGAACAGAATAGAGAGCCCAGAAATGGACCCTCAACTCTATGGTCAATTAATCTTCAATGAAGCAGGAAAGAATATCCAATGGAAAAAAGACAGTCTCTTCAATAAATGGTATTGGGGAAATTGACAGCCACATGCAGAAGAATGAAACTAGACCATTTCCTTACACCATACACAAAAATAGACTCAAAATGGATGAAAGACCTCAATGTGAGATGGGAATCCATCAAAATCCTTGAGGAGAACACAGGCAGCAACCTCTTCGACCTAGGCTGCAGCAACTTCTTCCTAGACACATTGCCAAAGGCAAGGAAAACAAAGTCAAAAATGAATTATTGAAACTTCATCAAGATAAAAGGCTTTTGCACAGCAAAGGAAACAGTCAACAAAACCAAAAGACAACTGACAGAATGGGAGAAGATATTTGCAAATGACATATCAGATAAAGAGCTAGTATCCGAAATCTATAAAGAACTTACCAAACTCAACAACTAAAAAAGCAAAAAAGCCAGTCACAAAATGGGCAGAAAACATGAACAGACATTCTCCAAAGAAGACATCCAAATGGCCAACAGACACATGAAAAAATGTTCAACATCACTTGGCATCTGGGAAATCCAAATCAAAACCACAATGAGATACAACCTCACACTAGTTAGAATGACTAAAACTAACAAGTCAGGAAACAACAGATGTTGGTGAGGATGTGGAGAAAGGGGAACCCTCCTACACTGCTGGTGGCAATGCAAGCTGGTACATCCACTCTGGAAAACAGTATGGAGGTTCCTCAAAAAGTTGAAAATAGAACTACAATATGACCCAGCAAATGCACTACTGGGTATTGACCTCAAAGCTGTTTTTAAAGACAAAGAATGTTCAGTCCTGGCGGGAAAAACACAACCCAGCCAGTCCAGTGAACTTTCTTAGGGACTGATAGTCAAATAGAGAAGACAATCACATAAACACATGATTACACTACAAAGAGAGATTTGAAAAAGCACTAGGGAGCTAGCCACTAGCTATGGGACAAACATCTAGACTTGGAGTTCAAAGATAGCATCCTGGAAGAAACAATGCCTCAGATAAGTCCTGAAGTGAGATGACAATTATCTCAAAAAGATAAAAAGGAAGAAAAAAGGAAGCAGAAAAAAGGAATAATGAGCTCTCTCATACTTAACTTTGGTGATTGATTAGCTTCATAGTATTATTAAGAGAAATTTTTAAAAATATTTTATTTAGGTTCGGTTGGTTGCGTGTCTGCCTTTGGCTCAGGCCATGATCCCAGGGTCCCATTCTAAATGAAATTTTTAAACATATCTGCTCCACAATAGTTTCTGTTTATAAGAAATGTTCTAATACATCTGCCCTTTTCATATATATACTTATTTCCTTTACTCTTTTCAGATTTCAATTGTGTTTTTGCTTTATGGATAAGGTGCACATGATAATGCACAGGCTATATGAAAATATAACAGAAAACTACTAGTATCTAGTGAACTTAGCAGCAAATTAATGATACATTTAGGCATACTTAGGGGAGACACCCGAGGCCATCTTTAGGGGTTACCTGATGACAATATATTTGGTAGAGATCCTCCAGGAAATTCTTTCTGAATTTCTGAAAGGACCAGGAGCTTCAACTTCTATATACCTGGTCATTCTTGACATATCTGAGCACAAAATCCATTAGTTTCCACTGGTTGCCATGATAAAGTACCACAAAGTGGGTGGCTTAAAATAAGAAAAATTTACTATTTCAAGGTTATGGAGTCTAGAAGTCTAAAATTAAAGTGTCAGCAAGGCTAGTCTCCCTCTGAAGACACTAGGGAAGAATCCTTCTTTGCCTCTTCCTGCTTCTGGCAGTTTCCAGGAATCACTGGCATTCCCTGGCTTATAGATGTTTCCCTCCAATCTCTATCTCCATCTTCACAGGACTTTCTTCTCTATGTGTATATGTGTCTCTATGTCATCACCTGGTCATTTTATAAGAGTACCAGTCATGGGATTTTGGGTCCATCCTAATTCAGTATGACCCCATCTTAACTAATTACATCTGTAAAGACCAGACCCTATCTCCAAGCAAGATCACATTCTGAGATTCTGGGCGGACATGAATTTGGAGGAACACTGGCCCCCCAAATTTATGTCTATCCTATAAGCAAAATACACCCACCCCATCTCAACATCTTCTAAAGTCTTAAACCATAAATCCAAAATCTCATCTAAATATCAAAACAAAGAACTTCACATCTGTTCATCTATATCATCTGAGTTAGTTATGGGTGAGACTCTGGGCATTGCCTATCCTGAAGCAAAATTTCTCTCCATTTATGAACCTGTGAAATGTAAAAACCAAGTTATCCTCTTCCAAAATACAGTGGTGAAACAAGCATAGGATAGATATTCCCATTCCAAAACGGAGAAACTGGAAGACACAAAGGGGTCACAGCTCCCAACAAAGTCCTAAATTCAGCAGAGAAAATTCTATTCAGCTTTAAGGCCTGCGAGTAATTCTCTGCTTTGATGCTATGTCCTCTGGGCCCTCCAGGGAAACCCTACTTTTTTAATCTTTAATTTGGAAGTCATTTTTCAATCACAGATAAAGATGACCAAATAGATAATAATTTAAAATTTTGAAAAATAGGACTTCATTTGCATAAAATAAATATCTGATTTACCTGACCAAATTCAGATCAATGCAATGTAACCTTTATCTCTATAAAATTTTTGTTATTAAAAAAAATTATAAAACATTTGGAAAGTTGAAATTTTCTACACTAATACATAGATTTCTTCTTTTTTTCATTAGGATTACAAAGAACTTTGGAAAGGCCAAATCTTCTTAATCTAAGCATCTGGTATCTCTTTTCTAAACACACTTAATAAATTGCAAAAATGCAATAGAACCTTGCTGTCACCTTTCAATACCCTGGGGCTAGAAATATAATTCTGTCACATAGCACTAAAATAAGAGAAGCTTAGATTGTTAAGGACAAATTTAGTGAATTGCAGCTTAAATGTAAAATAGCACCTAAAATTATGGCATCAAATGAAATGGAAAATAACTTATTTACATATCTGCTTAGAAAAGCATAGGTCATAAATAAATAAACATTGATATACTATATACATTCCCTATAAGGCATACCTTAATAATAATATTAGTGCATATACTTAAGATGGAGACATTAAATATATAGTATTTGACTCATTGTTCAAAAGTTTTATACTGCAAAGAAATCAAACTGAGGACTGATAGCACTGCACAACTAGAGGGATAGAAGAGGCCACATCAAGGAAAGTAGGAAGTAAAGAGATGTGGTTTGGGGGAGAAATGGATCAAGAATGCTACAGGGAGGGGTGCCTAGGTGGCTCAGTTGGTTAAGCATCTGCCTTCAGCTCAGGTCATGATCTCAGGGTTCTGGAAACAAGCCCCACAATGAGCAGGGAGCCTGCTTCTCCCTCTCTCTGTGCCCCTCCCCCTGCTCACACTCTCTCTCTCTCTCTCTCTTTCTCTCTCTCTCTGTCCCTCTCCCCCTCATAAATAAGTAAAATCTAAAAAAAAGAAGAAGAAGAATGCTGCGGAGGAAGGGAGGCTTGGTTGTGGAGAAAGGTGAGAGAGAAAGAAGAGAGCACAGGTGATAGTGCAAGAACACTTCCCCATAGCCACTGGCTGAGAAAACTAGAGGGGCTGATTTTCATGAGTTTTGCAACCAGAAAGCCTTAGAGACTTAAGTTCTACAGGTCCATGTCATGGCTAGGATAGAGTCCTGAGGGCGTTGCCCTGTTCATAGAGAAAAGGCAGGCAAGAAAAACCTGGGGGAAGACATTACAATCTGAGGATCACCTAAGACTCACAAAGAGAGACCGTTCCCTCTCTTGGAGTGCATTTGGGAGAAGTGGCATTACCACTCCAGGGCAAAAGAGCTGATGGGCACCATAACCCTCTCCCCCACTTTCCCTCAACATAAGTGCAGAGACACCTGCTGAGTGCAGCTAGCCAAGACTGACTACTTAACCTGCTCTTCTCCAAGACCCATGGCCCTGCACTCTGACACAACTTCTCTTCTGGGTCAAACCTGCATCAGTACCAGTGCAGGGAGACACAATCCCACAAGACCAGCTCAGGTCACCACCACACCAGGTGCCTAAAGTTTGGAGTCTTAAAAGTCAGCCACCTTCGGTGAGATAGAGCCCAAAGTGCACTGGGTTGTTCCAGGTAAGCAAGCAAACCAAAGACAGACAATATAAAGACAGTGATCTGAAAAGTGCCTAGGTTGCATGAGGGGAAATTATTCACTCCTCTGAGAGGGCTTCCCTGAGAGCAACAAGCACTGACTGCACTCTCCAGAGACAAAAGAGATGGCTGGCGCCATTTCCCTCCTCCTCCCCTCAACATAAATTAATTTCAGTAAACAGCACAGTGCCAACACTGGCAGCCTAACCTGCTTACACCAAGTCCCAGGCACTCTGCTGTACTGCGTTTCTCAGGCCAGTGTTCATAAGGACCGGCATAGCAGGCCCCTTCCCACAGAAGACCACAATAAACCCCAGATGAATCATGTCTACTGACAACAGGGTTCTGCAAAGCTTTAATTCTAGTGGAAATAGCATCAGGTCTCTTTTAGCAAGCAGACCAGAGCACATCCAGTTAAAACAAACCACAGTTTGGCCAAAGTCCAAACACTCTCCACTACAGGCAAGGTGAAACTCTGCAGAAGACTGACTTGAGGGCAGAGCAGCCACAACACAGCAGCAGGGCACACACAGCATACACCAGAGACACTTCTTGATGTCCAGGTCCTGGACATTACATGAACTCTTCTTCATAAAGTCATTACTCTCAGGAGCAGGAAATATAACAGGCTTTCCTAACACAGAAAAATACAGAGACCTAGACAAAATGCCAAGGGCTAGACAAAATACTAGTTGGGCTTAAGAAAAGCATAGAAGAAGGAGCGGCAAGATGGCGGAGGAGTAGGAGACCGATTATCATCAGGTCCCAGGAATTCACCCAGAGAGCTATCAAACTATTCTGAACACCTACAAATTCTACTGGAGATCGAAGAGAAGAAGAGCAGCAATTCTAGGAACAGAAAATTGACCGCCTTCTGGAAGGTAGGCCGTGCGGAGAAGTGAATCTGAGGCGACGGGAAGATAGACCCGGGGGGAGGGGCCGGCTGCCGGCAAGGGAGCGAGCAGCGGAGCACAGACTCGGAACTGTTAGAAGTCGGCTCCACTGAGGGACGTCGCCCCAGAGGCCAAGCGGGGGGTGAAGCCCCTGCAGGGACAGTGTGGTCTCAGGACCCACGGGGACACAAAAAGACCAGGGGTGTCTGAGCGCGACCGAGCTCCCAGGTCTCAGAAGCCGGCGGGAGAGACGGAGCTGAGCTGAGGTGTCTCTCAGCTTGGGGTTACCTTGGGCTGGGATCTGAAGCTCAGCCGGGCCACTGATCTGTGAGCGGGGACCCCACGGGCAGCAGACCCGGAGAGACTCACCTTCCTCCTCCGGGAGCAGCGGTGCGGGAGCGGCTGCAGGATCTGCCGGGTTTGGAGATTCTAAGCGGGGCCGCGCCAGAGATAGAGACACTCAGTCACAGGCCGGGTGAGCTCGGAGCGCGGCCGGAGACCAGGAGACGGGAGGGACTGCTTTTCTCTGAGGCGGGCTGAGGGCTGAGGCCCCAGGCTCTCGGCTCCTCCGGGTCGGGGACTGGGAGCTGCCATTTTCAGTCCCGGCCTCCAATGAGGTACGGAAAGCGTTCAGGGAACAAAAGCTCCTGAGAGCGAACCCGAGCTGATTACTTAGCCTGGCCCCTGGCGAGGGCGGTGGGAATCCGCCTCGGGCAGAGACACTTGAGAATCATAGCAACAGGCCCCTCCCCCAGAAGACCAAGAGAAACAAACAAACAAACCATCCAGTCAAAGTCAAGTTCAAGACGGCTAAGCGTTGCGGAACCCCAGAACTACGGAAAAGCAACGGAGACAATTCATGGCTTTTTCCCCATGATTCTTCAGTCGTTCAAAGTTCATTTGAATTTTTTTTTCTTTGAAATTTTTTCTTACGTTTTTCTTTTAAAATTTTTCCCTTTTCCTATTTTAACGTTCTTAACTCTTATATCGTATCAACACTTTTTATTCTCTTTTTTTAAAATTTTCATTGTTATAATCATATTTTTTCCCTTCATTGTTTTTAACCGTATTTTTTTGGATACTTATAGGGTCTGTTCAATTCACCAATCTAATAGAGATAGATAGAGATAGATAGAGATAGAGATAGATATAGATATGGAGTCATAGACATAGATACAGAAATAGAAATAGATAATATAGATAGAGGATTTTGTTTTATTCATTTTTGTTTAGTTTTTGTATGATTTTGTGTTTTTGGGTTTTTGTTTGTTTGTTTGTTTGTTAGTTTTTGGGTTTTGTTTTTTTTTTTTCCCTCTTACTTTTCTACCCAGTTCCAGGTCTCTTCTGTGTAGGTTAGTGTATATGTCTCTGGGGTCATCACTACCCCTTAGTATTTAGTTCTCTCATCCATCTATTCCTATCTGCATAAAATGACAAGGCGGAAAAAATCAACACAAAAAAAAGAACAAGAGCCAGTAATGACGGCTAGGGACCTAATCAATGCGGACATTAGTAATATGACAGAACCAGAGTTCAGAATGACGATTCTTAAGGTGCTGGCTGGGCTTGAAAAAAAAATGGAAGAAAATAGAGAAGCTGTCTCTAAAGAAATAAAAGACCTTTCTGGAGAAATAAAAGAACTAAAATCTAACCAAGCTGAAATCAAAAAAGCTATTAATGAGGTGCAATTGAAAATGGAGGCTCTTACTGCTAGGATAAATGANGATGAAGCAGAAGATAGACTTAGTGATCTAGAAGACAAAATGTCAGAGAAAAAAGAAGAGGATGAAAAGAGAGACAAACA